>CM053274.1:63423836-63449836 GCA_028583415.1 Protea cynaroides
ATAATTGGATATTTTATTTATGTTATCACTCTTAGAATTCTCAGTTCATTTAATATATAAGACTTCCGCTATTGTTTATTTACTCTGATTATGGTTGTGGATGTGTATGGTTTAAGCAAAAGGACACAACCTATTCAAGATCCTGATTGAACCGTTGGTTTATTAGCGGTTCATCACACCATTCTGAATAGTACGGAATTGGGGTGTGGCAACTTGGTATCAGAGCTCTCAGGCCCTGTCTATTAAACCAATATATTTCCGTAAAAGTTTGTAAACTGAGTTAGGATAAAAATTTAAAAGTTTTAATAAAAACACACTGTAAGCACCTGTGTTGTTTGAGACAAAATTAAGAAAGAAAATAATGCATATATAGAAAAAAGGAGAAACAAGTTTTATATACATCAAATAAAAAAAAGCACGTTTATACATATCCAAAGCAGAGTACAGTCCTCAACCCGGACAGTTACTCTGTAGTACAAAGAAAAAAAAAATATATACATCATGGAACTAGAGGTGATGGAGGAGGAGGTGCCTCGTGATCTCTGTCATAGTCCTCAGCATACACTCTAGTCAACCAGGCTACCTGAGTCTGGGTCGTCTGGAGACTAGCTGTCAACTCGGCCATCCGCTGATCAGACGCATGCTGAGCATCTAGAAGCTCGCCCGCTCTCCTATCTGTCGTGCGCTGAGCATCTAGAAGCTCTCCCACTCTCATGTTCGTCACGAGCTGAGTACAGTCCACAACCCGGACAATTACTCTGTAGTACAAAGAAAAACAAAAAGAAAATATACATCATGGAGCTGGAGGTGATGGAGGAGGAGGTGCCTCACGATCTCTGTCATAGTCCTCAGCATACACTCTAGTCAACCAGGCTACCTGAGTCTGGGTCGTCTGGAGACTAGCTGTCAACTCGGCCATCCACTGATCAGACGCATGCTGAGCATCTAGAAGCTCGCCCACTCTCCTATTTGTCATGCGCTGAGCATCTAGAAGCTCTCCCACTCTCACGTTCGTCACGAGCTGAGCCTCTTTGATCTCACGCAGTAATCCCATCATATCATCAGATGGTGGGTGTGAAGGACCAGCCATGTGTAAAGGAGCCCGAGATGGACCAGCTCCAGTAGAATGTGGAGGTGATGGAGGAGGTATAACATCTACATCCATATACATGCGATCCTCATCCTCAGCATCACCCCCGTGGACCCCTGCTCCGGCTGCTGCTGCTGCTGCCGCCTCAGCGTCTGCTATCTCTACTCGAGTACGAGGATGAACCAGAGTGTTTCTCTTATCATCACTGACCTGAGCATCCTGCATACCCATCCTACAGATGGCCTCCCAGTCCAGAATCGATGAGAAGGTCTTCTCCTGAATCCTCTCATCTACTAAATCAACGCCTAGGGGGTGAGCAGTGTAGTGATCAGACGTCCGTAGGGCAGGTTACCTAGCTGACTAGGCAGCATAGCACGGATCATCGTCCTCATGATAATGTAAGGTCGGCAGACAGGCTGCCTAGTGCAAATGCAGTAGAGGATATACTGGATCAACTGGGAGATCCTCTCATAATGTCCACTCTAGGGTATCAGGTTGTGTTGGATGATCTTGCAGTACACCCGAAGCTCTGGACGTAGGTTGATCGCTTTCATCTCCCAGCGATCATCTCTAATAAGTTGACTATCAATCTCAGCACGCATCTCCAAGGATAGGAACTGGGGCTCCTTGGGAGTACAGTACACCAAAGGGCCATCATTTGATATGCTCAAAAGATCAGCCAACTGCTGGCAGTCAAATGAAACCTCTACCCCTTTGTCGTAGCTCGTGATCTTGAGCTCCCTACCCCTCTCTGTGTCATTGCAATCCCTCACTACCTGGAGATTGCAATAGAACTGTCTCACCAAATCCGGATGGGTACAAGCGTCATAGGTGATCACAGGGAGCCAGCCCATGTCACCAAATGCCCCCTCCACGTTGAACAAGGCTAGACTAGCCAAGTTCACACAGCGACCCCCCTTTACTTACTTATGCTCATAGCGAGCATACTGAGCTTCGGCCTCGTTGGAGTAGAAACGAATTGGGTCATGAGTCCTAGGAACCTTGGTACGAGCCATACTATCTGTCAAGACACAGAAAAACAAATAAGATATTAGTAATGGTAAAAAACCCAAAAATTTTTGGCATTATAACGGCATAAATTGGTCAAAAGCCTCACTTTTCACAGAAACACTTAGGCAGGAGGACTTACATAGGTTCCAAACCATCCTGCAAGGCTCATACAGTTGGAAATTTAATCTAGAAAGATCAAATTTGAAGAAATTTCAATAAATTTGAAAAATCTCAAAAATTAGGTCAAAAATGGAAAATTTCAAGTTTCTTGATAACCAACCGATGAAACTCGAAATTTTTTAGGGCTTTCATCCATTGGGTGACCAATAGCAAAAGCCCCCAATAAAAATTAAATTTTTATGGTTAGAAAAAAGTTTAATTTGAAGAAAACGATGTAAATGGATAAAAACCTAGTTTAGAAAGCTTAAAAAATGGGAAATAGTAGAGAGCATACCTTTAGAGAAGGAGCGGAAGTCGCAAACGGAAGGAAAGTTCGTCGATACTATAGCAACTCAGGGAAATGGGTTGAGTTGGAAGGAAGGAGAAAGAATGGGAAATGAATCCAAAATCGGGTTTAAAAACCTGATTCTGAATCGTAGGGTCGCAGAATTCGACCAAAATATGCGACCCTACGTCAGACCCTACTATCGACCCTAGGCTCTCGGTGATCTGACAGAGAACCATGGGTCGTACCTAGGGTCGGACATATACTGACCCTACGATCGACCCTAGGCTCTTGGTAAGCTGACAGGGTTTCTTAGGGTCGCATAAGGACCGACCCTACCATCGACCCTACGATGGAAAATACAGTATTTTGTCAGAATGATCTGAAAAATTTGAAATTAATATTGATTAGTTGGATTTTTACTTGAGAACAACTTATGTTGATTGCCTTACATGTGCTATGATTGTTTTCAGACACTACCACCACCAGAACAGGAAATGGCTGGGCGAAGGATAACCAAACGAGGTCGTAACCCAATTCTACCACTACCACCTGTGGAGAAAGACAGCCACGTAAATCATGAAGCACAGGAGAATCTGAATACAGCAGCGCCAGTGGCTAGTGGCCAGGCAAATCCTACAAACTTGCTAGCCCCACCTACAGACTTGGCTACAGCAGTAATGAACTTGGCACAACAACTGCAGTAAATACAACAGGTGCAAGCCAATATGCAGGCTGCTATAGGCATGGTTTTCCAGCTACACATATGACACCTATGCCAACAGGACAAGCTAGCATAGTACCAGGGGGAAGCAATACGGTATCCCATGCACCTCAAACATTAGTCATGCCAGCTCAAGTACAGAATCCTGAGGTAGCTCAAGGCAGTTACCAGTATCAACTACCTATGTATGGGGCCTATGCTCCGTATCAACTGGACCACTCCTGACTGATCGAGCGTTTTCTGAAGATGAAGCCTAAAGAATATAATGGTAAGCCAGTAGATCCTTTGTGGTCAGCACACTGGATTGATGGAAAGAAATTTTGTGATGATGACAGTGAATGAAGAGGAAAAGGTACTGTGTGCACCTTTATGCTGAAAGGCGATGCACACCACTGGTGGAAGTCTACATGGACTTATCTGTTAACAAAGCACACCCAATTGACCTGAGATATATATAAAGATGCATTCTTTGAGAAGTATTTCCCTAGAAGTTTTAGAGATTCTATGGAAAGAGAGTTCCTGAGTTTATATCAGGGCTAGATGACTGTGGATGCATACCAACAGCGTTATGAGGAGCTATTTTTCTTTGCACCCGCCAGCATGCAGGAAGAAAATACAATGACCCAAAGGTTCGTCATGGGACTTAAGGGAAGCATTCGCCAGCATGTTCTGGGATTGGAGAAGAAAGTCTACAATGAAGCAGTACAGATTGCTCGAGTAATAGAGTTGAGCCAAAAAGAAAGCTATTTTGCTCAAAATTGAGGTATCAAGTGGCCAAATGGGAATTCTTATAACGGAGGGAATACAAGGACATTCAAACCCTTCCATACTCAAGGTTCCAATGCTGCAGCCAAGACTACTCCAGCAACTCAACCGCAACAAAAGCAAAACAATGAAGGAGTAAAATGCTTTAACTGCAACCAAATAGGACATTATTCAAGAGAGTGTCCTAAACCCAGGAAGCAGCTATAGCAAGGAAAGGTTTATGCTGTTACATCTGAGGATGCTGCCGCATCGCCTGATGTGGTCAAAGGTATGACCTGAACCTTTCATTTTGTGTTACATTGTGTGATCATGTAGACTAAAACTAAAACAAGTCACAGGTATTGTACCTATTAATGGCATACCCGCTAGAGTACTCTTTGATTCTGGAGCTACTTATTCTTTTATATCTGTGTCATTTGGAAAGAAGCTGAATCTACCTGTCAGATCGTTAGATTACAAACTGCTTGTATGATCGCCGATGGGATTAGAAGTGGAATTAGAAAAAGGTTATGGACCATGTCCAGTTCTTATTGACGAGAAGACTTTGGATGCAACCTTGATTCTACTTGAGATGGCAAACTTTGACGTCATCTTGGGAATGGACTGGTTAGCTTGGCAATCTACAAATCTATTATGTGCAGAAAAGAAACTGACATTTAAAGACAAGGGAGGATCAGAGTTTAGTTTTGCGGGAATCAAACTTCCCCGTAAACGAAAACTCATCCTCTCTGCATTAAAGGCTAGAAAATGCCTCGAGAAAGGAGGAGTTGGGTATCTAGTATTAGTGGTCGACCTCACCAAGGAAGCACCACAAATGGAGGATATTGATGTTGTGTGTGACTTTTCAGATGTATTTATTGAAGAACTACCAGGACTACCACCCGATCGAGCGACAGAGTTTGTTATAGATCTGATACCCGGAGTCGCACCAATATTTAAAGTACCCTATAGAACGGCTCCTACTGAATTGAAGGAATTAAAAGTACAGTTACATGAATTACTGGATAAGGGTTTCATCAGACCTAGCATATCACCATGGGGAGCACTAGTATTATTTGTAAAGAAGAAGGACGGTAGCATTCGACTGTGTATAGACTACCAGGAATTGAATAAGCTGACAATCAAGAATCAGTACCTATTGCCTTGGATCGATGACTTGTTCGATCAGTTGCAAGGTGCCAAGGTGTTCTCCAAGATCGATCTTCGGTCAGGATACCATCAGTTGAAGATTAAGGACGGTATATTCCAAAGACAGCATTCAGAACAAGATATGAACATTATGAATTTTTAGTCATGTTTTTTGGATTGACTAACACACCCGCAACTTTTATGAACTCATGAATTGATCATTCCATGATATTTTGGATACGTCGGTCATTGTGTTTATTGATGATATATTGGTCTACTCCAAGGACAAGGAAACTCATGTCATGAATCTAAGAGCCGCTCTGCAGCGATAAGGAAAGAGAAGTTTTACGCCAAATTTGTAAAGTGTGAGTTTTGGTTAAATGAGGTCACTTTTTTAGGCCATGTTGTATCCGCTGAAGGAATTAAAGTGGATCCTATAAAGATTGAAGCCATTGTAAAGTGCGAAGCACCAAAGAGCATTGCAGATATTAGAAGTTTCCTAGGTCTAGCTGGGTATTATCGACGATTCGTGGAAGACTATTCCAGAATTGCCGTACCTCTCACCAGTTTGACTAAGAAAGGAGAAAAGTTTGTTTGGACTGATAAATGTGAGAAAAATTTCCAAACATTGAAGGTTAGATTGATATCTGCTCCGATCTTGACTATTCCTATCCCAGGACAGCCATTTATCTTGTACACTGATGCGTTGGGATTGGATTTAGGATGTGTACTTACGCAAGGAGAACAAGTAATTGCGTATGCTTCAAGACAACTGAAGACACATGAGAAGAACTATCCCACTCATGACTTGGAATTAGCGGCAGTAGTACATGCTGTCAAGATATGGAGACATTACTTGTATGGAGAGAAATTTCAGATTAAATCAGATCATAAGAGTCTCACTTATCTTTTTAATCAGAAGGAGTTGAACATGAGACAAAGAAGATGGCTGGAATTATTGAAGGATTATGATTGTGATATCCAGTATCATCTAGGAAAGGTTAATGTAGTTGTTGATGCGCTAAACAGAAAAGCAATGATAAAATCTCAAGGACTGCAACAATGTGTACTATAGGAAAAGTGTTCAATTACGGTAATGAGCAGTTCATGATAGATGCACCGGGTGAATCAACCAACCAAGGATTTATTCATCGATTTTTAAATATTTTCGCAACGTTGAAGATTGTACCTGATATAATTGATGAAGTGAAAGCAGCTATTAGATCAGACCCTTATCTGAAAACGGTACAAGAAGACATCGAAAAAGGTAGGACTATTCCTGAGTTCACCTTAGATGATAAAAAGGTACTGAAGTACAAAGGATGAATATGTGTTCCTGAAACAGAAAATTTGGACATTAGACACCGACTAATGAAAGAAGCTCATACCACCGCCTATTCGGTACATCTTGGAAGTACAAAGATGTATCATGAGATGTATCATGATTTGAAGAAATTATATTGGTGGAGAGGAATGAAAGAAGATGTAGCTAAATACATGTCTCAATGCCTAAATTGTCAGAGGGTGAAGGCTGAATGACAAAGACCTGCAGGACTGTTGCAGCCGCTGCCAGAACCAGCATGGAAATGGGACTGCATCACCATGGACTTCGTCACCGGGTTTGTAAAACCCGCACTCTGTAAACCCGGTCTAAACCTTGGTTTTATGTCGTGACAGGTCTTTCGATCATCACCGAGCCAGACGGGATGAGCGGATGACAAACATGTACGAAATCGGATCAAAGACGGCCAAATAATCATTATTTTATGTTGACCGGTCGATGGTACCGGTTTTAGTACCGGTCGATCGGTATGGTCTGCTCAGCAGACTACCAAGATCCAAAATTGGATCTCTGCGGGTCCCACCTTCTCAATTCCGAATCCTGAACCTTCCTAATCCTAATAGGGTTACTAAACCCTAATTTTAGCCTATATAAATACCTTTAAACCTCCTCAAATCCTTTCCATTATCTCTCACAAACCCTAGAGAAGAGAAGGAGGTTGGAAAGGAGAAGAAGCTAGGAAGAAGAAGGAGGTGCCGCCATTATCGTTCGACGACGCTCACTTTATGCCAGTCAACGGTAAGTGTTTTAACCACTCTTCTTACCCTATGACTCTAGGATAGTTGTATGGGTGGACCAATACCATGCGAAGTAGGTATTGATCTAAAACCCTAACTGGACCTTAAAACCCTAATTTTCCGTCAAACCCTAGATTTGAGTTCCGAGATGATATTCATCGAAATAAGACTTGAATGAGTTGGGGATAACTCTAACTCAAAGATTAGACTTAGAATGGATAGGAGAAACCATGAAAATCCAAGGAGATCGATCGACGGCAGTCGAAAAACCAAGTGTATGGTCTTCCAGGGACATACCGGTCGACCATACCGGTTGCTAGTTTTCTCACAGAGCTGCAACTGGTATGTTGCGACCGGTCAGCTCTGAAAGGCTGGTTTTGGACTTTGTTGGTTTTCGACCAACGTGAAACCTTAAGGAAACTATTCTAATGAAACCCTAATAATATTGTAGGACTTTGTGAATGCACGTTTGGATCTTGCGACATGGAGTAAGCTAACAAACGAGTGTCAGGTAAGGGAATCTGACCTAAATCCTAATAATTAATGGACAGTAAATCATTGTTAATAACCTGAACATATATGATGTGGTGTTTGTGCATATTCACATGCCATCCTTTACTTTCAGTTATTATTATTGTTCATACATTGATAGGATGTGATTGTTAGGCATGTGATTATTTTCGTTAGTGTGTGGAGTGGGGCATGGGCCTGGGATCATTCCTCACACTGGCACCTTTTGTAGTAATCTATCTTAACATGCTTGGTACGGGTGGGGCATCAGGGGAAGGTCGTGGTACGGTGGTCTCCGATGTTGATGCTGGCCTGGCCATGGTTATGTGGCACTGTGGTCTCCGAGGTCGACGCTGGCTTGTCCACGATGCTTTAGCTCTATCTCTATGCCGTAGGGAGTTATGTTGGGATAGGGTCTACCTACGTACTGTTCTATCCCAGTGGGTTAGTTGCGGATAGGGTATCAGGGGAAGTACGAGGATGCCTTAGCTCTATCTCTATGCCGTAGACGGCTGTGCTGGGATAGAGCATACATTAATGACATATAGGATTGGTTAGTTGCAAGCCCAGTTTGCAAGTCCTGGCCAGTAGGGGCTTAGGTACTGGTATAGGTAGAGCATCAAGGGAGGTACGGGGATATCTTAGCTCTATCTCTATTCCATGATGGGTGCATGTGGGCCAATGGGGGTGTGATCCATGAGGTGCCACACACTCGTGTATAGAGGTGCGGGGGCCACCAAACCTTTCTATAGCATATTGCAAACTTAAACCAGACCACAGCATAAAATGATTGTTACTCATGCATAATATTATGAAACTGTCTGATTGTCTTACTGAGCTAAGTTGTGAGCTCACCCTTTGTATATACATTATTTTTAGATGTTGATGCAGGTTTTACGGTGGATGACTATATGAACGCTCTGGCGTATGGTGATGTTACTGCTCTGGGTGTACAGGCAGGAGAGGACGAGCATGACACTTCATGCGCGTGGCCTTTCTGCGTGTATCTTTGATTTGTTTTTTATTTATTTTCAGTTATTTTCAGTTGGATTAAGTGCATGTAAGGATATTATATTTTATGTTTGAATTTGAATAATTGGATATTTTATTTAAATTTATCAATAGATTCTCAGTTCATTTTATTTAAAAACTTCCGCTGTACTATTTATATTCTGATTATGGTTATATGCAATGGTTTATATGAGTGGACACGGTCTATTTGAGATCCGGGTGTGAACCGTTGGCTCAATGACGGTTCACTCACACCATTCTGGTTGGATCAGAATTGGGGTGTGACAACTTGGTATCAGAGCCCTCGGGCTCTGTCCAACAGACCATATTGCACTTAATTAAGTCGATGAACTGAGATAGGAAAAATTAAAAATCTTAATACAAACACACCTAAGCATTGTTTGATACCTGAGACGGACTAAGAAAGAGCATAACATACGATATTAAATATGGAACTTAACAATTGCACATACACTAGTTAGGTGAACCATGAAAACTTTCATTAATCAGAAAAAGAGTATCAAATGAAATAGTGCGACAGGGTACGATCCACAAGCCGGACAGTTACCCTGATACATATATATACCAGAAAGAAAAGAGATAAAATAAAAGGAAATCATGGGGTAGGGGGCCTAGGAGGAATAGGGTCCGCTATGTCATAATCTCGCTCGTAAGCGACCCTAAGCCAGTGTACCTGGTCCTGTGTCACCCGTAGGCTACGAGCCAGACGTCCCAACACCTGACCCATCTCTTGCTGAGACTCTAGGATGACCCTTTGTGTGTCCCTGATCTCAGTGAACATGCTCAACATCGGGTCTGGAGGGGAATGAGATGATCCAGCTGTAGATGTAGACGGTGGTGCTGCAGGTGTAGGCTGTGGAGCTGGCGCTGGTACACCCTCTGCCCTATCATCGTCATCATCACTCTCGGCCTCTGCTGCATAGGCCACATTGGCTGCTGCTGCTGCAGCTGCTACCCTCCTGAGTGGGCGAGGGCGAGCCTCCAACTCGTCATCGCTAACTGGCAGATTATCCATCTGCATCCTCAGAATGGCATCCCAGTCGATGTCGGAGGTCATGGTGTCCTCAACAGTCACCTCGCCTCTCATGCTCACTCCTAGGCGGCGCAGAAGGGATGTGATGAGACGACCGTATGGAAGGTTACTGGCCTGATCGGCCAGGGTCACCTGATGCATGGTGAGGATGACGAGGTAAGGGAGAGAGACCCACTCCCCTGTGCAGACGCAGTAAGTGATGTACTGAGTGAGCTGAGATAACTCACTGTAGTGGCCACTCTGAGGCACAATGTTGTGCTGGATGATGCAACTATAAACTCGTGCCAGGGGCTTCAGACTGGCAGCCTTCATAGGAGCCCCAGGATTCAGTATCTGCTCCACTATCTCCTGACGTAGATCCTCGCTAAGATAGCCCTTCACCTTTGGAGGGCAGTACACTAGGTCTCCATCATTGGGTACCCCCAGCAGGTCAGCCAACCGATGAGTGTCGAAGGAGATATGGACACCCTTGACATAGCTGGAGATGCGCAAGTCCCTACCCTGATTGAGATCGTTGACATCCCCATGAACCTCCAGGTTAGCATAGAAATGCTTAACCAGGTTGGGACGAGTGGTCTCTGTGTATGAGATGACAGGCACCCACCCAAGCGCGTCAAAAGCTGCTCGCACATCGAACCTGTCCAACTGTTCCAAGTTAACTCGCCGTCCAGATTCGATGTTTTTGCTATCAAACCAGGGGAAACGAGCTTGTGCCGCCTCAGAACGAAACCATAGTTCGTCGAGCTGTGTAGCTGGTGACTGAGGAGCGTACACGCTCGAGCCATGAGGATGCTTGCCAAGAGCACGTCGTGGAGCCATTAAACTGCAAAACAAAAAGAAAGCAAGAAGAAAATGTTAAATTTTGTCAAAATTTCGGCAGCATAACGACAGTAATTTGGGAAAAAGCCTCAAACTCACCCAAAAACTTATGGAGGAGGACTTATGTAACCCCCACACTCTTCAACAAATCAATCACAGGCAATTACAACAAGAAATTTCAAGAATTTAAGAAAAATCAAGAAATTTCGAAATTTCTTGGAAAACCTAGGTTAAAACTCGTAAAAATTTGATTTTTAGGAAAACCGATCAATGGAACCTCAAATTGGTTGAGGGCTTTTGCTCTTAGGGGTCCCTAAAACCTTTCTAATCTGAAGGAAAAGAGTTCCTACAATTAGAATCTCTCAATCAAAGAAAAACCTAGAATTCTAGGTATAGACGACATGGGGAAATTGTAAAAAGTTGTTTAAGAGAGAAAAGACTTACCTGGAGACAATGTGTTGAGTCTATATCGGAAGGAAATCACTCCCAAGATGACCGGTCGGACTGTAGCAACTCAGAATCCAGAGGAGAATCGCCACCGGAGGAGAGGAAGGAAAGAAAAGTGAGAAAAATCTCACTTTTCGCGATTTTAAAAGCATTTCTGGGTATACCGGTCGATATACTAGTCGACCGGTACCCCTCCAGGGCTGCGACCGCAATGTCTCGGTCAGAATGAAAATTTTGACCGGTCGACTATACCGATCGCAACTTTCCTACAGAGTGTCGACCGGTACCCCAAAGAGACTGCGACCGCTATGTCTCGGTCAGAATGAAAATTCTGACCGGTCGACTATACCAGTCGCACAGTGTTCTACAGTGGTGCGACCGATATGTTGCGACCGGTCAACACCAGAACAGCCAGAAAATGTTGTAAAATTTTTGTTATTTTTTTAATTTTGGAAATTGAAATGTAAAGTTTTGACTGTCTCACCTTAGATTGTTCACGACTAACACCACTACTATTCTTCTCATGTGTTATGTCGTCTTCCCAGATCTAAACTGAACAGTCTGAAATGGTAGGCAGAAACGGTCGTAGAGGTAAAAAACGTCACCAGGCTAGGATGCACCTCGAGGAAGAAGAACAGGTTGAACCAGGACATGTTAGAGAGCCAAGCCCGGAAGTTGAGGAAGAACAGGTCCCAAGGGTACCGACAAATTTACCTGGGCCACCTCACAGGAATTCTGAAACCATCGTTACAAATCTAGTCTATCAGATGCAAGCTCAGCAGAAAGCATTCCTGAGCGAGATGTTGAAGATGTTCAGGCCACCGGGTCCTGTTCCCACTGAAGGTACGCCTGAGTCTGGAGGGAATAATACTACACAGCCAATGCATGGTAGTACAGGGCCGATAGGCCAAGCCCATAATGTACCACCACCGCACCAGTTCCCGTCGTCTTCTGCTTATCAGGGAGCTTATCCGTATCCACCACCATGGTACGGAATGAATACACAGGGACAGCACGATTTGAGTCGGGCGGTGGATAAGTTCCTAAAGCTGAAGCCTTCTTCATTCACAGGTAAGACAGGGAAACCATTGTGGCCGGCACAGTGGGTTGCAGAAA
The DNA here is from genome assembly GCA_028583415.1 of Protea cynaroides. Taxonomy (NCBI): domain Eukaryota; kingdom Viridiplantae; phylum Streptophyta; class Magnoliopsida; order Proteales; family Proteaceae; genus Protea; species Protea cynaroides. The sequence continues at coordinate 63,436,036 of CM053274.1, forward strand.
TGGAGAAGAATTTTCGACTGATGACTTGTACAGAGGATGAAAAGGTCCTGTTTGCCACACATATGCTGAAGGAAGATGTGAATGCTTAGGGGAATTCCACACGGGCATATCTGGAGACAAAGCATACACAGGTGGATTGGGAAGTGTTCAAGGTTGCCTTCTTCGATAAATATTTTCCGAAGAGTTTCAGAGATCAGATGGAGAAGGAGTTCCTTAATCTACAGCAGTCTCAGTCGACTGTGGATGCTTACCAGCAGAGGTATGAGGAGTTATTTTTCTTTGCACCGGCAAGTATGCAAGAGGAAGAGACCAAGACACGTAGGTTCACCATGGGACTACGTGGAGGCATCAGAGAGCATATATTGGGTTTGGACAAGAAAATTTATAATGAGGCTGTACATGTTGCGAGAGTGATAGAATCCAGTCAGAGGGACAGCTTCTTTGCACAGAATAGAGGAGTGAAGAGACCCGCTATTGAGAGTTCAGGTGGCGGTAACAATAGACCTTTCCGCCCATAGAGGGCTCAGACCGCTATAGTGCCTGTAAGGAACAATACGGCACCACCTGTGCCACAGTTTGTTGGACACAACCCGAACATTAAATGTTTCAACTATCAGCAAGTGGGTCATATTGCAAGGACCTGCACTCTACCTAGGAAGCAACCTCCCCAGCAAGGAAAAGTATTTGCGATCACTACCGAAGAGGCAGCCGCATCACCTGATGTGGTCACTGGTATGATTTATCCCTTACTATTTGGCTTACTATTTCATTGTGTGTGTGAGCATGTAGAACTAAGGGATAATAAAAATTTCAGGAATTGTAAATGTAGCTGGTATACCTGCCAGAGTACTATTTGACTCTGGGGCCACGCACTCCTTTGTTTCTATTCCCTTTGGGAAGCGAATGGAGTTACCGATCAAGCACTTAAACCCAAGCTTGATATTTCATTCTCTACTAGGAGTTGAAGTGGCTTTGACTGAATATTATGGACCATGTACAGTCTGTATTAAGGGCTGAGACTTAGAAGCAAGTCTGGTACTACTCGAGATGGCAAACTTTGATGTCATCTTGGGAATGGACTGGCTAGGCCATCATTCAGCTATTCTATTATGTGGTGAAAGGAAGCTTGTGCTTATAGACAAAAGGGGAAGGAGTATAGCTTCACTGGGATCAAGCTACCTAGGAAGCGGAAGCTGATCCTCTCCGCCCTAAAAGCTAAGCGGTGCTTAGAGAAAGGGGGAGTGGGGTATCTAGTATCTGTAGTCGACATCACGGAGGAGTCACACAAGATGGAAGATATAGATGTGGTTCGAGAGTTCCCAGATGTATTTTCAGAGGAGCTTCCAGGTCTACCATCGGACAGGGCTACAGAGTTTGTAATAGATCTTATGCCAGGTTCGGTGTCGGTGTCTAAAACACCATACAGGATGGCCCCTACTGAGTTAAAGGAGTTGAAGACCCAGTTACAAGAATTGTTAGATAAGGGTTCATATGACCTAGCATATCGCCTTGGGGAGCACCTGTATTATTTGTCAAGAAGAAAGACGGAAGTGTAAGGCTGTGTATCGACTACCGTGAGCTGAACAAGTTAACGATCAAGAATCGGTATCCTTTTCCTAGAATCGATGATCTGTTCAATCAATTGCAGGGTGCAAAGGTTTTCTCTAAGATTGATCTCCGATCGGGGTATCACCAACTGAAGATCAAGGCCGGAGATATTTCGAAGACTGCTTTCAGGACGAGGTATGGGCATTATGAGTTTCTAGTCATGTCATTCGGGTTGACCAACGCCCCAGTGTCGTTCATGGAACTGATGAACCGAGTGTTTCATGATATATTGGACACTTCGGTCATCGTATTCATCGATGACATATTGGTCTACTCAAAGGACATGAAGGCTCATACAACACATTTGAGGGCAGCCCTACAACGGCTGAGACAGGAGAAGCTTTATGCTAAGTTCAAGAAGTGCGAGTTTTGGCTAAAGGAAGTGGCTTTCTTGGCCATGTAGTATCTGAAGACGGTATCAAGGTTGATCCAAGTAAGATAGCTGCTATAGTAGGATGGGAAGCACCAAAATCTATTGCGGAGATTCATAGTTTCCTTGGGTTGGCTGGTTATTATAGAAGATTTGTGGAAGATTACTCCAGGATCGCTGTTTCACTCACCAGATTGACCAAGAAGGGAGAGAAATTCATATGGACAGATGAGTGCGAGAAGTGCTTTCAGACTTTGAAGTCAAGACTAGTCTCTGCACCTATCTTGACCATCCCAGAACCAAGCGTACCATTTACTTTATATACAGATGCTTCAGGGTTGGGTATCGGGTGTGTATTGATGCAAGGAGAACAGGTGATTGCTTATGCATCAAGACAGTTAAAAGAGCATGAGAAGAACTATCCTACGCATGATTTGGAGTTAGCAGCGGTTATACATGCAATCAAGACTTGGAGACACTACTTGTACGGTGAAAAGTTTCAGATTAAGTCAGATCACAAGAGCTTAACTTATCTTTTCACTCAGAAGGATCTGAATATGAGACAGAGGAGATGGCTGGAGTTATTAAAAGATTATGATTGTGACATCCAATATCATCCAGGTAAGGCAAATGTTGTGGCTGACGCCCTAAGCAGAAAGTGGGCATCGAAACCTGAGGTAGAACCAAGTTCAAATGCTGCATTGTGTGCCGCAGTCTCAAGTTCAATTGAAGGCGATGAAGAGTATTTATTAGAGACTGCAGAAGATCCAGTCGAGCAAGGATTAATTCATAAGTTCACCATGATGTTCGCAGCTTTGAAGATCTCACCGGATCTAGTTGATGAAGTCAAGGTAGCAATCCTACAGGATCCACATCTCATGATCGTGCAAGAAGACTTAGATAAGGGTACGAGCAATCCTGAATTTACCTTGGATTCAGACAAGGTACTCAGGTATCATGGACGGTTATGTATATCTGAGAGTGAAGACTGCAATATCAGAGATCGAGTTATGACTGAAGCTCATTACACTCCATATTCGGTACATCCAGGAAGTACCAAAATGTACCATGATTTAAGAAGACTATATTGGTGGAGCGGTATGAAAGCAGATATAGCTCGTTTCGTGTTCCAATGTCTGAATTGTTAACAAGTTAAAGCAGAAAGGTAGAGACCTGCAGGTTTACTACAGCCATTACCGGAACCTGCATGGAAATGGGATTGCATTACTATGGATTTCGTCACTGGCCTACCTTTGACACCAAGGTCAGTGGATGCAGTTTGGGTTATAGTTGACCGACTCACCAAGATAGCTCAATTCATTGCGGTCAGACCTCAGTATACCATGGAGAAATTGGCCAAGTTATATGTTGATAATATAGTCAGACTTCATGGTGTCCCAGAGAGTATAGTATCTGATAGAGATCCTCGTTTTACATCAAAGTTCTGGGAAGGATTACAGAAAGCTATGGGAACCAAGTTGAAGTTTAGTACAGCTTTCCACCCTCAGACAGACGGGCAGTCAGAAAGGACTATTCAGATTTTAGAAGATATGCTCCGAGCTTGTGCATTAGACATCAAGGGAGCTTGGGACGAGAAGCTATCACTTATCAAGTTTGCTTATAACAATAGCTATCAGGCTACAATTCAGATGGCTCCATATGAAGTACTCTATGGGAAAAAGTGTCGAACACCTCTGTTATGGAACGAGGTCGGAGAAAGAAGAATTGTAGGGTCAGAGTTCGTTGAAGAAACTTGTCGACTGATTGATCAAATCAAGGAGAGAGTAAAGACAGCTCAAGTTCGACAGAAGCACTATGTGGATAATCGACGTCGAGATCTGGAGTTTGTAGTGGGTGACAAAGTATTCTAGAAGATATCACCGGTGCGAGGTTTGAAACGGTTTGGTAAGAAGGAAAAGCTATGCCCCAGGTATGTGGGACCATACAAGATATTGGCTAGACGGGATAATGTAGCATATCAATTGGCTCTACCACCATCTATGTCAAGTGTTCATGATGTGTTCCATGTGTCATTGTTTAAGAAGTATGTCAGAGACTCATCGCATATCTTGACAGCAGACCCCCCAGACTTGACTGAAGACTTAACATTCGAAGTGGTGCCTGTGATGCTCTCAAGCCGAAAGGTACAACAACTTCGAACCAATGATATCCATTATGTGAAGGTGCATTGGAAAAGTCAAAATGTCGAAGAAATTACTTGGGAAGAGGAGAGCGCGATGAGGAAAGAGTATCCTAACCTTTTTGACGATCAAGGTACGTTCAAATTTCGAGGCCGAAATTTCTTTTAAGGGTGGGGGAGTTGTGAGACCTACATGTAAATTTCGGGGACAAAATTTCTTTTAAGGGTAGGGGAGTTATAAGACCCGCACTCCGTAAACTCGGTCTAAACCTTGGTTTTATGTCGTGACAGGTCTTTCGATCATCACCGAGCCGGACGGGACGAGCGGATGACAAACAGGTATGAAATTGGATCAAAGACGGTCAAATAATCATTATTTTATGTTGACCGGTCGATGGTACCGGTCTTAGTACCGATCGATCGGTATCGTCTGCGCAGCAGACTACCAAGATCCGGAATTGGATCTCTACGGGTCCCACCTTCTTAATTCCGAATCCTAAACCTTCCTAATCCTAATAGGGTTACAAAACCCTAATTCTAGCCTATATAAACACCTTTAAACCTCCTCAAATCCTTTCCATTATCTCTCACAAACCCTAGAGAAGAGAAGGAGGTTGGAAAGGAGAAGGAGCTAGGAAGAAGAAGGAGGTGCCACCATTATCGTTCGACGACGCTCACTTTACGCCAGTCAACGGTAAGTGTTTTAACCACTCTTCTTACCCTATGACTCTAGGATAGTTTTATGGGTTGACCAATACCATGCGAAGTAGGTATTGGTCTAAAACCCTAATTGGACCTTAAAACCCTAATTTGCCGTCAAACCCTAGATTTAAGTTTCGAGATGATATTCATCGAAATAAGACTTGAATGAGTTGGGGATAACTCTAACTCAAAGATTATACTTAGAATCGATAGAAGAAACCATGAAAATCCAAGGAGATCGATCGATGGCAGTCGAAAAACCAAGTGTATGGTCTTCCAGAGACATACCGATCGACCATACCGGTTGTTAGTTTGCTCACAGAGCTGCAATCGGTATGTTACGATCGGTCAGCTCTGAAAGGCTGGTTTTGGACTTTGTTGGTTTCCGACCAACGTGAAACCTTAAGGAAACTATTCTAATGAAACCCTAATAATATTGTAGGACTTTGTGAATGCACGTTTGGATCTTGCGACATGGAGCAAGCTAACAAACGAGTGTCAGGTAAGGGAATCTGACCTAAATCCTAATAATTAATGGACAATAAATCGTTGTTAATAACCTGAACATATATGATGTGGTGTTTGTGCATATTCACATGCCATCATTTACTTTCAGTTATTATTATTGTTCATGCATTGATAGGATGTGATTGTTAGGCATGTGATTGTTTTCGTTAGTGTGTGGAGTGGGGCATGGGCCTGGGATCATTCCTCACACTGACACCTTTTGTAGTATTCTATCTTAACATGCTTGGTACGGGTGGGGCATCAGGGGAAGGTCATGGTACGATGGTCTCCGATGTTGATGCTGGCCTGGCCATGGTTATGTGGCACTGTGGTCTCCGAGGTCGACGTTGGCTTGTCCACGATGCTTTAGCTCTATCTCTATGCCGTAGGGAGTTATGTTGGGATAGGGTCTACCTGTGTACTGTTCTATCCTAGTGGGTTAGTTGCGGATAGGGTATCAGGGGAAGTACGAGGATGCCTTAGCTCTATCTCTATGCCGTAGACGGTTGTGCTGGGATAGAGCATACATTGATGACATATAGGATTGGTTAGTTACGAACCCAGTTTGCAAGCCCTGGCCAGTAGGGGCTTAGGTACTGGTATGGGTAGAGCATCAGGGGAGGTACGGGGATATCTTAGCTCTATCTCTATTCCATGATGCGTGCATGTGGGCCAATGGGGGTATGATCCATGAGGTGCTACACACTCGTGTATAGAGGTGTGGGGGCCACCAAACCTTTCTATAGCATATTGCAAACTTAAACCAGACCACAACATAAAATGATTGTTACTCATGCATAATATTGCAAAACTATCTGATTGTCTTACTGAGCTAAGTTGTGAGCTCACCCTTTGTATATACATTGTTTTTAGATGTTGATGCAGGTTATACGGTGGATAACTATATGAACGCTCCGGCGTATGGTGATGTTGCTGCTTTGGGTGTACAAGCAGGAGAGGACGAGCATGACGCTTCATGCGAGTGCCCTTTCTGCGTGTACCTTTGATTTGATTTTTATTTATTTTCAGTTATTTTTAGTTGGATTAAGTGGATGTAAGGATATTATATTTTATGTTTGAATTTGAATAATTGGATATTTTATGTAAATTTATCAATAGATTCTCTGTTCATTTTATTTAAAGACTTCTACTGTACTATTTATATTCTGATTGTGGTTATGTGCAATGGTTTGTATGAGTGGACACGGTCTATTCGAGATCCTGGTGTGAACCGTTGGTTCAATGACGGTTCACTCACACCATTCTGGTTGGATCAGAATTGGGGTGTGACAGGGTTACCATTAACTCCTCGAGTTGTTGACGCGGTTTGGGTGATTGTAGATCGTCTGACTAAGATAGCTCGCTTTATAGTAATACGACCATAGTATACCCTGGAGAGGTTAGCCAAGCTATATGTGGATAACATTGTCAGATTACATGGTCTACCTGAAAGCATTGTGTCTGATAGAGACCCACGCTTTACTTTAATGTTATGGGAAGGATTGCAAAAGGCTATGGGTACAACGTTGAAGTTCAGTACTGCATTCCATCATTAGACAGACGGACATTCAGAGCGTACCATTCAGATTTTAGAAGACATGCTTCGAGCTTGTGTTATTGATTTTAAAGGATCATGGGATAAGAAACTACCATTGATCGAGTTCGCCTATAACAATAGCTATCAGGCTACTATACAGATGTCACCCTATGAAGCACTGTATGGAAGGAAGTATCGAACTCCTTTGTTTTGGAATGAAGTTGGTGAACGTAGCATCGTTGGACCAGAATTTGTTGAAGAGACTTGTTGAGTAGTCGACATTATCAAGGAAAGAGTTAGAACAGCTCAGAATCGTCAGAAACAGTATGCAGATACTCGACGCAGAGACCTTGAATTTGTTGTAGATGATAAGGTAAATGAAGGTATCACCTATGCGGGGTTTAAAACGATTCGAATAGAAAGGGAAGCTAAGTCCGAGATATGTTGGGTCATATAAGATTTGAGCCAAACGTGGAAAGGTGGCTTATCAGTTAGCACTACCACCATCTATGTCAAGTGTGCATGATGTATTTCATGTCTCATTGTTAAAGAAGTACGTCAGAGATCCAACGCACGTTTTGACCGCGGATCCACTAGATCTAACTGATGATTTGACATTCGAAGTAGCACCAACTGAAATCACTAGTCGAAAGGTTCAACGTCTATGCAACCGTGACATCTACTATGTTAAGGTTACCTGGAGAAGCCGAGATATAGAAGAGATCACATGGGAAGAAGAAAATGCTATGCGGAAGCAATATCCTCACCTTTTCGACTCGAAAGGTATGTACAAATTTCGAGGATGAAATTTTTAATAAGAAGGGGGAGTTATAAGACTCGTATCGAACTAACTGATCTTACCACCTTGTACCAGGTCTACCTATCATGGTCGAGCCAAGTGGACCAAGTGCGTGAAGAAAATCACAAAACCAGGTATGAGTCTAACCCAAAAACAGTAAATGTGAGGGTTGGGTCACATGCCTAAACTGGTAGGGTCGACCCCACCTTAACAGAGGTCCAACCCATGACTTTCTAGTCATAGGGTCGCATGACTAGAAAAACGTAGGGTCGACGGATTCTGCGACCCTACGTCCAACCCTACAATGACAGACAAAAACCGTAAATTAGGAAACTTTTCTAATTCCAAGGGATTCTTTCCTAAACTCGATGAGACTTATTTTGGAGGGTTTTCCTCTATAAATAGGACGTCCCTTCGCCTCTTTCATTCCTTTTAGAACCCTAATTGAAATTGAGATAAAGAGAAAGATAACGAAAAGAAGAAGAGAAGGAAAATTGAAGAAAAGACTAAGGAAGAGGAGGAAGTTCAGAGAAACCTCTGAATCTCAGCCAACTTTAGGTATGAACCTAATTCCCTTCATAAATTAAGAGCCTAGAACAGATTATGAAGAAGTTAGGATTAAGAGAAACCCAAGTCATCCATCCATGGACGAGTTTCAAAGGAATCCATGGAAGTAATCATCATAGGCAATGGAAAGTGTGTAAAAATCATAGTTATGAGCCATAGAACAATCTTGGAATGGACCTACGAGACCACAGGATGGATCACTTGCCCTCGAAAAGTCCCAGGGAGGGTGTGGCCGCACATAGCGTCGAATGGTATCCGACCCCACGTCCGACCCTACACCCTAGGGTCGTAGAAAACTGCTACCCTAGGTGCTACCCTACCTGCTACCCTATGATTTTAGTTAGTCTAAATTTATTGGAATTAATTCTAATTAAAATCTATCGACTTATTAGGCCTTTCTACTGATTTAAAAGTGATTTATAAAGCTCGAACGAGGATCTACACTCAATCAAAGGTGAGGGAACAAGACTTAAACTAATTGGCTAATAATAAACTGTTTTCGTTTATTGAGTCCAATACTATGTATGATTCTATGATTTTATGATTATAATGTGCATATCACATGTCATCCACTATTCTTGTTAGTACTGTTCATGCATATTTAATTTCGTTTATTATAACATGATGATGATGATGATGCTAGGAATAGACATGTGAATGTATGTGTGTGGTTAGTGTACTTGATGTGAGTTGAGCATCAGGGGGAGGACGTGACACTGTGGTTCATCCTGATCACCAAACTCTAGCTCTATCTCTACTCAAGTCTTGTCCACTAGCATCGTCGTATCTCCATTACCTTAGCAGAACTATTACGTCGTAGGGCATCGAGGGAGGTGGTCTCAGACCGTATAGTCTCTGACTCTGTCGGGGGGCCTTAGCTCTATCTCTATGGACGTATTGAGGGATGTTGGGGTGAGGCCTTAGATACACTATTTGACATTAAGATTGGTTAGTTGTGAGCCCAGTTTGCAAGCCCTCGCCAATAGGGGCTTACGTGTTGGTATGGGTAGAGCATCAGGGGAAGTGTGATGCGGTGCGGTCCTAAGCACTTTAGCTCTATCTCTACTCTATGGTGGTGCATGTGGGGGCGGCAATGGTGTTTGATCCGTTGGGCAGTTCCACATTCGTGTATAGAGGTGCGGCGGCCACCTATCATTTCTATAGCACATTGCAAACTTATGAACCAGACCAAAGATATGAATTGAATGCATGCATATGTTTGTTGTATTGTTTTGTTTGCTCACTGAGCCGTGATGTGTGCTCACCCTTTTGACGTCGAATATTTTTAGTTGATGATGCAGGTACGACTGTAGAAGATTATATCAATGCTCCTATGTACGGACATGCTGCGGCGATGGACGCTGAAGTTATGATGGAGTCGCATGATTCGTCATGCGAATGCAACTTATGCGTTTTTTATTAGATTTGTTTAGATTATACAGAAAATATAATTGATTATTTTATTTACTTATGTCTTAGTCAATGAAATATTTGGATATTTTATTTATGTTATCACTCTTAGAATTCTCAGTTCATTTAATATATAAGACTTCTGCTATTGTTTATTTACTCTGATTATAGTTGTGGATTTGTATGGTTTCAGCAAACGGACACGGCCTATTCGAGATCCTGGTTGAATCGTTGGTTTATTAGCGGTTTATCACACCATTCTGAATAGTGCAGAATTGGAGTGTGACATATCATGTTTTGACTCATTGGATGCCTCTATTTCTTGTCACTGGTTTGACTCAGCGACTGCTTCCGTTTATTGTCACTTGTTAGGCTCACCGGATGCTCCCGTATCTTGCCACTTGTTTGACTCAACGGTTGCTTCCGTTTATTGTCACATGTTCGGCTCACCGGATGCTCCCGTATCTTACCACTTGTTTGACTCAATGACTGCTTCCGTTTATTGTCACTTGTTTGGCTCACCGGATGCTCCTATATCTTGCCACTTGTTTGACTCAACAGATGTTTCCATTTGTCGTCACTTAATCATGATGTACCTATATTCCTAGGCTGATTTTCTAGGACTTTTCTTTCTGTAAAATATAAACTTGGACTTGCTATCCATTTATTTATTCAGTATATAAATTTACAGATGATACTTTTTAACATTTTATCGACGCATGTGCATCTGTTACAAGTTATTTATATTAGTTCATATTCATCTTGCTGTCCATATCTTTTATAACCTATTAGAAGGGATTGTCATTTCTGCTATAGTCTAAGTTGACTTCACCTTTACTCTTATCTTCACTAGTATAAGCCTATTTCTTACCTGTCTTTGTCCTCATGAAATTCCTACTAGTTTACAGTAGTTTACTAAGGTGTTATGATCACTGGCAACATTTAGAAAATTAAAACTTACAAGTATAAAGTTTGCAGTCCATAAGTTACATCCATTAGTCTACATTTTATTTTACAGCTTGTAAACATTCTTCATTAAAATAATCTCATCTCTTGTTTCAAGTTTAGGTGTCATGTAACGTATTGAAGAAACTTTCTACATTCATTACTGTATGTATAACACAATATAACAACAATAAATATCAATGCACTTGCAGCATCTGAAAATTTTCACCATACCACTCATAAACTATATACCAAAGTGGAATAACATTCCAAGTTTACATAGATGGATACATAAGCATCAAACTCAAGAAGCATTCATCACCACACCTGTACATAAATATACTTACAGTATTAGCCTACTACAAGAGGTTAGTTACTCACTTTGCAACTCACAACTACCTTATTTAAAGCTCATTGAACTTCTAACCAAATTTGACAAATTTGAGTGCAACAAGCAAAACCTTCACCTCCTACAGCCATAAAGCGATATTTGCCACTTATAAAATGCATGAGTAAATCCCAAAAATGATATTAAATCTGTTGGACAATGTTGTTTTCTTACCTGAACCTCTTGGCCAAAAATGACCCCCCTCCAGCTCAAACTTAAACTTTCCCTTACTTTGCTGTCTTTGCTTAAACCTGAACATATGGGACTTTATTTAGCTTAGGAAATTCCTTTTATCGCCTTACAGTACATCATAAAAAGTCCTCTAAATTTTTATTTTTTTATTTTTGTAGTTTTTCAATCCATTTAGGTCCCCTAGATAGGAAACCCTATCACTTAAACTCCAAAACCTGCTGTAACAGCAACTTTGGTATAATGGACCTTTATTCAAGAATAATTATATTAGGGTGTCCAAACCTTCATGGAAAATTACCAAATTTGGACCATACCTAGCTTACTGGCTAATAGAAGTACTTGGAAAAAAAATTTCCTAAAAAATAATTTTAAATCGACCAAAATAGCCCTATACTTTTACCTAAATCTGCTGTAACAGCATTTGCTGTATAATGAATCTTCAATCAATAATAAATTAATTTAAGTACCCAAAAATTAATGAAAAATTATCAAATTTGGATCACATAAACCTTACATACCACCAAAGATCTCTGAGAAGAAATCTCACCAAAAATCGATCTCAAATGGTCAAAATAACTAATCTATTTAAACCAATGATACCTAGATTTTTCCCATGCATTTATACTGATTTTAACATGAACTTTGGGAAGGATGGAGTTCGAATTTTTGTGTCTATTTTAGCACAATATGTGCTCTTTTCAAATACCTTTCCAACGCATCAAGAATCATCAAATTTTGATCTGTATGTACGAAGTTATGGCATTCGGATTGAGCAGGGGTCATGCTGCCAGTTCATGACGGGTTAACCCAAAATGGGTTGGATCATCTAACGTCATTTTCTTTGTGTTTTTCTCATAATCACTATAATCTAAAACTTTTAACTCATCATTTAAACTCAAAAATCACCTTTACAGATGTTAACCATATTTAAACTTCTATTTTCCCCAATTTATACATACACAAAATCACTTTTACATATACTTTGCTTGAGATTTGATGAACAATGTTACTGTTCATCATTTCTTTCACTAGAAACCTAAATGATTCCAAAACTCCACTTTGTTTTTTATTGATTCAACATGCAAGTCATCCCTTAACCCCAAAATGATCTTAGGACTTACCTGAAGCTATAATGGCTTGATCAAAACAAATGTGCAGCTGAACACCTAATTTCTGCAATCTTTCTAAGCTCTCATGTTCCAAATCTCCTTGCTGCAACAACAATTCTTCTCCTCTTCCAGCACTGATTTCTTTGCTGAGATGTGGTTCGAAGACTCTAAAAATCCTTCAAACCTTCTTCTATTCACTTAGCATACACCAACACACTCAAAAAGTTAAAAATCAAGGTTTTTCTCTCAAACTCATGAGTTTCCCTCAAGCTCTCTCTCACCTACGTTTTTAGTTCTAACCATAAGGAAATGAGTTAGTCTTTGATTCATTTCTTTTATATTTTATCATCTTTACTTAATTATACCCACTAACTCATGAAATTCTAAATCTGTCCCTAATAGACGTCAAGTGCATGCATTAGTTTTCCACTCACATAAGTACCCTTATAAAAGTTTATGGACTATTTTGCCCTCTAAAAATTCTATTATGACATTAGTCCATCCACTACTATAATTCTTTTTATAAATATACATACATCGTACATTCATACATACATTGTTATTTTCATACTTTATGGCTATACATATATATCTATAAATATGTAAATATATACTTAGACTTACGTAAGGTATGAATCTTATACTTATTAATATAATTAATATTAAATTTATTTCTTTTTTTTATGGTAGATATATTAAATTTATTTCAATGTAAGGTTTTACATATTATTAGTGCAATAAAATAATTTCATGCTTGTTTTGCCCATAACTCATCTCAATAACACCTCCAAGGTACCAAAAATACAAATTTAGTCTCTCTACTTATCAAAATCAGTCAAAGTAGGACATAAAATAGTCTGATAACACCTGGGGTGTTACATGTGGAAGGTTGAATGGGGCGATCGGGTGTAAACTGAGTGCTTCCCTAGCACATGCCTTGACGTAATTGAGCTGTGGTATGTCGGACTCCAGAACTAACCTCTCTTTTCTGACAACCCGATGAATTTCCTCTGCAACTTTCCATAGCATCTCAGGTTGGTTTATCATCTTTGCCAGCCTATTCAACTGCGTTTGATGGATTGTCCACTGCTGCATAGATCAAGTCCTGAAACAACAGATTACACTTTCAATAATAGTATCTAACTATCAAAGCAAAGAAGAGAGGGCAGGTCTTGCTAGGTCTCAACAAAATGGTAACTTGGTAAGGTTGCTCCATTGTGACCTGGTGATCGAGGGTTTAATTCTGGAAATAGACTTTCTGTAAATTGAGGATAAGACTTCTAGACCCCACAATAGAAGGTGCCTTTTGCACTTCATACACCCTTCAACTATCAATGTAAAGAAGATACCATAAGAGCGATTGTAAGCGAATCTGCAAACGTCTCAAGTTTTCTATCTAATAAGCATCCCGGGTATTGTTTTGTTTAACCATGGGTTCTCTACTGCTGATGGCATCACCGAAGGTGGGGTGACTTCCCTTGAGTTTTGTTTCCAATAGTTTGTAGGTTTTCTTTCTTATTTTATTAA
>CM053274.1:63450336-63472070 GCA_028583415.1 Protea cynaroides
GATAAACCTTGAATGACACCGAGAGGGGTGAATCGGTGTGAATAATTTCTCCTGAATTTTCTTTGCTACCCAGGTGATATTCACAAAATAACCCGTCCCAAACACAATCGTATGCAAATCTACCTCACACCACTCGGTGGCCGGGTCTACCGGGATTTGCACACCCATCCCGCAATTCATTCCACGCACTTCACAAAGCTCATAAAACAAGCAAACCACAACACACAAAATTACGTGGTTCACCACCACAAGTGAGTGATGGCTAATCCACCGGAGTAATGCCCAATGGGCTTCGTATTTACTCAATACTCAACTTTTAGTCCTTTTCGGGACAAGGATGCTCACCCCTAAATTTTCCCAAAGATAACCGAGAGGGCGTAATAAGCCTGAATTCGAGGCATAAAGCCGGTGTCCAAGACCCACCGAACACACCACAACAGATCTAATTTTTGGGGCTTATAATGATGCCCTACAATTAAATCCCACCCTAGCAAGGCATTCAATATTTTTTTTTTCTTTTTCTTTGCCTAATGCTAGCATACAATAGATTCCCATGTACCATAGGCATTCAACATCATTATCCTACTTGAACATACAATAGATTGGTTCAATAAATAATAAAAGGGATAAGAAAATCTCACAACCAATTTTTCTGATAGTTGACGATGTTCTTCTTCATCTGGTAGTCAATAAACCCTTGCCATATGCAAACAAACTCTTCCAGCCTTCAAGAATTCTTCATAGTATCGACATCAGCATAAATAACGATGGAGGATGACTGTCTTCAATTCCCAAAGCCAGAAAAATAAAAAATAAGAGGCTTTTCCCCTTTTTCTTCAAAAACTCCCCTTCTGCAATTTTTCTTGCAGCCAGCAGTCACTCTAAACATTCTCAATGGAAAGAGCATTAAAAACCTAGCTCGGTGCAACTTGGATCGTCGGATTTGGCCACCGGATGGCCAAGTTATGGCATAAACAAGTTCGGCCTCTGAAAAAATTCCAAATGGAATCTTTTAATTCCATATGGTGCGCCTGCGCTGCACCGTAGCCGCGCCCACCGTCTGGGTGTCGCGCTCTGATTGGTTGAAGAAGGAATCAAATATTTTGGCCGTCGGATCTCATTTAAAAAGGCGGGATTTGATTCTCGCCGCTGGATCTGCATAAATAGCGTCGAGATCCGGCGGCTTTGATACCGGCCGCACGATCCGGATCATTAGAGTCGCGGCACCGTAAGCGCGTACACTCGGATCCCGGCTAAGCTTGCACGCAACAAGATCCACAAGATAAAACCGCTCCCGGCCCAGTCAGATAGCGCGCGATAGAATCTCTGTGCGTCGGCCGCCTCAATCTGGTCCATCAGATTAGAATCTGAGAAGCGTGGCTCTCTCTTGGCCACCGATATCGGATCTTCTTCTTTGTTACTTGCCGAAAATGCCCTTAAATAACTTATGAAATACCGAAATTGCCCTTAAACAACTTGTGAAATGATTTTTCAAGTGATCCGATTAAAACTGCGATATCTCTCTCATCCGACGTCAGAATTAAGTGATTCAAGTTGCGTTGGAAAGCTAACTCGATGCTCTACATCTTTCCAATGCCGGATCTCCATGAATCTGTTGCGGGACCCACCAAAAATAGACCCAAAGTTAAAACTCTGTCAAACCTTGGAATTTGAACCCAAAACTTTGTGGGCATGCATGCCAAGTGCCGTGGGCTGCCGTGTTGGCATGTCACCTTGCCACCATACCTGTGGGTCCCACTGACATTTTTTCTCTCTCCTCTTTCTCTCTCTTCTGATTCTCTCTCTTCTTTCTCTCTCTTGAATTTCTCTCTTTAATTGCATGACGAACCACAAGACTACAACCGGTATCAATCTACAACCAGTATCAATCTCCCTCATCAGACTTGGTCCGAGTTGCCGACAATGACAATCCAAAGTGCAACAGCTTGTAGTATGCTTCCAATAGTTTGATGGAAGGTTGTCTTAGTGAATAGTTGTTTATTTTTTATCTAATTGTTTTGATAACTCGTTCTACATTGTGCTTTGTTTGTAGGAAACGTTGTGATTGTCATAGATTAAGATTATCTCTGTTTTTCCTTCTACATGTCTGCTTCTTTGGTATATTGGCCTTTATTGTCTGAGGATGTATTTGCCTCGATAAATTTATTGCCAATTTTTTGTCATAGGGTTTTGGTAGGCTATCCCTAGTTGTAGCATCTGCTGCTAGTGTGGTTCAAGCTAGCAAAAAATAGCCTACTTCCAAGTGATTTGAGTTTCTTTTTATTTGGTAGGCTATCCCTCATATATACATAATCATATACATCATAAGATTATCTATGAGGTATAGCTAGTGAGCCTCTACTAAGGTTCAATATTGGCCTTCTATTCAATCCATCTGTAACGCAGTAAAGAAGCTAGTGATGATTATGTACAAGGTACAACCTTTCCAAGGCTTTCAAAATGCCCATCATTATTATACTCTTCACCTTTGCTTTGGTGAGACCCCCCCCCCCCCCCCCCCACACACACACACACACAACAGAAAAAATAAAAATCAATAAATCCTCATGCTTGTTTGTTTTATATCCATAATTGAGTATGGAAGAAGCTAATTGCTGCTATAGGATGTGGTTGTGTGCACAAGTATGGATATATTTAAAAAAAAAAAAAAATCTTTGGATGCAGGAACTTGGCCAATGTGTTCATGCCAACGTGGTGCATCTATGTGGACAGACTTAAATTACAAGTTTTTCATTTTTCTGAGTGTGTGAATGAATAATCTAGATATATATGTAATGTGAACCTACATAAAAATATATATTTAGTTATGGACTCGCAATATGACATTTTAGAACTCTAAGTGTAGTGTGCCACAAAATCTGATGTGTAAGAATATTAGAAGGAGATAGACTTGTAACAATATCCGGTCCGGGTTTGGTCTGAACCGATTTCGATTTGGTTCAATATAACCGGTCCGGGTTTGGTCCGGTTTTCTCTAACTCTGGTCCGAAACATGACCGGTCCATCCGGGTCGGGTCATAGTTTGGGTTGGGCCGACCTGATTTCACCTTATTCGGGTCGGGTCATAATCCGTGCCGTACTGCCCAGCTTCCGTCTTATTCGGGTAAAAAATAATCCGGGCCGGGTTGACCCGGCTTGATTGAACCGGGTCTAGGTTTGGTTTGGATTGGGTTAAACCGACCCGGGTTACCTGGGCAGAGGTTCTGATGCCGGGTCGGTCTCGGGACAACCTGGTCGCCCCTTTTTTTTAATTTTAAACCAGTTAGTGGATCTCACTCGCTTCTTTCTCTGGCGCGTGACGGCGCATCCGGCTGCCGACGACGGCGATTTTTATATCACCATGATTGTCTCACAGAAATCTACACATTGATATATTTTTCTTGTAATTTTATCGGTCGAAAAATTATTCGATAATTTAAATCTCTTCCTTTTCACAAAAAATTAAAATGGGAACTAAAAAGAATTTTCTTCATGTTTCAATACTCAATGATTTTAAATCCATGTGGGATGACTCTGATACCACTGTAGGATTTTCATTCATCCTAATAAAACTCATTTCAATGAATCCTATATGGAAAATAAAATACATTTGAGTAATAACATATATAATCAATAAAATAGATGGGACATACCTCTTAGTAGAAGATTGATTTTTGCCCTTGTTTTTTGCCTGATTCCCAACAGGGATCTTCTACAGTGTCCTCTCCCTTAGGTATGGGTCCTTTTGTTTTTACGCAGAGAGAGACTATAGGGACCCTGCTTCATATTTATAATGATTTGGATTTCAAATCTATTCCAATCCCATAATGGAATAGATTTGATTTATAATTGGAAAAGGATAATCAATCAAATCTTGATTGGATTCCCACCAATCATAATAGGCAAGTAAGATAATGTTGTCCATAATAATAAAATCAGAAAGATTTTATAGTAGCTTCCATGAGTGTGTAAAAAAACTCAAAGAAAGAAATGGAGATTAAGGAGAAGTAAAGACAAGAAAAGAGAGAGAACGAGAGATGGAGAGAGATGAGGGTAAAATACCTAGTTGCAGAGAACGAACAAGGAACGAATGCAAGGAGAGAAAATAGGGAATGAAGGATGAAAGAAAAGAGAAGAGGGAAGCATACCTAGTGTCTTCTCTTCTCGCCGCAGAGGAGTTCAAACATCATGCTGTGATGAAGGAAGAAAGGTTTCCTCGAAGAAAAGCTCAACTCAATTTTATCGGGTACAATTTTCATTTTTGTTCTTTTAAAAGTTGTTCTAGAATATAAAAACATGGTAAACCACGTTCTGATATTTTTGTTCTTGGATTCGTTCTTTAAGAACGAAAGAATAAATCAGATTTGCCAAACAGGTTTTTGCTGTTTTTTGCTGTTCCGAACAGTTTTTCTGTTCTGTCAGAAAGAACAGAAGAACTGTTCTTCGGGAGAGTTACCAAACGCAGCCTTAATGGCTGGACTTCTATGTCACATGTTTTGGATATTAGAAATCGTATTTGATATTATCAGAAACTAGTGGATGGTATATGTAATTAGTTCAAACTACAGGGGTAGTACATGTAATTTTTGCTTCTACCATTGTCGGATTCTTCTTGTAACAGTTCTGTTCGACTTCTGCACAGTATTCTCATGTGCGTCTTCGCATATTTACTATATAATCCAATATATGTCTCTCTGGTCTACCGGATAGTATCCCCGCGTGTCTCTACATATTTAATATATATATATTCTTCCCATATGTGTTACTGAATATCTCTGTGATTCCTAAGGTTTCAATGCGACCTCTAAAGTCCACTTGATTACCGTATGATCTATCATATATAAGCTTTCCCTACTTCTCTGCTCAGGATTTTTCTTCCATCTTCTGTGCTTATAATGCCAGAATTTTCTCAAGTCTAGACATTTTTCTATTGACATACCATGTCTTTCCATGTGGATTTAATTCGCCCATAGCCCATTATTTCCCATGTTACCCATGGTACTTGTTAGTTCAATTCTAGACTGAGCCCATTAGCCCCATATCTCTTGGTCTAATCCCTTTGGTTTGGACCAGCCTCATATTTATTTGATCTATCTTATTGTTTGGTCTATTCCAATGATGACACATACTTGGTTCTTATATTTGCATATGGGCGTATAAGCCAATCCATATTTGGTTCTTAAATTTCTTATATTTGCATTTGGGTATGACTCATTCCATTCTAGGTTCCTACATTCGCATATGGATATGATCCAGCCCATGCCTGATTACTTAAACTCATACTTGTTTGATTGATCTCATGCATGTTTGTTTCGGTTCCTTTACTTCTTATATTAAGTATGCAAGCATGTGGATTAAAAAGTTTTTATTTTATGCATAAAAAAATCATGTGGATTAAAGTATCCCCTCAACTTGCTTACCATATGTTTTAGACCATCTTAGCGTTTAATTTTTTATTTTTATTCATAAAACTGCGTTGCGTGGATATTGCTTATTTGCGTTTGAATGCCATGTGTGTGGGCTGGTCGGCTATCATTTTCCATTTTTATTTGCAGGTGGGCTATGGGACTTCCGATTTGTTGTGGTCGGATCGGGCAAATCCAATACAATAGAATACAATAGCACGTGGGACTTTGGGTAGTTCAATGTGTTCTCAATCCTCATTTGTGTATTCCCTTCCAATCAATGGTTTGTATAATTCACTGCACACATGGGCCCACCACAGCCTCATGTTGTATGATGTGGTCCCAACCCCGGTAGATATATTGAATCAAGCATGACTCCAATAAGTCATTTCCAAATGAGATTCCAATCTTCTATCAACGATATGTGGGGCACTGACTTAGCATGGGAGACCAGATTCTATAGATCAATAATTAAAAAAAAAAAAAATGCTTTCTTTGTTTTCAATTTCAAATTCTTTCGGATTTCATTTCACATTCAATATTGATTTGTTTACTTCATTTTATATTCTTCCTATATATATATTTTTTTATTATTTTCAATTTCATTTACTCACATCGAGTGTGAAGGGGTTTCGACCCAAGGTCCAAAACTTTGAAGCGTGGATATATGTGAGATCCAATTAGTATATTCCCTTAAGATAGTTCATACACCAAAGGTGTCAGATTAGGTTTGATTAGTCTGTCATCCCATCGTTATATTCTAGGATATCAAATTAATTGTTTTTACTTATTTCTTTCCAAAACATGTTTTTGCAATTTTCTAAGTTAGTAGAAACTTGGTATAGGTTTTCCCTAAAAGCTTAGATACTTAGATTAAATCCAATGATCAATCAATTGTCACATTTAGAGTATAGAAAAGATAGAAAGGGAGACCGGTCTTTGGACTGGACAGTTTGGGTGGTTAATACCATCACAAACTGTAAAATGACAATTACTCATTCTTTGAAGAGAGCAAAAGCCTAATCCCTTTGATTTATGAGTCATTAAATTCTTTGCAAGTAATAGAATACGTTTGTAGATCTTAAACCTTATCTCAGTGTAGGAGAAGTATATTACGGAGTAAGTTTAAGACTATTACAAAATTATAAAAATAAATATTGATAACAATTAAGGCAGATTACTTACAGAATTTATGAACTAAGATTAACAATATGGATAGGTTGAGTCGTGCCACCGGTTACTATCCTTAAGATTAATTCACCCCTTATGTGCAAAGAGTTCTCGTGAGATTAATCCCCAAGATAAAATAGCCCCAAAGTTGAAGCTTCTTCCACTTAGGTTGCACTCCAACAAGTGGTCTTCGTCAGAATCTCGACGGCTACAATCAACACTCAAAGAGAAACAGATTGATTTTGATAACTATAAAAACAGAATAAGGCTGGAGGATAGAGAGAAAGAGATAGAGTTGTATACGGGTAAACTTGTTGTAACATTATGCTAATGGACTCTTTTCATATTAATAGAAGAAGAAGTCCCAAATGAAAGGGTGCGATGGAAAGTTGTATCCATCCGACGGGTTGTGATGAAAGGGTGTGTCAGTAGAATATACGGTCAAGATTTAATTTCCCCAACGATCATAAAGATCAATGGTTTAGATTAAACATATTTGAATTTGTATATGTACGAATGTATCCATTCAAATACGTCATGTCTTTACATATTCAAATACGTAGAGACATACCCTTCAAAAAAATAGACCAACGGATAGACCCGCACCCGCACCCACGCCTCGCACGGCACGACACTGCTCGGTGCGCGCGCGTGTGTGATAAGAACCCCGGACCCCCCGGACCCTTCCCTCTAGAGGCATCCTTTCATTTAGGGGCTCAAGATGTTATAAGTCGCACAATATATATATATATATATATATATATATATATATATATATATATATATATATATATATATATATATATATATATATATATATATATCTCCTCAATTTTACCTCTCCAAGCAATATGGGACTAAAAGAAGTCCTACAAGCAATGCCAACCAAAAAATACAAGTGGAAAAATTTCCCTCCAAAACCAAAATCAGAAAAGAGAGTCAAAATTTTGAAATTTTTAATTGATTTTTGTTTTTAAAAAAAATCTAAAAACCTAACAATTCCCCCGCAAGATTCGAAATTTTGAAAAACGGAATAGAATGTTAATTGTATTAGGATATATAAGAGACGTCGTCGCAGATGTCTTTTGGACTTGAATCTACACCAGGTCTGATACATCACGCTACAGAGTACGGGTGAAGCCACGCTTCTTGAACCTTTCCTCAGTGGTGTCGTCGACTGACATACCAACCATCCCTTATAATCCGACCCTCGAATAATTCCTTTCGTAAAAGGTGGACATTTTTCTCCGACCTTGTCCCTATCTCAGATTCATGAATGTTTAGAAAGTTCACCCTTAAAACTCTAAACAGAGGCGGCCCCACCTCTTACATCCATTTAGGTCAGCCCATAGTGTGCACCACAGTTAACACACCCCCACATTCCAGTCGGACATTTGGCTTGACTAAGAGTCCTTATGACTCATCTTCTTTTCATTGTGGTGAGTATTATCTTTCCATCTAACCAGAATGAGCAAGTTTTGATAATACTAATCAAGTCATCCAGTGACTTCGTTCTTACCCATTGAACCTAATTCTAGGGACTTCCTCTCACATAGGTTGGGTATCTGTCACATGACTTATGTCACGGGTTTTAGGCTCATTCCTTTAGATGCATCATGTATTATTTTGGTGGTCTGAGGCTTTGTAAATATGTCTGCCAGATTCAATTCTAATTTTACAAAGTTGATAGTTATCGTTCCTTCACTAACACATTGTCTAACTATATTGTGTCTTAGTCGAATATGTCTCCTTTTTCCATTATATACATTACTTTTTGCCTTAGCAATAACAGCTTGACTATCACAATGTAGTGATATGGGTGGTACCGGCTTAGGCCATAATGGAATTTCAGTCACCAAGTTTTTAAGCCATTCGGCTTCTGATCCAGCTTTCTCCAAAGCTATAAATTTTGCTTCCATGGTAGAACTTGTACCACATGTTTGTTTAATCGATTTCCAAGAAATCGCTCCACCTCTCAAAGTGAAAACATATCCACTTGTAGCCAATGATTCTTCTGTATCAGAAATCCAATTGGCATCACAATATCCTTCTAATACTGTCGATTTTTCACTATAGTGTATCTCATAGTTTATTGTTCATTTTAAGTATCTTAATAGCCTTACTAAAGCTTCCCAATGCTCTTTTCCAGGGTTATGAGTATGTTGACTCAACTTTCCAACTACTAAAGCAATATCTGGTCTTGTAGAGTTCATCAAGTAAGATACCTAATCAATGATTTGAGAATACTCTTTTTGGGAAATTGGTTTACCTTTATGTTTTACAAGATAACTTTCAGACATAAAAGGTGTCTTAACAGATTTATACTCAAAATAACCATATTTTTTTAGTAGATTTTCTACATAATGTGCTTGAGATAATATTATCTCATCACCTTTTCTGATGATCTTGATTCCAAGAATTACATCAGCTTCTCCCATGTCTTTTGTATCAAATTTAGACATGAGAAACTTCTTTGTTGTTTCCACTATGTCAAGATTAGATCCCATAATTAACATGTCATCAACATATAATATAATAAATACATATTTTTCATTTGAAAATTTGCTATATACACACCTTTCAGAATTGTTAATAACAAAATCATTTGATACCAAAACACTATCCAGTTTCTCATGCCATTGTTTTGATGCTTGTTTTAGACCATATAATGATTTAATTAATTTACATACTTTATATTCTTGTCCATATGTGATACAACCATCTAATTGTTTAATATAAATTTCTTCTTCTAAATTACCATTAAGAAAAACTGTTTTAACATCCATTTGATGAATAACAAGTTTATATATAGAGACAATAGCAAACATAGTTCTTATTGTAGCAATCCGAGCAACAGGTGAAAAAGTATCAAAGTAGTCTATATTTTGATTTTGTTTAAAACCTTTGACCACCAATCTTGCTTTAAATTTGTCAAGAGATCCATCAAGCTTAAGTTTTTTTTTATAAAAAATCTACTTGGTATCCAAAGTCTTTGTACCAAGTAGAGGGTTTACCAATTCCCAAGTATGATTCTGTATAATAGAATCCAACTCACTTTTTATAGCCTCTTTCCAAAATATAGCATCAGGAGATGTTACAGCCTCCTGATATGTTAATGGATCTCTCTCAACAAAGTAAACAAGCATGTCATCCCCAAAATTGGTAGGTTTTCTTTGTCTTTTATTTTTTCTTATTTGATCATCTTTTTTGAAATCTAATTTATTATTATTTCCATTACTGAGAGCACTCAAATTATGATCTTTAGAAATAATATTATTAGAACAACATTGATTATTAAATTGATCTTTAATCATAGGAAATGTATATTCAAAAAATTCTGCATCTCTTGACTCAATTATGGTATTTGCATCAAATAGATTTTCAATAGATTTTAAAACCAAAAATCTATATGCAACACTATGTTATGCATATCCAATGAAAATACAATCACAAATTTTTGAGCCTAGTTTTTTTTTCTTAGGTTCTGGAATATAGACCTTTGCTAAACAACCCCAAACTTTTAAATGATTAAAAGAAGGTTTTCTTCCATGCCATAATTCGAAAGGTATTAAATCATAATTTTTAGGAGGTATCCTATTTAAAATATAGCAAACAGAAAGAATTGCTTCCCCCCACATGTTTAAAGGTAAACCAGAACTTATTAAAAAATAATTCATCATTTCCTTTAAAGTTCTATTTTTTCTTTCAGCAATTCCATTAGATTCAGGTTGATAAGGTGCTGTAGTTTCATGTATAATGCCACTTTCTTCACAAAAGTTACTTAAGCTTTGAGTTCCATACTCAGTTCCCCTATCTGTTCTTAATCTCTTGATTGTTTTCCCTAATTGATTTTCCGCTTCTTTTTTGTATGCTTTAAATGCATTTTCTGCTTCATCTTTTATCCTTAAAAGATAAACCTTGGTGTATCTAGAATAATCATCTATGAATATTATATAGTATTTTTTGCCACCTCTTGACTCATGAGACCTAAAATCAGCAAGGTCACTATGGATAAGTTCTA
The DNA here is from genome assembly GCA_028583415.1 of Protea cynaroides. Taxonomy (NCBI): domain Eukaryota; kingdom Viridiplantae; phylum Streptophyta; class Magnoliopsida; order Proteales; family Proteaceae; genus Protea; species Protea cynaroides. Next base: position 63,460,933 of record CM053274.1, read on the forward strand.
AAAGATCATTTTTTCTTTCAACTGTTATATGAGATTTTTTGATCATTTTCGTCTCTACACAAATAGGACACTTATGATGTAGAGGTTCTGGATTTCCTTTAATAAATCCTTTGCAAGTTTTTTAATGTATGGTGTACTTCGGTGTCCTAATCTACCATACCATAAATCAAACGACTCAATCAAATAAGAGAAAAAAACATTTTTATTCATTACATTGTTAACACTTAGTACAAAAAGACCATTGGTCACATACCCTTTACCCACAAAAACATCCCCTTTTAGCAGTATTATCTTATCGACTTCAAAGATTAATTTCATTCCTGCCTTGTTGAGGAGAGAGCCTGACACCAGATTTCGATGAATTTCTGGAACATGCAAAACATTGTTCAGCATGAGAGTCATTCCAGAAGTTAATTTTAGAAGTATTTGTCCTTTGCCCATGACTTAAGATATTTGGGAATTTCCCATATACACAAGATCACTATCACTAACCGTTGAATATTTCATAAATAAATTTCGGTCAGCGCATATGTGCCTAGTTGCACCAGTATCAACAATCCATTCTTTTGGTTTCTCCACAAGATGCACTTCAGTAACTACCGTCGCAAATTGATTTTCTTCAGTAAGATTCACTCTAGCCTTGTCATTACCCTTGTTGTCACCACTCTTGTTCCTTTTGTAAAGTCAGCATTCTTTCTTGAAATGACCAGCTTCCCGCAAAAGAAACATATGCCTTTTGGCTTCTTTAACTTATTTTCCTTCTTCATGTGATGAGACTTATTGGGTTGCTCTCTTCCTCGTTTCCTGGACTGTTCTCCTTTCCCGGACTCTACAAGGTTTGCCTTGGATTTGAACTCCTTGGCTTTTTCTACCTTATCTTTTTTCCGATTCTTCTCTTCAATCTTGAGTCGAACAATGATTTGATCAAGTGTCCAGTCCTTGGTTTTATGCTTCATATGAGATTTGAAGTCATTCCATGAAGAGGGTAGTTTCTCAATGAGAGCCCCAGCCACAAATGTCTCAGGTAAATTAATCCCTTCCTTAACCAGATTTCCAACCAACACTTGGAACAGGTCGATTTGCATGGAGATGTTCATGTCATCTTTCATTTTAAAATTTAAAAAATTTACAGTACCATATTTCTTACTCCCTGCATCATCCAATGAATATTTTTTCTCTAGTGTATTCCAAATAGTAGAAGCATATTCATAAGATGCATACACATTGTAAAGATCATTAGACAATGAATTCAGAATCCTATTTTTGCATTGATAATCAGCCTCTATCCATGCCACTCGATTGGCTTTCACAATAGGATCATCCTCCTCAGTCGGTATGGGTTCAGACAGAGCAAACCCTACTCCTGATGAACTTGATATGACACTGAGAGGGGGGGTGAATCAGTGTCTGAAACTTTTTCCCTATAAATTCAATGCTGTCCAGAGCTGTTGGATACCTGATTTGTCAATACACACAATTGTATGCAAATCCACCTCGCTACCACTCAGTGGCCAGGTCTACCAGATTTGCACACCCATCCTGTAAACCATTCCACACACTCCAAAATATACCAGAAAAATAAACACACAGAACACAAGATATTACGTGGTTCACCACCACAGTATGTGATGGCTAATCCACGGAGTAATGCCCCACGAGCTCCGTACTTACTCAATACTCAACTTTTAGTCTCTTACAGACAAGGATACTAACCCTAAATTTTCCCAGCATAAAACTGAGAGGGTGTAACAACACCAAAATTCAGGCATAAAGCCAGTGTCCAGCACCCACTGAACACACCACAACTAAAACAATTTTTGGGGCTTATAGAATTGCCCTACAATGAAACCCATAAGCTAGATAGGTATTCTACTATTTTTCTTTCACCTATACTAGCATACAGTGCATAAAAATTATTTAAAAAGATAGAGAATGAGAAAATCTCACAACCAATAGTCTTGAATTACCAACGATAATCTTTGATGCTCCACACTGCCTTGAGAACCTCTGAACAGCCTTCAATGATAGTAAATCTTGAAACATCGATCTCGTCTTGATCATAGGCTTCCCATCTCCTTCAACATCACCATGAATGAGTAATACGCAGCATATCAACCTCTATCGGGGTTTCAACAATCCATTGATGCACAGAGAATAGGTGGATAGTGATGAATCCCCTCACTGGAAACTCCGACAGGCAAAATCCCTCTTCTGTAGCTTCAAAACACACTTTTTAATTTTTTCCAGCCCTTTCATGACTTCCAACGGCACCCAATAGACAGGGCATCGAAAAATATGAATGCTGCAATTTGAACGGACCGATTTGGAGCTCGGATGAAGAAGATATGGCAATTTGAAAATCTGCTATCGGATAAGGAAAGAGAATCTTTCCTTATATAACCTACACCTGCGCCGCACCGTAGCCGAGCCGCGCCGCACCGCTGTCACATTCTGATTGGTTTAGAAGGAATCAAATATTTTGGCCGTCGGATCTCATTTAAAAAGGCGGGATTTGATTCTCGCCGCTGGATCTGCATAAATAGCGTCAGATCCAGCGGCTTTGATACCAGCCGCACGATCTGGATCATTAGAGTCGCGGCACCGTAAGCGCGACACACTGGATCGCGGCTAAGCTTGCACGCAACAGGATCCACAGTATTAAACTGCTCCCGCCCGGTCGGATAGCGCGTGATAGAATCTCCGTGCGTCGGCTCCGATACACATTAGCCCGCCTCAATCTGGTCCATCAGATTAGAATCTGAGAAGCGTGGCTCTCTCTTGGCCACCGATATCGGATCTTCTTCTTTGTTACTTGCCGAAAATGCCCTTAAATAACTTATGAAATACCGAAATTGCCCCTAAACAACTTGTGAAATGATTTTTTCAAGTGATCCGACAGAAACTGCGATATCTCTCTCATCCGACGTCAGAATTAAGTGATTCAAGTTGCGTTGGAAAGCTAACTCGATGCTCTACATCTTTCCAATGCCGGATCTCCATGAACCTGTTGCGGGACCCACCAAAAATAGACCCAAAGTTAAAACTCTGTCAAACCTTGGAATTTGAACCCGAAACTTTGTGGGCATGCATGCCAAGTGCCGTGGGCTGCCGTGTTGGCATGTCACCTTGCCACCATACCTGTGGGTCTCACTCATATTTTTTCTCTCTCCTCTTTCTCTCTCTTCTGATTCTCTCTCTTCTTTCTCTCTCTTGAATTTCTCTCTTTAATTGCATGACGAACCATAAGACTACAACCGGTATCAATCTACAACCAGTATCAATCTCCCTCATCAGACTTGGTCCGAGTTGCCGACAATGACAATCCAAAGTGCAACAACTCCTAGTTGAGCCAATGCAAATTTCATCATCTGCTTCCACCTCTTAAAATTTGACCCATTGAATGGTTCAATTTTGTCAAACTCAGTCACAAAACGTAATTTTTCCATTGATGGAACAACAGAAGCAGTCAAACTAGATTCAACAGCCATGATCCCCAGTCTCAAACTGTGAATTAATCTTAAGAACTGTAGGAAAAGTATATTACGGAGTAAGTTTAAGACTATTACAAAGTTATAAAAATAAATATTGATAATAATTAAGGCAGATTACTTACAGAATTTATGAACTAAGATTAACAATATGGATAGGCTGAGTCGTGCCACCAGTCACAATCCTTAAGATTAATTCACCCCTTATGTGCAAAGAGTTCCCGTGAGATTAATCCCCAAGATAAAACAGCCCCGAAGTTGAAGCTTCTTCCACTTAGGTTGTACTCCAACAAGTGGTCTTCATTAGAATCCCGACGGCTACAATCAACACTCAAAGAGAAACAGATCGATTTTGATAACTATAAAAATAGAATAAGGCTGGAGGAGAGAGAGAAAGAGATAGAGTTGTATACGGGTAAACTTGTTGTAACCTTATGCTAATGGACTCTTTTCATATTAATAGAAGAATAAGTCCCAAATCGAAGGGTGCGATGGAAAGTTGTATCCATCCGATGGGTTGTAATGAAAGGGTGCGTCAGTAGAATATACGGTCAAGATTTAATTTCCCCAACGATCATAAAGATCAATGGTTTAGATTAAACATATTTGAATTTGTATATGTACGAACGTATCCATTCAAATATGTCATGTCTCTACGTATTCAAATACGTAGAGACATACCCTTCAAAAAAAATAGACCAACGGATAGACCCGCACCCACACCCACGCCCACGCCCTGGCCCCGCCCGGCATGGTACAGCTCAGCTCGGCGTGCGTGCGCGTGTGAAAAGAACCCCGGAACCCCCGGACCCTTCCCTCTAGAGGCATCCATTCATTTAAGGGCTCAAGATGTTATAGGTCACACAATATATATATTTCTCCTCAATTTTACCTCTCCAAGCAATATGGGACTAAAAGAAGTCCTACAAGCAATGCCAACCAAAAAATACAAGTAGGAAAATTTTCCTCCAAAACCAAAATTAGAAAAGAGAGTCAAAATTTTGAAACTTTTAATTGATTTTTGTTTTTTAAAAAATCTAAAAACCCAACACTCAGTGACGGCTCCAAGATTTTAACATTCAACCCCCCCTTTACAAAATTGTTTTTTTTTTTAACCTGGAAGAGAGGATGGAGAATAACTATGTCCTCACAATGTCCTACAACATTTTGTGTCCATCATGCCGATAGAAATGCTTTCTAGCTGTACTATGTCCGGTGGCGCTGCGTGCACTAACGCAGGGCTGCGTTTACTTACTGTGGATCCGTAAAATTACTATGAACCCGTTGTAAGGGCCTGTTTGGTTTGACTCATTTTTCGTAAAAAGATAGTTTTAACATGTTTTTTTTAAGCAAAAGAGTTCAATCATTTTCCCCGCATGAGAGAGAGAGAGAGAGAGCGTTGGAGTTCGAACCACCTGTCGAGTTCCTATCCAAAATCATCATCGCCAATAAAAATGGTGGAAAAATTCGTTGCCTATAGTTCAATTGATGAATTTTAATTTATACTTTATAATAATTTAGAAAACAAATGTAATGTATGGCATATTTGATTTTAGCCATGAAAAACTTACAAGTATTCATTATTTAAATATACTTCTCTACAGTCAAACACAACAGAACTCATTGATCCAAACCACACTTGTTGATAAGATATAAAACCATGGCGACTATAGTTATAAGAATTGGCATCAATGGTTTGAATAACCGGTATTGCATTGACCAATTCGTATTGGTTTTGGACATAGCCGATCCCAATCTAATACCTGATTCTTCTTTATTTTTAATGAACATTTAATCAATATCAGTTACGCCTCTACACTCCATTTGATCCATACCTTTGTACCCGATCAAGATCGGATTGTTTTCAACAACATCCAATACCTGGAACATAAACCTTGGTTGGCATCCCTAAGATGAACATCACCCCAGGAAGAACAGATTGTTAGAAAATTATGTGTTTAGGGTTTTCATGAAACCCATTCTCCATCCATATAGTTGTCCTAGAACACAATAGAGAAGCCATTAACTATGAATCATAAAAACATACCTGTCAGTGAAGAGATCAATTCCATGCACTCTACAACGCTCCAAGCTTTGATCGAAATCCCTCGGCTACAGTCTTCCACAGCCTCCAGAGGATATCTTGACGTCTCTTGCTAATGGGTGCAGAGAACTGATTCACTGTGTCTGTGGGGACTCTAATACTGTATTTATAGAATACAGATGTAACCCTAAAACCCTTCCCACAATAGAATTAGGATTATCAAACCTATCTCATACCATGTGACGAACTAAACCAAACCGGTTATACCGTGTCAATCAGATTCCCACTGAATTAACTACTTTAGGTAATTAATTAAGTCCACATAAATCTAACAATCTTCCACTTGGGCTATATTAATTACAAAACTATCGTCAACTAGTGTGGCCACGGAATCCGACACACTAAATTGTCACTAACTTTGAAACATCCATCAAGCTTCCTAATGCGAGCAACAATGAATAATACACCTTAACATATGGTGTACAAACTTCTGTCAGTCACAGCAGAGGTCTACTCAATACATGAATCGTCTGAGATAATGCATGAAAGTAAACTCTCATGCAAGTTCAAACTTGATTAAGAAAACATTTAATCAAAATTATCCCAAAACCTTTATGGGCAACTTAACATGGTATTTAAATATTTTGGAATTATAATACCATACTTTGGTTATTCACCACCTTAAATCTTTGGCTAAATACTGTCTTGAAACTTTGGCTAAATACTGTCTTGAAACTTTGGCTAAATACTGCCTCATATCTGTGACATGTCAAACACATAACTATGTATGCAAAATAACAATAACGTAAATGCTAATGTAAACAAAATCATAGTTACAAAAACTGTACCCATCAAACCATGAACAATACAATCAAACACAGTAAGCAATATGAAAACACAAGTATAAACATAAGGAGTCTCCTACTGATTAAGCATATCTAGAGACTCCCACTGATTCCCAGATCTTTGGCTACTTAAGTCTCTGGTAAGATTAATTATTTTCAACCATTCTTCTATTGGATGTACTGTCCCTTAAAGACTCCCACTGACAAGACCTTCATCAGAAAATCTACAATAATATAAAATCTTTTGACATTATCCTTACTTGAAGAGATTCAATCTCTATTATACTTTGAAATACTAGATTTCATATTATTCTTTCTAATCTTTCTTTAGACAATAGTCCTAAACCCTTATGACCAGGGTGAAAGATTACAATATATAGTTTAACTACTAAAGATATAAATTAAAGATTTTTATACTTATATTGATTCAGACTACGATTAATGCTTAAGTATCCAATATACTACACCTTCTTGCTCAGAAGTTTCATAATTCTTATTCCTTTTTCACTTAAGCTGTCCAGCTATATAAATTTTTCTTTACATGTCCCTTCTGAGTCACTCTACAAGAATTTTATTCCACTTAGATCCATTTTATCTTGTAGTTTCTTAATGTCTAATTCTTTGTCATAAAGTTTCTGACTATTCTATGAAAAATATTTTCTTTCTATGGGTTTCCCTACCCCTTTTACAATTTACCTTTGTCTAGGTATATATTATGCACTATGACATTGGCATTCATATTTTTCTCTTTTCTTTGAACTTTTATCCTTAGTTCTTTCACTTTAGGGTTCACTATATTTTTGAGTACTATAGGTCACCAGGATCTGACTATACAGTTCTTATGAGGAAGTGAAAAGTCTAAAATGTCACCTATATAGGTGTTAATGAACCTACAAATATTTATTTATCCTTGAGCTTATTATTAATAGTTAACAGCTCTACCTTATATTTTCTCACATTCCTAATACCACCTCTTATCATCAAAAATTGATATTGATGGACTTGAGTAATAAAACATCTATCTACCTCTTCTTGAATATCAAATATTTCTTTGGATTTCACAGAAAATATCATTTTTCAATGTTCCTCATCTGAACATTGCTTTACTTGATCTTAAGGACTGAACACCCTAAGAATCAGAATATAATTTTTCTGTTGAGTACATTTAGGTTAAACAGTCCTAGACAAGTTTTTAATTTCCATGCTAATTCATAGAATTAGCTGCCAAAGACAGGCATCTTAAGATATTTAATCATTACATATCCACAACTATATTACAATTTAAATAATTGTAAGTTTATGATTAATACTAAATAAAATTAGCTAGCAAGAATATATATACATAACATGTGCAAGCTAATTAATATTTTTGAAAAATCAACCGAACTACACACACATCTTTTGGGACAATAAGTGCACTGGTCCCCTCAATCTCTGTGTAATAACTACAAAGAGATAATGACTTTCAAAAATCTCACCACCTTTGGATGGATGAAGACCCCTAAAGCCACTATCCTTCAACCATATGCATGAGTTCCTTGTAATCTTTGACAAAGCTACCTTTGGGTGGACAGTGCCGTTCTTTATAATCTTAGACAACGCCACCTTTGGGTGAACAGTGTCATTCCTTGCTGCATCCATAAAAGTAAGAGTTTATGTCAGTGTCACTTTTGTGTGAACACTATACTTCCTTACTGTCGTTTGTAAATGCATAAATACTAGATTTGAGCATATTATGATAGAACTAAGGTTGCCACTTTGGTGGTCACACCATAATCCTTACACAACAGCTATAAATCATAATTTGAATAAACTTGGACAATGTCACATTTGGGTGAACATTATCAAACTAAAGCATTTACAAACATAGACCTTTGAATTTGAATGCATCATAATGAAACAGGTTGCCACTTTGGTGGTCACACCAAATTTCACCATGATATGAACAAATCCCAACCTACAGCTCATGTGGGATATCGTGAATGTTTTATTAACACAACTAAATAGGTATAAATATTCATATAAACATGCACAATAGCTCAATCAATCAATTTTGTACAATAACTTTAAGAAAAATCAGCAAAAACATTACAAATCGAGTTTTCATAGGGTATTTTTTCATAATAACATATTTTTCAATGCATTAAAATGTACCAAAATATATATCAGATTGAAGAGCATTAAAAATGGAGTCCAACCAAATAAACCAGAGGTCAATCCGACATTCCTAGCTCCCAGAATCACTGTTTAATGTCCTTTTGTTAAAAATAGAAACCAAATAGGCCCTTATAAGAAAACCCTTTTTGGGTCGGTTTGGTTTGGTTCGGTTTATTCTGGTCTGACCAAGATCGGTTTGGTTCGCTTTGAACCGAACCAAATATTCTAATTTTATTCTCCCCCATTATTTTTTTTAATTACTTTTACTTTGGCTCAGACTGAACCGAATGGTTTGAGTTACTTTTGAGTCGCCGATCTGGTCCCCGGTTCAAACGGTTCGACCACCGGTTTAACTGACTCATCCATTCGGGTTTTCGGGTCAGAATTTCATGTTTTCGGATCATGTACACGGGTTAAGGGGTCGGGTCTTTGGGTAGGACAAATTGGGTCAGTTATCGGGTTATCAGACTCAAATATGGGTTGCTCCATTTGGGTCCTTGGTTCGACCCACTTGGCTGCGGTTGGACTGGGCAGGCCCTAAACCTGGGCGGGGCTAGTTCTGGACTGGACCAGAGCTGGCCCTGGCTGGTTTAGCTGGCCTGGGCTAGACTAGCTCTGGTGTAGCCAGGCCAGGCTAACTCGGCTTGGCTTGGCCCGAGTCTAGGTTAGGGTCTCCGATTCAAGCCAAGCTAACACGACGGCGAATCGGCGCCGCAGACCTTTTTTTTTTTAATTCGGGTTGACTCGGTTCGAGTCACGACCCAACACATTAGGGTTTCTGAGTTGACCCGGCGATGACCGGGTCAACGCCGCTAGAATATATATATATATATTTTTTTTAAATTCTCCCACCCTCGAGTGAGATCCACTAGCGGATACCGCCGACGAGTGCCGACGCATCAGATATCCGGCGCTGGTGATTTTTATGTCGCCGGCTCTGTTTCGTCGAGGGCTTTCCAATGATATGTTGCTTGACCTATTTTATCGGTCGAAAAAATTTTCGTCGATAGAAAACTCTGAGAGATCTGATCGAGATTCGATCCAAAACTTGAGAAAAATTTCTCTTTTAATTTGACCATTCATTATCAGTCTTTATAATCAATCTCAATTGATTCTAGGTCTGTATGGTTGGCTCTGATACCAACTGTTAGAAAATTATGTGTTTAGGATTTCCATGAAACCCATTCTCCATCCATACAATTGTACTAGAACACAATAGAGAAGCCATTAACTATGAATCATAAAGACATACCTGTCAGTGAAGAGATCAATTCCATGCGCTCTACGATGCTCCAAGCTTTGATCGTAATCCCTCGGCTACAATCTTCCACAGCCTCCAGAGGATATCCTGACGTCTCTTGCTAATGGGTGCAGAGAACTGATTCACTGTGGCTGTGGGGACTCTAACGCTGTATTTATAGAATACAGATGTAACCCTAAAACCCTTCCCACAATAAAATTAGGGTTTTATAGAATACAGATGTAACCTAACCCTAAAAAACCTATCTCATACCATGTGACGAACCAAACCAAATCGGTTATACCGTATCAATCAGATTCTCACTGAATTAACTAGTTTAGGTAATTAATTAAGCCCACATAAATCTAACACAGATAACCATCATTCACCACCCTCCAACATGTAATCCTTTTTAAAATTGAATCCTTTCGTAACATTGGTTTTGCCTTTTAGAGAGGGATCCACATCCTCTCCTCCAAGAGTTTCTGGAGGGGAGGTGGTGCCCCCATTGGATGGATGACACCTGGGGCTCGAGTGAATCCGAGCCCTCCATCCTAGCCGACACCCCCTGTCAGCTCAGTTTGTCAGCTCGGATGGAGGGTTCTGATTCACCCGAGCCCTAGATGTCGTCCATCCAATAGGGGCGCCACCTCTCCTCCAGAAACTCTTGGAGGAGAGGATTTGAATCCTTTGGAGAGAGAGAGAGGTTATCAATGTCAAGTTACCTAAAAATTTGATCCGGATTACTCAATTTCCAAAAATAAGTCTATGTAACTCTAGCAGAAAGAATGTATTCTCGATTGAATAATTCAATTCCCTGAACATGGAAAAATTATTACAAAATCTTTTTATCCTCTCTTATCCTTATATATATATATATATATATGAACTCACGTATTCCAATTCAGTTAAAGCTTCAAGAATTATTTTTATATGTAGGGTAAGCATGAAGCGGGAGATATGGCTTGGCATGTGCTACAAGAGGTTTAGCTAAGAGAAGATCGGTCCTTGACTCACAAAGTTCGATCCTTGACTCACCAGGGGGTACTCCCCAGCTGAACCCTTGCAAAAGCCTAGACAACAACATAACAGTCATGGTAGATCCAAGCCTCCCAGTACTAAATGAGATGAACCACAACTCCGGCTCAACCAGCTCAACCTCAATTGAGGGACCCTTCAAGTGATGTTTAGGCTTGAACTTGAGTGGGTCATCCCAGACCTTTGGGTTCTGGCCTAGCCCAATCAACTCAACAAGACATGGCTATCCTTTTTTTTTTTTGGTAAAAACATGGCTATCCTTAGGAATAAAATAACTAGCAACCGTAGTATCGACATTGGATACATGTGCTGTAACATCTCCTTCG
>CM053274.1:63472570-63526126 GCA_028583415.1 Protea cynaroides
CGATGGAAGTTGAAGCTAAGTGGATACACACAAATCCTCTTGCGAGTGCAACTCGTGTGTATTTGATTAGACATTTTATAGGTTTCTTTATTGGATTTATTAAGACATGTATTTGGTATTTAAATATTTATGTCTCAGTTGAAAACAAAATAATTTGCTATTAAATTAATGATATCATCTTAGTTTCTCAGTTCATGTTATTATAAGACTTTCGCTATTGTGTATTTACTCTGATTATGATTACGGATGTTTGTAAGTTTAGATAACGCGGGATAGCCTATTTGAGATCCTGGTTGAACCGTTGGTTTGCTAGCGGTTCATCACACCATTCTGAACAGTGCGGAATTGGGGTGTGACAAGAACCTCAACCACAAAGCTTAACTTCGACACCATCGGCTGCCCCAAGGGCCTCAAAGCTTGGAGGGTGGATAATTATCCTAAAGGATAAAGTCAGCTTCAGCACCTAAGATCGCATCGAAGGTGTCAAAGCTCGGAGGTTAAATTCCATCCACGAGAACCTCAGCCACGAAGCTTAACTTCAACACCCTCGTCTACGCCAAGGGCCTCGAAGCTCGGAGGGTGGATAATTATCCTAAAGGATAAAATAAGCTTCAACATCAAAGAAAACATTGAAGGCATCGAAGCTCGGAAGGTCGATTCCATCGATGAGAACCTTAGCCACGAAGCTTATCTTCGACACCCTCGACTGCCCTAAGGACCTCAAAACTCAGAGGGTGGATAATTACTATGATTAAAGATAAGTATCCTATGACTAAAGGAAAAAGAAAAAGATACTGCATTATGAGAATCATAAGCAAATCATGTAAAAAAAAGGGGGGGGGGGGGATGTTGCCATTTGTCAAATGTAAGAAAAATATACAAGTACACCTTAAAAAAAAAAAAAAAAAGCTCTGAAGTCATTATATTTTTCATTCATGACTCGATCGGGGGAAGATCTTACCCTTCAGCCGAAGGAACACCTTCATCTTGCCTTTCAACCGAGGAAACACCTTTACCTCGAGGGGTGGGAGTAGCAAGGAGAAGAGTAGGTTGGTCTCCAGAGACAAATTGTAGAGGCTCGACAGAGGGCTGTACAGAAGGCGAAGGCAGAGCCAGAGGGGTAGGCACCCTAGGAGATGTGGCAGAGCCAAGAAGCTTCTTGAAAGCACTGACTGGCGATAGGTCGAAGTTGGGTTAAGTCGCCTAGACGAAGTCCCTAATCTCTGTCAGCATAGGGACCACCAGCTTTAGCAAAGACTCTGTTATAGTCTTCTTATATTATGTGCCTGCCTTTAAGTCCTCCATTGCTTTCTTTTTAGGCTCTCTAATGCGGACCTCGAAAGAAGCGGTAAGCCCCGTTAGAGCAGCCTTGTGAGCAACCCGCTCATCCTCAATAACCTTCTCCGTAGCTGCAGCAATGGTCTTAGAACTCCAGAGCTCTTCTTCGAGGCGGCCTTGGGTATCCTTCAATTTCTGGTATGCCCTCTTGTCTTGACCATCTTGCTCTTGCGCATCATCCCACTCCTTCTACATCTTACTCCTCTCAGTTTCAGCCACTGCAAGATCCTTCTTGAGCTTCTTTAGCTCCTCCTCAAGATCCTTAGCATGACCTTGAGACCTCAGCATCTCCTCTTGACACTCCTTGGTGAGGCTGTCAATTTCGTTGCGGTGAAATTCTATGTTAGTTATCTGTTGGAGAGCCAAGTTTAGCCTGGTATTGAGATCCACCATGGCAGCCCGAGTACAGATCAAATAATGACCAGCCTACAACCAAGGATAAGTCACAATGCAAAAACTTCTTAAGGTGGGGAAGAAAGAAGTAAAGTAATACCTCGACGTGATGACATGCCTCGCACTAGAAGGCCTCATCAAGTAATATCCCATCATAGTCAAGAACGTCCACAGAAAGCCTCATGGCTCAGATGAGCTCCTCTGTAGTAGCAGGGCTCCAGAGGACCAACTGAAGGGTTGAGAGGTTGACCTCTGGTACAAAGGGTGTGACGTCCTCCTCGATGTTCTCGGGATGGTTGAACTCCCCAGCTGGGTCCTCACTATGATCGACGCCTGGACAGACGAAGGAAGTTCAAAACAAAATGACAAGGCTAAAACAGATGCAAAAGAGGACAAAATCTAGAGGCTATACCTAGAGGCTCTCCCTCGGCCCTGAAGGATCTCTTCTTTTTTTCTTCTTTTCAGATTTATCACCGTGGCGGCGCTTCCTCTTTTCGCGAGGCTAAAGCTCGGTGCCTTCGTCGCCCTCAACGTCCAACACCTCAACATCTTCCTCCCCTGCAACAGTCTCCGGCTCAGGAGGGCAAAGGTCGATAGGAGATGAGGTTTTAGCTACCTTGGGGGCCTCGATGACTCTCTCTCTCCCTCAGGAGCCTCGGTCAGACGCACAGGTGGTTCCTCAGAAACAGAAGCCCTGAGAGCACCTATTGTCAGTGGTGGACTTTCGGCCAAAATGACGATGTCTACTGTAAACCATAAAAAGAAGGTCAAGCTCTGAATGCCAAAAAAGGGTAGAGTTAGTCAGATAAAATGGGGTTTACCCAGCCCGGTATATTGAAGGAACTCAAGGTTAGACAACTGCTCTAGAGCTGGGGAGGGACAACGTAAATCACTTCAGTGCACTCATTTAGGTCCTGGTCGATCATGGGGACAGTGTTGACCACAGAAATGATAACCTTGGACCAACAATTGCAAGGCTAGGTATCCTTAGGAAACGGGGGCCAAGAGGGGAAGAAGAAGTTGTGCTTCCAGTAGTGATGCGAGGTGATGATGTCTTTGGCCGAGGCATGAGACGAGTCATTCCGATGTTGGAAATAGTACTAGCCCTCCCCCGAGGTTTGTTCATCAAAAACCAAACGAATGAACTTCTTGAAGAGGGCAACCTCGGCAGGTAACTCACTGAGCTTTGAACCAGTCAGGAAACTAGTGATCTCGCGCCACCCATTGAAAGTAATCTGCGAAGGGGCCAGTCCATAGCTGTCCAGCAGCTCGAAGTAAAAAGAAGGGGCCAGGAGGCCGAACCATAATTAGAACATTTTCTCATACACGACTATGGCATCAATACGAGGGGTACACATCCTATCCTCAGGCTCCGGTAACATGAAGGAGACACTCTCAGGGATGCCGTAAAGCTCTCTAATGGCATCTAAACGGGATTGAATCATTTGACTCGCGAGCCTACTAGAGGTGAAATCAGTACTAGGAGGAACTCTCATGGATGGAGGCGGCTCAAGATTTGCTGCTCATATTTGGGCAGCTTGGATGGCCCTAGCTCTTCTAACTTCCTTTCTCTAACCTGTCCCTGTATCATGGATGACAAGGGGAATAGAAGCAGAAGTGGAAACCTGGCCACGTCGCCTGGCGGCACCTGAGCCCAAGGCTTCCACTTCCAGGTTAGTTTTTACTCTATTGCTGGGTTTCTTAGACCTAGCCATTACTTACTTGAATGCGATGAAGATCAAAGATGAACTGTGTAGAAGATATGAGAATAAGGAACAACAGAAAATCGAACCAGAAGGATCAAAGGAAGAAGTAGGAAGAGGAAGATCTAAGAAATAGGCCGTTTATAAAGACCACTCATTCAGATAAAAATCTGAACATAGGTCATAATGGTCTACAGGCCTACAAAACGGCTGTAACCGTTGCGTCGAAAAAGCAAAGATACACATGGATGCACCCTACTTGCTCCCGCTCAGACATGTTTATGGTAGAATGGTACGATCAACAGAGAACAAGGCGAGCAGCGGGACCCACAAAGCCTCGATTTAGATTTGAAACCTCCCGCTCAAAAGGTAACCGTTACAGCTCCTCAAGAAGCAGCTTCGGCCAAAGAATGAAACCGATATTGCTCTCCCTACCTTCAAGAATCCGGGAAGAGCAAGGGGCATCTGATAAGGGAGTGGGCTTTTCCCCTTTTAGAACTCTGCCAAGCCTAGGCCCACGAAAGAGACATCTGCCATAATACCGAACGTGGGGAAAAGGCCTCAACCCAAAGGCCTGCAGGAGGAGCCTCGGTAGATAGTATGCACCTAGTCACAGAGAATGAAAGGGCCCCCAAGCATCAAAGCCTCACCAAGCCTCGGATGAACAACAACCGTCGAGGCTCCGAGGTCCATGGTCTTGGACAACGCTACAGCTTATGCCTCGGGGCCTCCCTACAGCTTGCGTCTAGGAGCCGCACCACGGGAAGCTTAGGAGCCTCGCAAGCCTTAGATCACGATTTGGACAAATCCCCTTGAGCAACCCAGCTTGCTCTACCTTAAATTGCACAACTACATGTGATATAGGACTCACACCGGGATCCCTCTATACGGATAACAAGATATACTCTAGGTTGGCCAAGGAGTAATCAACAGAATCTTGCGGCAAGAGTCAACTGACGAGTGACTCAGCAATTCACCTGATCCCTACATCAGTGGGCATGGATCATGCTCACAAAGAGGATATTCCACCGCAACAGAGGACGTACCCAACTCCCATAGTTGGGTCATTCCCAGCCTATAAATGGAGGAAACGGATATAGGAAAATAATCAAATCTGATGCTCTTGGGCAAAAAGTGAGTTAGTTATCTGAATTCTCTTCAATCTAAGGGATATTTTTACTTCAACTATCCCATACTGCTTATCCGTCGAGCTTACTTAGGCATCGGAGTAGCCAGAGGGTGTAACCACCCGACCATCACTGCGGTGTTTCATTTTTCATGTGCAGGAAATTTGAATGAGCTAAAGACCAATCCAGTTCGGTGCGACAACATATGCTATTAATCTTACAATTATTAAAAAAAAAAAAAAAACTAAAAACAAGGTAATTAACCTTATCATGATTAGTTTTCCAGTACAAAAGAAATTCAAAAAATAAAGATAAGGATTTTCTTAAGTAATATTCCTCAAACAAACTAGATAATTATTCCAACTATAAAGATACGGAGATATTCTTCAATTTTGCGTTGTTGAAATATAATTTTTTACAATATCCACTTTTTTTATTGCTATTGAGAAACTTGTAGAATTATGAGTATTTTATTACAAAAATTGGTTTAGTAACAAGTACAATGCACGAATCATCTTACCAAATAATAATAATAATAATAATAATTATGAATCACCTCCTATAATAATAAGGAAAATACATTTAACACAATTTTGTTAAAATAATCAAGTAAAAAAGTTTGAATTTGAGTGAGGGGAGGAGAGAGAGAGAGCTTTTCATGAATAGAACTTCACCATCTTTAATGGGACATTAAATATAAATTTCATATGAGAGAGAGAGAGATGGTAAGTATTTTATTACTAAAATTTGTTCGGTAACAAATTACTAAGGTTAAGTACCATGTACTAGAGTCATCATACCAAAACAAAAAAAAAAAGAAAAAAAAAGAAGGAATAATTATGAAACAACTCCCATAATAATAAAGAAAATATAAATAGCAAGTTCTCTTGGTTGACATAATCAAATCAAATATTCGTCCAAGTTGAGTTCAAAGAGGTAAGCTAGCACTAATTAAAATACTTCCGAACTCAAAATATACTAAAATATCTATAGAATAATCCTGATAGACTTTCCAATTTTAGAATAGGAAAGTGACTAAGCAAGATTTTCATGGAATCAAATGACTCGATTAATTATTCTAGAAGGCTAAGTGATCTTTGCGGGCCTTGATACGGGCTGATCTTCAAAGGGTCTTCGGGTGAGAATTTTGTGCATCCATTATCTTGGCCATATGATCTAGGTCGGCATCAAGATGGAACTGGGCATTTTGTTCATTTCTTGTCACATTGTGTGTTCTTAAGAATGGTGATTCAAGGTAAAAGTGGGAGTATACTTATGCCAATAAATTGAACTAAATCAAAGGAGAATCTTGAATGCATTACTGTAAATTATTTAAGAACAAGATTCTAAATAACAGTTTTCAATCGGTTCCCAAACTTGTGAAGTAGTTATCGATGCAGATAAGTATTATGGGCTTTGATGTACTAATAGTTGATGCCTCTTGGCCTATTCACACACACACCAAAAAAAAATATATATATATATATATATATATATTGGTTGAAGCCTCTTGGACGATATGTCTCTGCACCAGGTTCATGATATTTACTTCTGAATGAAAAAGATGCTAGACAAGGAATCCACTCCCACTTTTAGAGAGATTGTTTGTTCATGATTGGATGAAATTCAAAATCCGATGACACTCTTTGAGGGACTTACATGAAATCATCAAATAGGGAGCAAAGTTATTGCAAAAAACTAATATATTAGGCCAACAATATAGTAAAACCAACAAATTTGTATAACCTTCAAATAAAAAGGTTGAAATTTCAACCACACATGAGCATTCTATCACAGTAAAAACCCTATTAGGCCTTTCTTTTTTCTTTCCAAAAACGTATTCGGACTGAGTGCCCGGAGAGAAAACTGGGAAATCGTCCCTCTTTATTTGGGATGGACTGGGATTTTTGTAGTGAGGTCACCCTTGTAGTGTAACTCAAAGTGGATCCTATATCTTGATGCACTTTGAATGGATTGGGATACATGTCGATCTATTTTGAATGGATGGGATCTTCACTACAGGAGTGGCTTCACTACAGTGGATCTTTTTCCCTTTATTTGTTATTTCTGCTTTTTATACTCTATCTTCTCTATTCAGACCTAATTCTCCCAAAGGATGCATGGACTCTATTGGAAAAAAAATTTCTTGTAAATCAGGTAGCAGGAATTTTCCTGCAGTCTGGTTTCCTATGCTCTCATATGGAATTTGCCCCTTTTTCCAACCGTCTCTAATCCCCAAAATACCCTTTTCATTGGACCTTGACTCCGTACGAGTGTACAAGAAACCGGACAGCAGCAAAATTCCTTCTTCTGGGATTGTAGGGAATTTTTGTCTGACTTCATGCTGCCCAAACATCCCAAGCCAAAACAACATTTCATCCAAAACTATCATCGCAAACAAATTTGAACAACTAAAAACTTGTAGTTTCCATTACCCTTTTAAGTAGGGGTTGAGTGCCCCACATGGTTTCTTGTCCTCACGTGAATTCGGCATTAACTATTCCTCTATTTGCCATTCCCAATTTACCATCCCTCTTCAGTGCCCGTTTCTATATTATTTTTTGGTCAGCAAAGAATATTATTGAAAGAATAAAAAATAAAAACAATACAAAATGACTTAACACTCACAAAAAGAAACCAAAAACATCAGGCACACAGGTCTCTGGTTTTGCCATCAGCAGAGCCTCACCCACAGAAAACTAAATAAAAAAAAATATCCAAATCTAAACCTAGGATGACGACATTGAAAGTCCCAAGCAATCTTTGACCCAACCAGCGAAAGTGGTTGAAGAAGCTTCCTTCCTAACCCAATTCTATATATATTATAAAACTTAAGCTCAGGTAGAAACTCCCTCTATTTAAGGTTACGGTACATACCTTTCTCTCAACCTCCACCATTAGGCTTCTGCAATCTAATTAATCGCCATGAAGAACAACCCCCTTAATATATCTTCTCCACTCTTGATCCTCCCATGGGGGGTTACAGATCGGGCTGTCATCAGCCTTGATGGAACCCTAATGAGTTTCACTTACCCAACCACTTCATTTTTCATCCTTGCTTTTCTTGTTTTCATTATCCAATTTTGGTGTGAGATTCATAAGAAATCTAGCGGGCCAACCCTACTCTCACCAGGGCCAGCACCATGGCATACGGTGCAGAGCATTTCCGAGTTGTTTCCAAAGAAGCCGGTATTCCAGTGGATACTCGAGTTTATGAAGGAAATGAATACCAAAATTACGTTTTTTCGATTTGGAGATGTTCATGTAATTCCTGTTACATGTCCAGAGATTGTTCAAGAATTCTTTAAGAAACAAGATGTGACGTACATGTGGAGGCCCTTTACAGTGGGGACTGAGTACACGAGCCATGGATCCTTGTCCATAGTTGTTGCTCCGTCCAATGATCAGAGGAAGAAGATGAGGAGGGTAGTGGCCTCTGAGGTGAGTAATCCCTACAGACTCTGTTGGCTTCTTGAGAAGAGATTTAAGGAGGTAGATAATTTTGTTTGCTTTGTCCATAACCAATGCATAAGTGGTGCAGTTGTGGATGTAAGGGTTGTAGTTAGGCAATATTGTGGGAAAGTCATTAGGAAGATGATGTTCAAGAAGATATACTTTGGGGAAGGAAAGAAGGATGGAGGGGCTGGCGTCAAAGAAGAAGAAGACATAAACTCACCCTTCACCATGCTTTCTGTCATGTATGCATTTTGTCTATTTGATTACATGCCTAGCTTGAGAAGATCTGATTTGAATGGACATGAGCAGATCATGAAAGAGGCTATTAAGATTGTTAACAAGTGTCATGATCCAATAATTGACGAGAGGGTTAGAGCATGGAGAGAGGGGAAGAAGAAGGAAGCTGAAGATCTTCTTGCCATCCTCCTTTCAATCAAAGACTCAAAGGGGAAGCCATTCTTATCTGCAGAAGAGATCAAAGCTCAAGCTGCGGTATGACTCTAACTGCATTATTCATCTTTTTCGTCTTTCTTTAATTAGTCTTTCATAACCTTTTGCTCAGGGGATTATGGAAGTTTTGAGGTTGGATGTAGTTGAACTAGGGGTGTCAATTTTGGGAATAAACGAAAACCGAAATTGAACCAACCCAATTGGATTCTGACAAAACCGAAACCAGCCTTATTAGGCTTGGGAAAATACAAACCGAACCGAACCAATTGATAACCCAATCAGCCCGGTAATTGACCGATAAGTGTCCATTAAGCCAATATTTTATTAAATATACGTATAAGAAACTAACACAGAAACCAAACCAGCCTGATAGAGCCATTAAACCGACTTCTTACTATATGTACATATAGTATAGTAAACTGAACCTATACCTAGACCGGACCGATAGTAGATCGATAAGAGCCCATTAAGGTAGCCTGATAGAAGTCCAACCGAACTAAACTGAAACCAAAACCGGATGGAAACTAATAACTTTTTATTGGGCTGATTATGGTGTGTAGGAAACAACCGAATTATACCATACCAAAACCAAACAAAACCGTTTCATTGACACCCCTAAATTGAATCAAGTCAAAGTAGCCAAGCTTTACGCCTGTGAAATGAGGGTCTAGATTAAAGCCCATTACATTTAGTGAGTAGTGAATAATCCATGCCAACTTCCTCACAACATAGGCATACGGGCCACTTCATTAGCGATGAGCCTGATGGCATACAATCAAGCTCAATTAGATAGAAAGCTTGAGAAAAGGCCTCTTTAATTTGCATATTAGCTTACGACTGCTTTTAAGGTATCTTCTTTACCTTGATAGTTGAAGGATATACCAAATGCACGAGGCTCATGCTATTGTGGGATTTAGAAGTAGATGAATGCATTTTAATCCCCACTTCATGGAAAGGCTATTTCCAAGTTTGTACTCTAGCTCATCAGGTCACAATGGAACAACCTTACCAAGTTACCATTGTGGTGAGAACTTGCCCTCTCTTCTTTGCATTTCATAGTTAGAAACTATTATTGACAATGTGACCTACTGTTGCAGGACTTGATATATGCAGGAGTGAACAATTCATCAAATGTAGTTGAATGAGCATTGACAAAGATGAAGAACCAACCTGAGATGCTATGGAAAGCTACAAAGGAAACTGATCGGGTCCTTGGAAAGAAGATGTTAGTTTAGGAGTCTGACATACCACATCTTAATTACGGCAAGGCATGTTCTATTGAAGCATTCCGACTAGAACCGATCACCCCATTTGACCTTCCTCATGCATTCAATGCTGACACTACGATTGTAGGGTAGTTCATCCTAAAGCTAGCCATCTCTTGTTGCCCCGAATTGGACTTGGCTGGAACCCAAAGGTCTAGGATGATCCACTCAAGTTCAAGTCTGAACGTCACTTGAAGGATCCTTCAGTGGAGGTTGAGCTGGTTTAGCCGTATATAGGAGAGGAAAAAGATTTTGTATTGATTTTTCCATGGGATTGAAGTATTCAATCAAGAATGCATTCTTTTACTACAGTTTTTTAGACTTTTTTTTGGGGGGAAATTGAGTAATCCGGTTCAAATTTTGTAAAAAACATGACATTTATAACCCCTCTCTCTCTCTCTCTCTCTCTCTAAAAGACAATACCAAAGATACAAAAGTCTCTCTCTCTTTCTCTCTCTCTAAAAGACAATACCAAAGATACAAAAGGATTCAATTCTAAAAGAGATTTCATCTTGAAGAGCTGCGGATGATGGTTATCTGTTCATCCTAAGGATGCCAGTCAAGGCTTATGTTCCAAGTATTGGCTGTTGTTGAAAAATATCTGCTCTAGATCAGTTACCAGAGTACGGATTGAATGGCATGTTGACACATGCCTGATACTGATTAAAAGTTAATTAAAAATAAAGAATAATTGGGTATCGGATTGAGATCAACCATGGCCAAAACCAATACGTATCAATGTGTCGCCATGGTTTTATTTCTTCTCAACAAGCATAGTTTAGATCAATAATTTTGGTCAGAAACACTCTCAATTTGTAGGGAAATGATTAAACACATTTGTTGTAAAAAACACTATGTTAAAATTGTCTTTTTCTGAAAAGAAAAAAAAAGAGCCAAATCAAACAGGCACTTACAGCAGCACCATGGTAAATATATGGATCTGCGGTCTGTGAACTCGATCAGGTAAAAGAAAGAATTTTGTAAAAAACGAGGGGTGTGTTTCTAATTGATAGACCAAAAGATTTTGCCTTGTGATCTTATCCATTCACACCAATGGATGGTAAAATCTTAGAGTCACCACTTAGATAAAATGTAGGACTTATAAGTATTATCTCTCAGTTAGAAAGATACTAATGACTCATAACTCAAATGAAATAGACTTTTGGTCTCTTTAGAGAATATGTAAATGTTATGTTAGAGATTTTTTTTTTTGCTGACTATCATGTTACAATTTGGGAATGTACGTATTAGGCACCAAAATTGTCCAGTTTGAAAACCGATCTCCCTTTCTATTCTTTCCTATATTCTAAATGTGACAATTGATTAGTCATTGGATCAAATCTAAGTGTTAAGGTTTTTTGGGAAAACCTATGTCAAGTTTCTAGGTTATGCTAACTTAAGATTTTACCAAACATGTTATGAAAAAATATAAATAAAGACAATTAATTTAAGATCTCAAACTATAATGGACCAATAATACCTAATCATACCTAATTAGGTACCTAATTTGACGTATTTGGCATATGGTCTATCTTAATGGAATATGCAAAATAAATCTCATATACATCCACATATCATTCAAAGTTTGGGTTGAAACCCCTTCCCACACAATTAGAGTAAATGAAATTTGAAAATGATAAAAAAAAAAAAATAGAATATAAAATTAAATAAAAAATTGAAATTGAAAGTGAAAAGAATTTTGAAAGAAATTGAATTTTTTTTTTTTTTTTTTTGTGGTAAAACAGAAACTTATATATTATCTTTAGTAGTTAAATTATATACATCAGATTAACAAAGATTTGACAACCAAGTGGAACTATTATCCCACCACAAAAAACCATATCCGGGATACGTTTGCAAAAGAAATTGAAATTGAAAAGAAAGAAAGGAGACAAAAGAATTTAAAGTTGGGTGGCTGGAATTGGAAAGTTAATACAAACCATTTGATTGAGAGGGGTTACACAAA
This sequence comes from Protea cynaroides, assembly GCA_028583415.1. Taxonomy (NCBI): domain Eukaryota; kingdom Viridiplantae; phylum Streptophyta; class Magnoliopsida; order Proteales; family Proteaceae; genus Protea; species Protea cynaroides. The sequence continues at coordinate 63,484,269 of CM053274.1, forward strand.
TGGGGATTGCAATAGCATTGTAATTACCCATGGTCTTACGTGTTATTGTATTGGATTTGATCGATCAGCCCACAATAAATTGTACGCCCCATAGCTTACTTGCAAATAAGACATGCTAACGATGGCCGACCAGCCCACATACAAGGCACTGAAACGCATATAAACAATTTCCACTCAATGCAACTAACCCTGGAATAGCTCTGTTCATGCGATTTTGCGGTTAGTATGGGTCTGCGGGATTAGTCAGACTAAAGGTCTGGATACCCATTGATAACAAACAAAAGAAAAAAAAAAAAAAAAAAGCAAGTAAAATGGCTACTAGTCAGAGGAGAGAGGGAGGAGAGAGGGGAGGGGGGGAAGTAAAATGGCATGAAATATCTAGGCATCGGTCTCAATCAAAGAAGTACGGGCAATCAAGCATTGACTTGATCATGTCCACTTACAAATGTAAGATCCAAGAATGGGCTCGTCATACCCATATGCAAATATAAAAACCAAGCATGTACTGGATTATGCCCATAAGAACCAAGTATATGGGTGCTAGGTAATCATTGGATTAGACTAAACAAATATGAGGCTGGTCCAAACCAATGGGACTAGACCAGGAGATATGTGACTGGTCTAAACAAAGGGATTAAACCAAGAGATATGGGGCTAATGGGCTCAGCCTAGAATTAAACTAACAAGTATCATAAGCTGTGTTTGGTTGCAAGGGGAATTGAAGAGAAGGGAAGGGAAATTTTTAAACTTAAAAAGGAACTTTTATAGTTGTAACACAAAATAATTGTATAAAATACCTAAATTTCTTAACATATTTAGTAATGATATTAACAAGAAGTAAATTTACCTTACTTTTTAAATGCAAGAGATTCGAATACAAAGTGAAGTGTAAGTTAATAACTAAATATGAAATGATTTGGAATTAGTTGCGTAACAACGTGATAGCATGTGTTGTAATCATTATAAAAATTTCTTTCTTAAGTATAAAAGTTTCATTTTCCTTCCCTTCAATTCCCCTTGCAACTAAACACAACCATAAGTAACATCAGAAATAATGGGCTATTGGCTGATTAAATCTACATGGAAAGACATGGTGTGACATTGCAAAATGTCTAGAAATGAGAAAATCCTAGAATTATAAGCACAAAAGCATGGAACTGAGATTATGAGCATAGAAGAAGAGGAGGGGGGGTTTTGTGCTGACTTCAGAGATCACATTGAATCCTTAGGAATCACAAGAAAAATAAGTTACAAAGAGGAAATTAATAAATATGCAGAGATACACGTGGGGATACTATCCGGTAGACCACAGAGGCATATTGGGAGAGGGGGGTTGTGCTGACTTCAGAGATCACATTGAATCCTTAGGAATCACAAGAAAAATAAGTTACAAAGAGGAAATTAATAAATATGCAGAGATACACGTGGGGATACTATCCGGTAGACCACAGAGGCATATTGGGAGGCATATTGGGATTATATAGTAGATCTGCAGAGACATACATGGGAATACGATGTCGAAGACCAATAAGTTACAAAGAGGAAACAATAAGAATCCACGTGGGGTAGTTGAAAAGAAATATAAAAAAAAAAAAAAAAAAAAGTTATGGGAATACCATGTGGAAGACCAGCAGAACTGTTACAATAAGAATCCACGAACAGTAGTAAAAAAAAAAAAAAAAAAGGTTACAAAGGAAGATCAATAGACAGGAGAAATCATGAGAGGAAAAAATCATATGGAAGAATCAAAATCGGGAATAAAAGTTAAAAAATTAGGGCAAGTATAAGAGGAAATTAGAGGAGAATCTATAGGGGAGACCAAGAAATATCTTAGAGAAATTTAAGATTCATAGAAGAATTAGAAAAATACAATATCAAAAAAAAATCCTAGAGAAGTTTAAGATTCATGGTAGAATTGAAAAAAGACAATACCATTAAATCTAACAATGGAAGATGAAATGCCTGAGGAACATGGTAAAACAGAAAGAACAGAGGATTACACATAAATTAAAGAACATATAATTGCATATATTAAAAAAAATAAAAAATTCATGCATACCGAATGATCTCAAATTCACAAAAACGTGCTCAAACTTGCTAAGTTTTCCATTTGAGATTGCAGAGTTGAAAGTTTTCACTTTGTAGATTTCCATACCAGGCCTCAATCCAATCACGTCCGTAGCGTCTACCAATTCCTCCATATCCCCTATTGTTTTGAGGCTAGGATCCCATTGTGATGCCACCCCCTTCTTATATTTAGTGAAAATGAGGCAACTGATGACAACCTTCAAAACTCAATAACTATTGTGTGATTCCAAGGTTGACACTGAGAGAGGAGGGGTGGGGGGGGGGTGAATTAGTGACCTCTAAAAATCCTTCCTTAAACTGTGTGGTCAGTACAGACTGAATAAACAATGATGCTTGAGCTGACTAGGATACTTGTTCACACTCTTGTTCATTCACACATTCTGTCAAACACACTTCGTGTAAGACACCATACCACACACACCCACAGGTATCAATACCATGTGGCTTGGTTTACCCAGTATGTACACCCAGCCTGGAACCCATGCACTTCAAATACAGAATATACACATTCACATCCATATGATATAGTATGTAATGTGGTTCACCAATGCTCACTGTGATGGCTAGTCCATGGGTAATACCCAAACCAAGGTTTCGTATTATACCCAATACACTACTTTAATGGTATGGTTGCACCTAGAACCCAAATCCTACAACACCGACCACATTCTCAGCTGCAATTGAGTCTTAGACAACAACCCTCATTTCTGTCAAGCCCTCAACTTGACAAGTTACAATGTTTTTGTTAAACAGAGATTACAAACCCTTCCCATATGGCATTAGTATAAATAAATAAGGCTTGTGTGAGAGGTTACCTTCCCAGCATGCTCAAGACTGAGTGGTACTCACCATTTGGTCTCCCAAGTTCTTATAGTATTGGTAGATGTTCATTTTCAAGCTTACATAGCAGTTGGTAGTCTTCCAACACTCCACACACATTCTAACACACTCACAACTCACCATGGGTGCTCACACTACCTCTCTCATGCTTTATTTAGCCATTAACATCAAATAGAGGTAGGTGGAGATGGATTTTCACACCCAATGAGGCTCAAAACTTTCTTTCTTCACAAACCCACACCTTACTCTCACCAAACCCTTGATTTTTCATTGCAGGTGAATAGCACTTGAAGGGACAAGTTCATAGCACTTTGAATTAGTCCGATCTGACATAGAACGACCAAGATATGACCAGTCAAAGATCGACCAAACAGATTATAAGAAATGAAATTTTTTAGAGCTTTCCTGTGCACCCGCGACACACCGTAGCCGCCGCTCAGCTGACACGACAAGTCTGTTGTCGAGTTCTCATTGGCTAGCTCTGGAATCTCGAAATACAGTAGTTGGATATGTCAGATAAATGTGGAAAAATGTCTCAGCCGTTGGATCAATCAAATCGTGTCAAGTGGCGTTGGAATTGCATCTGGCCATGCGATCAAGATCTGTACCACTGATGCACCATAGAGGCGCCACACCAAATCAAAGATCCACTTTTGTGTGACAGAAAGCATTTTAATAAACTACATCCGCCCAAGCAATGGGATCTTGATGCAACCCCTACAAAACACTGAAACCCATTTTTTCTTATCCGCCAGATGGGCATCTGAAGAATGTGGCTTCATCTTGGCTCTCTATTTCAAATGTTATATGACTTGACCAAACTACCCCTGAGAAACTGGAATATGGCCTCTGTGATCGAAATCTTGTTAAAAACAACTTTGAGATGAATACATCCCGAGAGAAACGACAATTCGTTGAACACCTGGGGGGCATCCCCATGCAGCTCCTGCTATGTTCCTTAAGCGCGCGCGGGCAGGCTTGCTGGTTACTACGGGCCTTGTGGGCTTGCAAGCCTACAAGTTTGCGTGTCTTGCTTGGGTGCCTTGTGCGGCCTGCGGCTCGCCTGCTCATGGCTGCCCGTGGCAGCTGCTGCATGGCTAGTTGCTGGTAGAGCCTGCTGCCTTGCTGTGCCCATGGCTTGTTGCTGGCCTAGTGCCTCGGGGGCCTCGGCCATGCTAGCCAAGGCTGGCTGCCAAGGTGGCAAACCACATCAGGTGGGACCTACTTGGTCCCCACCCACCCTCTCTCCTCTTTTCTCTCTCTACTTTCTTTCTCTTTCTTTCTCTTCTTTCTCTGTCTTCTTTCTCTTTCTTCATTCGGCGTCTTCTTTCTGCCATTGTTCTGCCAATATTTTCATTCTCTCTCTTCTACTAGTCTCTCTCATCAACTGCTATCAGTGGGGACATACAAACAATCTCTCTCTCCTCTTTCTTTCTCTATTTTCTTTCTCCTCATATTCTCTCTGAATTTCTACCAATGCTCTCTCTTTCCAACTGCCTTGCCATTAATTGTTGTCATTGCATGTTATCCTCCACAACTACTGTGCCATACCCTCTATAGGACCTCAGTGGGGCCCACACAATCTCTCCTCCAGAATGTGTTGCCAACAATGACAACAACTCAACAACCTTGCCAAGGTTCCAACATATTGTTATTAAAGTCAAAAAATAAAGTAAAAGTTTCCAAAAGTTTAAAATTAAAATTCAAAGTTTCATTTTCGATTTGGAGGGAAAATCAAATTGGTTTTGTTTTGAGTTGGTTTAGCTAGTAGAAGATTTAGTTTCACATTGTTTTGGGACAAAGTTGAGTTGAGATTTATATGTAAAAGGTGTCCTAATACATCTTGAGCCCTTAAAAAGAAGTCTCTCTTTTGAGAGAGGTGTCTGGGGGTTTCAGGGTGTCTTTATCTCACGCGCATATGCCATGCCATGCCAGGCTGGGTCTTGGGCATGGGCGTGGGAATATGCATCGTGGATGTAGATGTGGACATGTCCCTTTATATATGTACTCTTTCAAAGGGTGTTGACCTATACTTTTTGGAAGATAGAGGTACACCTATACGTATATGGATACATTTTGTGTCCCTTTTATTTCGTTTGATCCAAGGGTCACTTGGATCAAATACATCCTGGCCGTCCATGTGTAGGATGTATCCTTTGGAAGTGGCCATTTGGACAAGCACTAGTCCTCTATAAATAGAGGACATTGCCTCAGTCCAAATGCACTCAGAAGTCAATATGAATTCATACCTCTCTCTCTTTGTCCCTCCAACTCTCTTTCTCTTATTCTGTTTAAACAGTATCGAGCTTGCTCCGTTTTCAAAGACTATTGATAGGTTCTTCTGAAGAGGTCCAGTTGTTTGTGTGCACATAACTAGGAAGGCTTCAAGAGCCGGTTTTATCTTGGAGGTTGATTCACAAGAACTTGTTGCACCGTAGGGGGTGAATACAATCTTAAGGAGAGTAACTTTTTGCTCGAATCAATCTATCTGTTTTCTAATTTGGTTTCCAAACTATAAATGGTTAAAGCCTATTTTAAGATTTCTTTATATGTTATGTTTTTGTGAGAACATATGTTATGTTTATGTAATTGAATTATATATATGCATATATAAAGGGTTAGTCTTAAACAATATTTATTGCTATTTTGTACTACAGTTTTTAAGATTGTATCGTGTTTGAGATTGTAATGGCTACTGCTGAAAGTGGTTTGATTACCAATGTTGTTCTTGCAATAGAGAAACTCCGATTGGTTACTAAATTTGACATGGAACCATTCAATGGTTTTAATTTCAAGATGTGGAACCAAATGATGCATTTTTCTTTAGCTCAATTGAGAACCGTGTTTGACTTGACTGAGCCCAAGTCAAAAGAATCTGAAGACCTTGTTTTGAAATAAAAAAGGATGTCATGGGTGGAAGCTAATTACCAATGCAAGAACAGAATTCTGAATTCTGAATTTTATAACTAATGATTTATATGATTTTTATGCTTCATATGATAATGCTCATACTATCTGGAATGCTTTGGAGAAGAAATACTCTTTGGATGATGCTGGTAGTAAGAAATATGTGACTACAAATTTCTTGAATTTTACTATGAAAGTTGATATGAACTTATCCATGCAAATTGATTTGTTTCAAGTTCTTGTTGCTAAACTTTGGAAAAGAAGAGATTACGTTGCCTGAACCATTTGTGGTGACTGCTCTCATTGAGAATAGGGGAAAAAAATCCCACACTTATAAAAAGGGGCCAAAAATCCCACACTTGGGGATTTTAGTGAAGGAGAGTTGCTGCAACCATATAAGGACTCTTGGGAGACTTTTGAAGGTTCAATCCCATTAGGCTAGCCTTGGGTTATCAAACCCTAAGGAAAGGAATAAGAAATTCAGGGTTTTTGGTGCAAGGAATGGAACCAATAAAAAAGAAAAGAAACAAAGAGGAAAATCGACGAAAACTTACCAAGAATCGATGTCACACATGTGAGTTGAGCAAAATGAATCGAGATGCCCTAGAAACACTCTTGGCTCGCACCGGTAGCTTACAGAGGTATTTCCACCGACTTGAGTGATTGTGAGTTCTAAGATAATTTACCCACAAGTTTATTTATAAGCACATATTTCCACAAAACTAGTCGACCGGAAGACCCCCCTTAGGCCAACTTGATTCTGCTAGACTGGGATTATATATGAAGTGTTACATTCTGTAGTCAATTGGCACATATAGAGCTGGAAGAAAATTCCCCCAAGCTCTTATCCACCGCTTCATTCACAGAAGGTGTCTAAGGATCCGAGGTTTTACTAGATGAAACGATCCGACGGATTGGTTGTCATCGGGCTCTTACCCACCGCCTTATTCCACAAAATTTTCACGAGTGTTGGGATAAGTCGGATGAAATGATTTGGCGAATGATTGCTGCCGGGCTCATATCCACTGCCTTGTATAAATAGGGCATATGCTCTCTGTGAGTAATCAGTGGATACAGAATTGGCTGGATGTCCCTCCAGTTTGTAACCGCCGCCTAACTGGAATAATTCCAAGTTAGGGCAGGAATAATTCCAAGCCTATCTGGAGGCATTAAGCCGAATGACCTTTTCACCGGTCATTTACATCGAGTGTTCACCAAGTTGTGTGAATGCCTAGCCGGTAGATACCAATAGGAGGCAGGTGCCACCGAGCTTATTTCCACCGGCGTACTATAGAAAGCCTTGTTTAGGGCTGAAGAAGGTTCGATCGTTTCATAGTCTTAGATGTTGTTGCTCCCCACCCATGTTGATATAATTGGGTGTGAGTCTTAGGTGAGCCAAATGATCGATGTGCATAAATTACCAATGATTTACACTACCTATGTCTAAATTCCAGATTTAATTGTAGAGATGACCACTTACCTTGGTCTCTTGGATGTGCTATACCCTGGGTGATGAGTTCATTGTGATGGCAACAGAAAGAAAATGACTAGGATAGCGAAAGCGGACTGTAGGCTATTCTCTAGGAATGCAATGATATGAGAGGGTATGAAAAGATACGAACTTAGTGTTTTTGGCAATACTCTCACTACCATTAGGAATTTGCAAGTAATGTAGCAATTCTAGGAAGTACAATAGATTTCAGCATTTGAATCTAACATCATTATGCATCTTCTTGATGATATCCTTGATGTGTTGATGCACGTATGTTCTCCAGATTTATTCCAAGTTTATTCTCATTGTGTCTTGGCAGATGACATCATGTACTTTTAACAACGCGAATCATTCTCTAAGCTCTGAGGCACCTAGTACTAATGATGCCATTAATAGGGCGGGATATTCTATGCCTCTTCCTCCATCTGTTCGGAATACTACAGGTATTGTGAGCCTCGTTGATGAATGTAAGGGGGTCATCCATTAACAATAGTTAGATTTTCAATGGAGGTATTGGCCAAATTGGAAGTACCAATACAACATGATCCTACACTGGCCTTAGTTTTGGTAGAAATCTCAAAGATTATGGGGAGATTCAAACAAAGCCTTCAGGAACAACAACAGGAATTCTTTACGCAAATCGTAACTGCCTCGGCCACCCAGGCCGTAGCTGCTACCCCAAGAAGCATTAGTATTGACACGCCAGCGATCAAGAAGACTGGAAAGCGGCTTATAGTGTTTCCAGATGTGGGTAAACTATGTAAGGTACCTAAAGCTCAACACCCCAATGTTGGACCCTCACAAGTAATGCAACAAACTTTTGTGTCGAAACCTCTTACCTTACCTAATATGGTGCGGGCTTCGATGAAATGCTACAGGTGCGATCGACCTGGTCTCTTCTCTAGATCGTGTATGCAACCTCATGTATAGAAATCACAACCACTACCGATACAGCTGATGTTTTCGATAACATTCTACAACTATGGTCGACCCGGACATATGGCTAGAAGTTGCAGCAATCTTATAGATACTCATCCTCATCATGACTGCAAATGACTTTATTCTAGAAGTTTTTGGTAGGTAACCTCCTAAACTTACCTATGAATTGGTTGATTGATTCTGCTACCATAGATTTATTCTTAATAATCCTAAATCCAGGTACACTAAAATCAACAGAAGTCCCTCCATGTATTGCATTCTGGATAAGGAAATAAAATATTGCCTCAAGCAAATACTCTAATTCTTTATCCTCACTTACATTGGTAAACCATAGTTGCAAGCAAACAGTAGATCCAAATTTAAGCTCTTATTACTCGGAAACATGGATACGGTACTACGGAGTATCGAGTTATGAAACTATTCGATAGACAGATATTTTTAGAGTGGTGCAACAGATTTGCTGTTGAGGTTACTCCCAAGGTGAATAATAGGGACGACAAAGGCCAAGAGAAATTGACGAATAGGGTGAAAGCAAGCATACACCTGAATGCTTATGGACATCATGTGGAAGATGCAAAAAGTGAATTGTCTGAGAGTGTTTGTCATAATCAATAGGAAGGGTAACAAAATTCCGCTGCAAACATAAAAACAACATAAGCTAATGAGTATGATTAGGGACTGTGGGGAATAAATCCTTTGGAAACCGTGTGGGACTAGGGCCCATAATTACCTAGAGACATCTTTTACTTATTAAGGCCAAGGAAATATTTTAGATATATTCTAAACAAGAAAATGACATAAAGAGAGGAAAATAGTGATTCTACTATTACAACTAGATTTTAGTAATTATTAACTTTAGGCTTCTATATGTTGTATACTTGTGATCATGGATTGTGAAGGAAGTAGAGAAAACAAGATTGATGCCAAATTAAAGACTTGAGTTCACTGTGATGTCAGAAGGGATTTAGGATGAGATAATAGCATATGATCATGCAAGGGCAGTGAAATTAGTCGTTGATTATTGATGTTTGAATTTTGAATATGAAATTCCTCTTTAGGAGATACCCAGGTCCCAACAAGGGCCTGGATGTTATAACGGGAGGAATCATGCGACTCTTAAGAACACCAATTTCGTAGACGAAATTCTTATAAGTTAGGGGAATTGTAAGACCCGCACCCAAAATCCCCTACTAACTAGAGATTTTCCTACGCCAGGTCTTCCCACTCGATTAATAGGTAAACCCGACATGGACCGAACTAGTACACCCGGATCCTAGGTAAGGAATTCAACCCCGACACTGGAACGTGTATGAGGCCACAAGTGAGCCCTAGGTCTGCACTGTTAGGTCGGGTTTTGGAAGCAGTACCTGGGACTACCTTTTTGGGCTAGTTGGCTAATAAGAGTGAGAGGCAACATCAGCTAGTTGTCTGCCTCTGGTTCAGCCATGGGTCTAACCGTAGACTCTCTCACCTTACTTATAAAAATGTGCCAAAATTACACACTTAGGGATTTTGGTGAAGGAGAGTTGCTGCTACCATAGGAAAACTCTTGAGAGACTTTTGGAAATTTAATCCCATTCCTACTTGCTCCCCCTTCAAGTTTCAAGTAAATACTCTCAATCTTCTCCCCTCTTTATTTATTGCAACTTAACGACAATAATGGTGGTAATTTCCCACCGTTATTGGAACCTAAGAAACCCTAGGTTTTTTGCCCTAGGTTGGTGTACACCCTAATAAGGGGTGTTTGTCTAGTTCTAGGTCACCAAAGTGGTGGGAGGATGTCCCCCACCATGAAGAATGAACCAAAATGAGGTTGGAAAGACCTCCCCCACCTCTTATGCAATTGTACATGGTTGGGCTTGGTTCTCAGGCTCAACTGGAAGATATGAGCCGGTGACAAGGGCAAGCCTTTACATTCGGCTCTATCTTGGTTGTATGAGGGTTTATGTCGGAGGATGTAACTGACAGGACAATCTGTTGGGCTATTATCCACTGATTGAGCCCCCCACACTTATACATATTGGGCCTTGGGTTAAGTTGGTGGATATAAGCTGGTTACACTATCCGCCGGGACTATTATACCCCACCTTGCCCATGGATTGATTTGTACTCTTGGTAACCAGCCGGAAGGATACAAAGCTGGCTAAATGTTCAGCCAGCTAAGAACATCCGATTGAGTCACAGTAGCCCCTTAAGGATTTAGGCTTAACCGGCAGATAATCTCTCCAGGTTCTTTTCCACTGGCTAGGCATGACCATTCCTCCGAGCTATGTATAACCCAACTGGAGGATAGGTGCCAGCAAATACTTCCACCAGACTCAGTTCCTCTGGTAGACCTGCAACAGCCCATTTAAGGGTCTGTTTCCTTTGGGATTTGACCAGAAGATTCCCGACTTGTCTTTGGATCCGCACAATGGTTTTGTGGATGTGTCCACTTGGGTTTAATAACCTTCTAATCAATGTATAGAAACCTATGCACATGTTAAGGAAAAATTCGTGGTTTTCGGGCAAAGTCTTTTGCTAACTTCATCTAAATTGTTGTCTTCACCATCAAATGGGGAGCTGGGTCCATAGATTGAATAGGTCATATAGTATGATTGATTGTGTATGAAAAACCATATGTCATTATATAACTACTATTTACTGTCTTATGCATTTGAATTATAACTTATGGTGATCGATGTATAGATGGTTGTTTACTGTATGTGGTATGCGGACACCGAAATACAAGTGATGTATGACTATGTGGACCCTGCTATACATAGCTAGCACTCTATGGGGGGGAGGGGGCACGACATCCAACGAAACTAATGTCAGGGATCTCCGTTGGAGTGCAGCCCCTTTATTTATGTATTTACATTTAGATGCATGTGATTAGGATATACACACCATGGTTCTAAACCCATGCTAGTAGGAGGTTATGTACAGGCATAGGCTCAATAAAGAGGAAGGGTCGCGGTCAGGGACAATGGGCTCGATCTTCCCTAGATACACCGACGTATTGGCAATGAGATGGGTTTGGACGGTAAGTGACTGAGGATGCCAAGAAGGAGCCTATACTGGAGGATGACAAGCCACAGATTAAGGATCTATTGTGGTGGTTCATCCATGAGGATGCGGGGTCACTGTCTAGGACTGTGGGCCTAATACCTTCTTTGCCCATACATGAGTGTTAGGATCCATGTGAGGCGGGCCTATGGTTAAATTTTGAGACGACATTGTTAGACCATTATACCGCTTAATTAATGCCCATTCATGCATTTGCAGCTTGGATGAGCGGGGGATGACTTTATGGACTCCCCTACATCGGGGGGGGGGGGGGGGGGGGGGGCATTGATGCTTTCTTCTCTCTTTTTTAATTATTAGATCTGTAAATAGATTGTACAGTTTATTTATCATTGAAAACGAAGCTTAAGCTTGTGGGAAGCATCCCTCACAGCCTCTTGTGCCACAAAATCTAGAGAGGAATGCCATACATAAGACTGTTTATCAAAAGCAGCATTTCTTGCTAGTTTATCAGCTGTAAAATATGTCTCTCTGAAACCATGAGTGTATTTCACTTGGCAACATGCCAAAGCTACAGATAAACTACACCATTCTTGTTAGAAATACCAAGGTATATTGTCTATTTACAAACCTATAACTATAGAACTAGAATCTGATTCCAACCAGATTTTATCAAAACCCAACTTCACTGCTTCTGAAAGTCCCCTCAAAACACTTCGTAACTCAGCCTCATAATTTGTAGCTACACTAATATAATCAGCAAACTCAAATCTCACCTGTCAATTAGATGTCTGGATAACACCACCTGATCCTGCAATTACTGGATTCCCCATACTACAACCATCCGTACTGATTTTATACCAAAACGAAAGCGGTGCTCTCCAGTAAAATTCTCGAATCATCATTTGTTTTGTCTGCTTTGTTATCAAATCAAGTACCTGAACAATTCTTAAATCTTCGGTTGAGTTTATCATGAATGGTGTTGTCACACCCCAATTTTGGACTAATCAGAATAGTGTGATGAATCGTCAATAAACCAACGATTCAACCAGGATCTCGTTTAGGTAGTACCCACCATATCAACCACACACATATTCCACGGTAATAATCAGAGATAATAAATAAATAAGCAAAAGTTTTTATAATTAATGAACCGAGTTTTTAACAATGATAAATAATCTCCAAGTAACTTAAGACATAAAATAAAATAATCAATTATATATCCGTTAACCAAAATATAGCTAAACTAGTCAAAGACACATTGATTGCACTGGAATTAAGGATCATGCGCATCTTCTACAACTTCTACGTCCATAGCCGTCATGTATCCATATGTCAGCGCATTCACATACTCTTTTACAGTAGGACCTGCATCATCAACTAAAAATATTTAACGTAGAAAGGGTGAGCACATCACGGCTCAGTGAGCAAACAAAACAATGCAATAAACATATGCATGCATTCAATTCATATCTTTGGTCTGATTTTTAAGTTTGTAATATGCTATAGAAAGGATTAGCGGCCACCGCACCTCTATACACGAGTGTGTGAATCCGATCAAACACCATTGCCATCCCACATGCACCCACCATGGAATAGAGATAGAGCTAAAGTATTCGGATCAAACACTGCCAACACTTCCCCTGATGCCGCATCCATACCAACACGTAAGCCCCTATTGGTGAGGGCTTACAAATTAGGCTCACAAATAACCAATCCTAAATGTCATCCAGTGTATCCAAGACCTAACCCCAGCATCCTTTAATACGTCCATAGAGATAGAACTAAGGCCCTCCGGCAGAGTCAAAGACCACACGGTCCGAGACCACCTCCCCTGATGCTCTACGACATAATAGTTCTGCTAAGGTAATGATGATACGACGATGTCAATGGGCAAGACTTGAATAGAGATAGAGGTAGAGTCTGGTGACCAGGTCAAAGACCACAATGCCACGTCCTCCCCCTGATGCTCTACTCGCATCCAACAGACTAACCACACACACACAATCACATGCCTATTCCTAACATCATCAATCAATGTGGTAGCAAATAGACAGAAGTAAATAGGCATGAGCAATAATAATAGTAATATTGGATGACATGTGAGATGCACATTACAAGCATACAAACATAGAATCAATCATGGCATTGGACTCAATAAAATAATAGTTTATTATTATCCAATTAATTTAGGTCTTGTTCCCTCACCTGTTAGCAAAACATAATCTCCTTTCAAGCCTTATAATTCTCTTTGAATCAATTTAATGATCTAAAAGTTGTATAAATTAATTTAGGATTCATGTGTAATGGGTTACAATAGTCAAAAATCAAAATAAATCGTTGATAGGTGTCTGATAGGCCCTATGGTCACATGCTGTGTCGACCTTACTACGTACGGTCGATACCCTACGATCGCACTATAAGCGACCATACCCTGTAACCATATGTTTCCTGAATTCTTCCCGAATAGCTAAGGTCGATGGTATGGTCACCCTATGGTCAATCTATGGTCTACCGTAGCTGCGACCATACGCTTTTCTGATCCAGAAACCACTTTCAATCCGAATTCTTCCTCTTGGCTCCTCAGTAGGGTCCTTCCTAATGATCATTCTAAGGTCCATTCTTTTAGTTTAATCAACTAATTACTCCAATCCATTCTCTATGGTCTCCCCTTTGAGATTTGCTCAGAAAATCCCATAGTTGAATCCTTACATTAGGTTTGGTATTACAATTTGCATTAGAAATTCCTACTCTGATGTTCTAAGGCTTTAGAGACAAGGTTCATACCTTACTTGTTGCAGGGAATCAGTAGAACTCTTCTCTCAGCCTTCTCCTTAGTTTTCTCTCCTTCTCCTTCTCTTCCTTTTCTTCCTCTAGGGTTTGCTAATGTTTTTAAAGAATGAAAAAAGGTTGAGGAATGTCCTTTATATAGAGAGAAACCCTCCATATAAGGCTCTCCAACAATAGGAAAGAGATCCTCCTTGTATTTGGAAAGTTTTCATACTCGGAGACTAATCTAAGGTCGTACGGTTGGATGATATGGTCGCAGAATCCATCAACCATACTCTCAAAAACATGGACTGTATGCTTCACAAGCAGTGGTCTTTATTTGCCATCGTATGGTCGACCATACCTACCCAGGTAGTCGACCATACACTTGATTCTAAGTGTTTTTTAGTCGATTATCATACTTGGTCTTGTGGTCCATCTTTACACGATCGGTCCACTTGATCCAGCAATGATGGAAAGACCTGACACGACACGATTAGACCGGTTAGTAGAGTGTGGGTCTTATAGGTGTTCTCACCGATAGATCCCTATAACCCCTTTGAATCAGCCAGGTTATAGATGTAACCGTGACAGTGTTGCATTTATAGATTACTTTGTTTTGGGCATATCAAATGTTAGATAGAACAACAAACACAGCCCCTATCACCAATTTTGGACGAACCAGAAGTGTGAATGAACCGTAACTAAACCATCGGTTCAAGTCAGGATCACATAGGACCATGCCAAAAATCAAACCAAACATGTCCACATCATAATCAGAGATAATAAATAATAGCAAAAACTTTATAAATAATGAACTGAGTATCTATTGTGATAAATAAGTAATTAACTAGTTATCTCAATGTAAACCAAAACTTATATAAATATATGTTACAAATCCGTAATCTAAAATATGAAATAAAATACTAATCGTAAACATAATGAAAACACTCGCATGATGAATTATGCTCATCTTCCATCACTTGCACATCCATAGCTATCACATGTCCATAAGTTGGCATATTGATAATGTAAGACTTGCACTCCACTAACTTGGTCTCATCGTGTCGTGCCAGGTCTTCCCATCATTCCTGGATCAAGTGGACCAAGCGTGTGAAGATAGATCACAAACCAGGTATGAGAATCAAGTTAAAAACACTGAAAACATACCTAAGGTCGCATACCTGGGTAGGTATGGTCAACCATAAGGAAGGGAACAAAAATCTCAAATCCAGAACCCCATGATCGATGATTTTGACCATACGGTCGTTGGTTTATGCAACCGTATGATCGACCATGAGACCCCAGATCAGATTTCGAGTTTTGGAAACTGTCCTAAACTAAGGGATTGCTTTCCTAATTGAAAGATGACTCTATATGGAGAGTTTTTCTCTATATAAAGGACGTCCCAGCCCTTTTTCACTCTTTTAGAACATAAGTAAACCCTAGAGAAAGAGAAGGAAGAGAAGGAAGAGAAGGAGAAGAAGAAAAAGCTAAGGAGAGGAATTTACTGAGAAGAGATTGGCTCTCTATCACAAGCAAAGGTATGAAATGAATCTCTGAAGATGTAAACTCTAAAGAATAAGACTCCTATGGAAGATAGACAATATCAACCTATTATGATCTATGTGATTTCCTTAAGAAAATCCCAAGGAGAACCATGAGGAGTGAATTTGATGATTAGGGTTGATAAAAAACTACTAATGATGGACATAGGATAACTTTAGAATAAAACCCATTGAAGATCAGAAGAATTGACCCAGGAAGAACTCGAATTGTAAATAGTCTGTGACCAAAAATCTCAAGGTCGTAGCTACGGTCGACCATAGCATGACCAGCATGACCAGAGGATCGACCATATGCATTCGGGAAGATTTCAGAAACCATATGGTCACAGCTACGGTCGCACCATATGCGACCGTAAGGTATCGACCCTAGGCAGTAAGTTAGATACAATATGAGACCATAGGACCAATCAGACACCTATCAGTGCTCTGTTTTGATTTTTGATTACTGTAACATGTCACATATGAACTCTAACTTAAATTCATATAAATTTTAGGTTGTTAAATTGATTGAAAGAGAATTGCAAGGCTTGGAAGGAGATCGAGTATTGCTAACAGGTGAGGGAACAAGACCTAAACTAATTGGTTATTAACAAACTATTTATTTTATTGAGTCCAATGCCATGATTGATTTCATGCTTGTATACTTGTAATGTGCATCTCATATGTCATCCAATATTCTTGTTATTATTGTTCATGCATATTTAATTCTATTTATTTATAACATGATGATGATGATGCTAGGAATAGGCATGTGAATGTATATGTGTGGTTGGTGTGTTGGATGCGAGTGGAGCATCAGGGGGAGGACCTGGCATGGTGGTCTTCGACCTCGTCCTCGTCACCAGACTCTAGCTCTATCTCTACTCAAGTCTTGCCCACTAACATCATCTTATCGTCATTACCTTACCAGAACTATTACGCCGTAGGGCATCGGGGGAGGTGGTCTCAGACCGTGTGGTCTCTGAGTCTGCCGAGGGGCCTTAGCTCTATCTCTATGGATGTATTGAGGGATGCTGGGATGAGACCTTGGATATACTATTTGGCATTAGGATTGGTTAGTTGCGAGCCCAGTTTGTAAGCCCTCACCAATAAGGGCTTACGTGTTGGTATAGGTAGGGCATCAGGGGAAGTATTGGTGGTGTTTGATCCGAATATTTTAGCTCTATCTCTATTCCATGGTGGGTGCATGTGGGATGGCAATGGTGTTTGATCCATTGGGTGGATTCACACACTCGTGTATAGAGGTGCGGCGGTCACCAAACCTTTCTATAGCATATTGCAAACTTATAAATCAGACCAAAGTTATGAATTGAATGCATGCATATTTTTATTGCATTGTTTTGTTTGCTCACTGAGCCGTGATGTGTACTCACCCTTTTGACGTCGAATATTTTTAGTCGATGATGCAGGTCCTACTATTGAAGAATATATGAATGTGCCTACATATGGACACATTGTTGCGATGGACGTAGAAGCTGAAGAAGATGCGCATGATTCATCATGCGAGTGCAACCAATGTGTTTTTGCTTAAGTTTAGTTATAATTTGAACATCAGATATGTAATTGATTATTTATTTTTATGTCTTGTAGTTTGAAGATAATTGGATTAAATACTTATTTATCACTGTTAGTCTCTCAGTTCATTATCTATAAGACTTCCACTTATTTGTTTATTACCTCTGATTATTAATGTGGAATGTGTGTATGGTTTGATATGATGGGTACGACCTATACGAGAACCTGGGTGAACCATTGGTTTATTGGTAGTTTATCACACCATTCTGGTTAGACCAGAATTGGAGTGTGACAGACAAAGTTTTCGATATTTGTGCCTACATCATCAACTAAAGAAATACGATATCGTGGGGTGAGCTCATAACTTAGCTCAGTGAGTAAACAAAATAATGTAACAAATATATGCATGATGTCAAATTCATATCTTTGGTCTGGTTTAAGTTTACAATGTGCTATAGTAAGGATAGACAGCTACCACACCTCCATGTATGAGAGTGTGAGCACGCTCAACGGATCACACACCGCTGTCGCCCCATATTACTTACTACAGAATAGAGATAGAGCTAGAGTCTAATGGATCACACACCTCCAGCACTCCCCCTACTACTCTATCCCATACCAGTACATATGCCCTTATTGGTGAGGGCTTGCAAACTGGGTTAATGTCTAACCAATCCTAGATGTCATCAGATTTGAATCCACGGCCTTACCCAACATCCCTCAATAAGTCACAGAGATAGAGCTAGGGTCTACCAACAGAGCTTACAGCCACACACCGCAATTACCCCCCCCCAATACCCTATAATGTATTAGTTCTATTAAAGCAATGGTGATACGACGTTGTCAGTGTGGTAGATGGTTCGATGCTACAACCTCTCCCCATTCAACATACTAACCACAGATAGTACATTCCTATCCTATTCATCATCAACACAATAAAATAGAAGCAAAATATGCATGAGCAGTCAATAACAATATTGGATGACATGTTATATGTGTAGACATCAACAACGCATGGTAAAAAATAATAAACGAAAAGATAAGGGGTAGTTTGTTATTAACCAATTAATTTAGGTCTTATTCCCTCACCTGTAGATGATGTTTGCTATTTTTTCCAAGCCTTAGAAATTATCTTGGATTAGTTGAAAACATAAACAATTAACAAATTCCAATCATGGTTCTGATTCATCGAGTTATAGTTCACTGTTTCATTATCCGGTCTCTAATTTAAGCCTGTCGGACATTGTCCGGTTGAGTCACTGGTCCTGTATTGGCTAACCAATGAACCATTCGGACAAACCCTATCAGACTCCCCTAGAGTGACCAGTTGCTTGTCCGGTCTTCTATATAGTCGACCGGTCAATAGAGACCAGACAACCTTCAGACTGTCTTCAGTTTGTCTTGTCTCTGAGTCGATTCTTTGGTTCATCAATGGGATTCATCCTAGAGTCATTCTATGGCCATTATTCATTAGTTTTAATCACTTCATACCCTCCTAACATCTATAATCCATTGTAGGTTTAAAATTGAAAGGTCTCATAAGAGGAATTATAATGGAATCACAGTGTTGGCATCGATCTTCCAATACTATGATTATAGATCTCCATCCAAGATATCTTAATATTTTACAGAGATGAAGAAGCATAAAGTTACCATTGATTCCTCTCTTCTGAGGTAGGAAACTGGCAGCAGCTCCTCTCTACAGAGATTTCTTTCTCTTCAAGCTTTCTTCTCCTTTTTTTTCTTCTCTTTCCTTCAGTTCTAAGGTTGAGATTGATTAAAAGAGTGACAGAAGGTAGAGGGACATCCTCTATATATAGAGAAAGTCTCCATGTAGAGTCCTCTCTTAATTAGGAGAGTGATCTCCTCAAATTAGAGAACTTTTCTAATCTCAGAGACAGATTCTGTTCTTGACTAGTTGACTGATTGATCGCCCAATACGAGGACCAGATAACCTAATTCTACTGACTGAACAACCAATGAAGATAAGGTTTTTTCCTGGCACCTTGGTTCTTTCATCTGATTGGTTTTCTTGAGATAGTTATGATGGGAAGACCCAGTGCGATACTGTTAGACAGGGTTAGCAGAGTATAGGTCTTACAACTCTCCCTTAAAATAAATTTCATCCTCAAAATTTATACATACCATTCGTGTTAATTAGGTAAAGATATTATTTTCGCATAGCATTTTCCTCTTCCCACATTATCTCTTCTACATCTTGGCTTCTTCATGTGACCTTAACATAGTAAATATCTCGGTTGCAAAGATGTTGTACCTTCCAATTAGTGATCTCAGTTGGCACTACTTCAAACTTTAAGTCTTTTGTCAAATCTGGTGGATCCTCAAGCAAAATGAATGTTAGATCTCTGATGTATTTCTTCAATAGTGAAACGTGAAATACATCATGTACACCTGACATAGATGGCGGTAGCGCGAGTTGATATGCTACTTTTCTATGTCTTGCCAAGATCTCATAAGGTCCAATGTATCTGGGGCATAACTTGCTCTTCTTACAGAACCCTTTCGACCCCACATAAATGATATTTTCAAGAATATTTTGTTACCTTCAGCGAACTCAAGGTCTTGGCATCTATTATTTGTATACTGCTTCTGATGATCTTGAGCTGTCTGACCCTTTCTTTAATCTGGTCAACCACTCGACAAGTCTCTTCAACAAACTCTAGTCCCATTATTTTTTTGTTCACCAACTTTATTCCAAAACAGAGGGGTTTGACACTTTCTTCCGTACAATGCTTCATAAGGTGACATCTATATGGTAGCTTGGTAGCTGCTGTTGTAAGAAAACTCGATTATTGGTATCCTTTCATCCCAAGCTCCTTTGAAATTGATAGCATAATCTCTAAGCATATCTTCTAGGATCTAGATGGTCTGCTTAGACTGACCATTGGTTTGAGGGTGAAACGCTGTGTTAAATTTTAACTTCGTCCCCATAGTTATCTGTAGTCTCTGCCAAAACTTAGAAGTGAAGCGAAGATCTCGATCAAACACTATGCTCTCAAGTACACCATGTAGTCTAATAATATTATCCACATACAGCTTGGCTAGTCATTCCATGGTATATTATGGTCGTATAGCAATGAAGCATATCGTTTTTATGAGGTGATCAACTATCACTCAAACTACGTCAACTGATCTGGGAGTTAATGGTAACCCAATGATAAAGTCCATAGTAATGTAGTCCTACTTCTATGCAGGTTTAGGCAGTGGTTGTAGTAAACCTGTCAATCTCTGCCTTTTGACCTTCACTTGCTGACAATTCAGACACTGAAATATGTGCCTAGCCACATCTACTTTTATTTTTCTCCACTAATATAATCTCTTCAAGTCATGGTACATTTTAGTATTTCTAAGATGTACCGAATAAGGACTGGAATGGGCTTCTAGCATTATTTTGTCTCTAAAGTCCGAGTCTTTCAGGTATATACAATCATCCTCTAGATCTCAGTACCTTATCTACATCCAGGGTAAAGTCAGGATCTGCCTTACCTATCTCCAAATCTTTTTGCACAGTTCTTAAATATGGGTCCGATAGGATTGCTTTCATCCATTAAATTTGGTAGAATCTTCAATGCTGCGAACATAAGTGAAAACTTGTATATTAGTCCTTGCTCTATTAGATCATCATGAGTTTCTATTATATGTTGCTCTTTATCCAATCTGAAACTATTGTTGTGGAATACAAGGTAGCATTTGTATTAGGTCCTCATTCTGACTTCATTATTCCCTTTTTGCTCAAAGCGTCGGCTACTACATTAGCCGTGCCTGGGTGATACTGAATATCACAGTCATAATCCTTCAGGAATTCCAACCATTTTCTCTGCCTTATGTTTAACTCTTTTTGAGTGAAAAGATAAGTTAGGCTCTTGTGATATGACTTGATCTGGAACTTTTCGACGTATAGATAATGTCTCTAAGTCTTGATTGCATGAATCACCACTGCTAACTCCAAGTCATGTGCAGGGTAATTCTTCTTGTATTCCTTCAGTTGCCTTGAAGCATAGGCAATCATCTATTTACCTTGCATCAGCATGCATCCCAAACCCAATCCGGAGGCATTGGTGTACAGGGTAAATGACTGCCCTAGTACTGGAATGGTCAAGATGGGAGCCAATATTAACCTTGCTTTCAGCTTCTGGAAACATTTTTCACACTTGTCAATCCAAACGAACTTTTTTTTCCTTTCTTGGTTAGTTTAGTAAGAGGTACTATGATCATAGAGTAGTCCTCCACGAATCGTCTGTAATAACCAGCTAAACCCAAGAAACTTTTAATTTTTATAACATTTTTAGGCGCTTCCCACCTTATGTGTCACAGCCCATTCTGGAGAATCAAGCATGATATCCGAGTCAACCCATGTGACTAACCCGAATACTTCCAAGAACGTTAACCACATTGTTATAATATAAATCCCACAGTCTACACAAACAATATCCAATAAAATCAATAAAACAGTAATATCATAGTGGAAGCACTTACTAAATAACAGATGCCCAATTTATTGATACCATATCCCATACTATGTATCATGTTATCATTTACAAATCAATATTCTTCATCAAAATATTTACCATATTAGTTATATAATTACCCAAAGTCATGCATTTGTTCTTCGAGAGTGTGGTGTTCAAGAATCAGATCAGAAGGAATCTACCCCTGGTACTAGCGGTTCAATTCCCTAGTGATCTTTCTAATCAGGTGTGTATTGCATGTCAAGTGCGAGATTGGCATCAAGAAGCCGTGGGCCTAGTAGTGCTCGCATACGACAGCTCTGCGGAGCTTTGCGGGTCAAATCTGATAGACCTCTTCGTTTATCAATAAAAAGAATCATAATGTATCAAAAGTATCTTGGGGAAGGAAGAAAATAGGGGGAAGGCTATGTCATGTGTAGACGCAGTCGCTGCAGGTGCAGCCCTCTCCATGCTCTCCACCTATATCAACATCTCTGATAATCAACCTTGCCAAGGGAGACTCCATAAATCTGCAACGGATGGAACACCTACAAGAAAATTTGAAAAGAAGTGTCGACACGAGGGTGAGCTCACATCCCAGCTCAATGGAAAATCCAGTATCACATGCTATGCACATACATCATCCAATGCAATGAGATGCAATTTATTATTATATTAAGTCTTAGGTTTGTGTTTCTACATCCTGGGCAAAGGTAAAAGCGGAATAAACAATCCTGGGCCGCTAAACATATTCTACAAAGGAACTCCCCTCTTGGGGACTCCCATCCTCACAGGGTTCATTGCCTTCCACCCTAGGCCCCATATATGCCAACTACCACACACCCATACGTCACTGACTCGCCAACTACTGCACATCCATACTTTACTGGCTCCCCTAGGGTCTCCCAACCTTTGGGTATGCAAAGCTATGCTAATATCTTTACCCCTACTGGAGGGGTGTAGGAAATAGAAAATGACACCGCCTATGTCTATTATATTCATTCATTTCACTTTAACTGCCAGCCAGTAGAAGTCCTCGGATCCCCATTTCGATGGTTCACCATGCCCCCACTAGCATGTCGACATAACCATCGTGCTATCCACCAGTAGAGAACCCTGGCTTCATCCTATGGATCACTTTGTCTATCACTAGTGTATTTACATTCCAACGTGATCGTCTCACTCCCATGCGTTACACTAACGACCAAACATGGTTTCAATCCAACACGACTTGTGTACTCGCACTTCTATGCATCACATAAGCCATCACACATGGTCGCATCAATTCATAAATAAAATTATACTCTAACGGCGAACCCCGGTTCCATCCCATGGATCACCGTGCTCCCGCTAGAGCCTAGCATCAACAACGTGAACAATGTATCGTACTCCCATACTCCACACATCCACCATACCCAAACAATCATACAACATTCATAGTTATAAAAATACAAATGCATGCTCATACATAACAATCATGAAAGTATACAATTAAATAATAACCTAAGCACGTTATTAGGAATGTAAACATGTTATTAATATGTCCTATGTCTAAGGACTAAACCCCTCACCTGATAGCACTAGGTAGTGTCGCAGTAATATCCGAAGCCCAAAATAAGACTTCACAACCGATCAAGATCAATGCCTATTAAAGCATATAATGGTTCATTAGTTGGTTATGTAGATTTTAACCAGCATAAACAAGACTTATTTGTCCATAGATGGGTCCCAAGACAAGCTAAGAACCCAAGGGTTGGTCTCCCTAGACATTTCTAAGCAAATTGGCTAAAACAGGCTCAACCGACAGACTGTACTGGTTGAACGTTCTACCGGTTGGTCGACCGGTGGACACTTAGCATATTTTCTTCTAATGGTACCAGTTGAACGATCGGCTGACTAGGCAACCGGTTGGCCATCCGATTAAATACCCTGTCATGGTAGTGGGGTTTCAAAAGGTTTGCTGGTCCGATCGCCGGGTGAACGATCATCCGACAAAGCCACTATTGGGCATTAAGCCTCAACGGTCGAACGATGTTTGAATGGATTAACCGCTAAATTGGTTGACCAATAATCGATAGTGGTTGATCAGTTTGGCTATGGCCTGACAGACCATATCACATCCCGATTCTGGACTAACCAGAAGTTTGTTGAACGGTCATGAGAACCAACGGTTCAAGCTAGGATCTCATAGAGACCGTGCCAATAATTACAAACCAAATACACATTCCATAACATAACCAGAGATAGTAAAATAAATAATGAATGTCTTATAAATAATGAAATGAGTGTCAAACATAATCAATAGTAAATAATTCAATTGTCTTCAACAACTCAAAACATAATTAAATAGTCTATTACAAGTTCCCATAATCCAAAATATAGATAAACTAAGAATAAAGACACTGAGAGCACCTACGTACATGAAGAGTCATGCTCATCCTCCTTAACTTGAGTATCCATCGCTGCCATGTGTCCGTACGACGGTGCCTCCATATAATCTTCCACTGTAGGACCTGCATCATCAACTAAAAATATTCGACGTCAAGGGGTAAGCACACATCATGGCTCAGTGAGTAAACAAAACAATGCATAAACATATGCATGCATTCATTTAAGATCTTTGATCTGGTTTAAGTTTGCAACTGTGCTATAGAAAGGATTGGCAGCCACCACACCTCTATACACGAGTGTGTGAATCCGTCCAATGGATCAAACACTACTGTCATCCCACATGCACCCACCATGGAATAGAGATAGAGCTAAAGTATTTAAATCATATACTACCAACACTTCCCTTAACGCCCTACCCATACTAGCAACTATGCCCTTACTAGTGAGGGCTTGCAAACTGGACTCGCAATTAACCAATCCTAATGCCATCTATGTGTATCCAAGGCCTTACCCCGCATCCCTCAATACGTCCATAGAAATAGAACTAGGACTCCTCAGCAGACTCAAAGATCACATGGTCTGTGAACACCTTCTAATGCCCTACGACGTACTAGTTTTGCTAAGGTAACAACGTTACAACGATGTGTGATACATGGTTTAAGGATCACACGTCCCTCCCCACATAGCACACCAACCATACTTTACAAATATATACCTATTCCTATCATCATCAACCAATATAATAAAATAATAAATTAAATATGCATGAACAGGAATAGCAGTAATATTGGATAACATGTGAGATGCACATTACAATCATACAAGCATGGCATCAATCATAGCATTGGACAAATAAAATAAGGAGAAGCATGTTATTAACTAGTTAGTTTAGGTCTTGTTTTCTCACCTTATATTATAGTATTAGTTCTTTTCAAAACTTTAAAAATTAACTTGTACTACTAGACAACCTAGACAATTGATGAATTTAGATTAGGACTTGTATGATATTAGGTTATAATAGTTTAACATCGAGTTTGGTCTCAAAATAGGCTTTCTAAAATTATGTGGTCGACTGTGTGGTCGCACATCATGCTTCTACTGATGCGATCACATAACCTTGTGTAAACTTTATCGAGAGTCTGTGGTCTATCGCTGGTCACTTTGTGGTTGACTACTAATGCAACCACACAACTTACTGGTTGTGTTCAAAGGTCTTTCTCAATTAACACTTAGCTCATTATTGGAACACCTCCTAGAGTCGTTCTATGGCTTGATTCATGGGTTTTCATCAACCATTCATTCCTAACCTAATTCCATGGTTTCTCTTGAGATAAATTGAGATTACATGATCTCAATCACAACATTGGGGTCATCTCTTCAACTCATTGATGAGAGATCAATCCTAATAAATCCTACATCTACAGGAATAGATTCCTTACCTTTGTCCCTTGCTACAGAGAGGGATAGCAATTTTTCGTCTCCAAGCCTCTTTCTCCTTTCCTTCTCCTTCTCCTCCTTCATCTCTTTCTCTTTTAGGTTTAGGGTTTTGGAATTGATCCTAAAAGAGTGAGATAGACTAAATGTAAGACCCGTATTGTACTAATCGATCTTACCACCTTGTATCAGGTCTTCCTATCATGGTCGGGCCAAGTGGACCAAGAACATGAAGAAACCACAAGACCAGGTATGAAATTTAACCCAAAAATAGTCAATGATGAGCGTGTGGGCGCATACCTAAATAGGTGTGATCGACCACACCTTAAAATAATGCAACCACAGGAAATTAGGTCGTGTGGCCGCATGTTTCAGAGGGTGTGGTCGACGGATTCTGCGACCCCACCTCCGACCACAAAGAACCCAGACAGAACCGAGTTTAGGAAAGCTTCCTAATCCGAAGGGGGTTCATTTCTAAACTAAGTAGGGCTTATTATGGAGGATTTTCTTCTATAAATAGGATGTCCCTTGGTCTCTTTCATCCTTTTAGAACTCAAACTTAAAGTGAGAAAGAGAAGAGAAGGAAGAGAAGGAGAATTGAAGAGGAAGACTAAGAAGGAGAAATTCAGAGAAGATCTCTGAATCTTCAACAAGTTTAAGGTATGGAACATTCTCCATGTCAATTGAAAGCCTAGAATAGTTCATAAAAGAGATAGGATTTAATTGAGAATCCAATCATCAATCCATGGATAAATTCTAAGAGAATCCATGGAAAGAATTATGTGGATAATGGAGAGCCATAGAAGGATCATAGGAAGGACCATGATGATAAGCCAAGGAATTCTAACATGAAGGAATGGAGTTAAGAGTGATAAATCGACCATCACACGTGTGGTTGCATGATGTGCGACCATACGAGACATACATATTCGACCACTCACCCTCGAGAAGTTTTTAGGGAGGGTGTGGTCGCAGGATATGCGACCACACCCTGCGACCACACGCCCTATGGTCGTCGAAACTGAGACCACAGGTGCTGTCACACCTACGACCCCTCAGTTTTTGTTAGTCTAAATTCATGGAAATTAATTCTAATTTAAAATCTATAAATTTGTTAGGTTTTCAAGTGGTTTAAAAGTGATTTACAAAGCTTGACCAAAGGTGAGGGAACAAGACCTAAATTAATTGGCTAATAATAAACTGTTTTTATTTATTGAGTCTAATGCCATGAATGATTCTATGCTTGTATGCTTGTAATGTGCATTTCACATGTCATCCAATATTCCTGCTATTACTGTTCATGCATATTTAATTCCGTTTATTTATTACATGATGATGATGATGATACTAGGAATAGGCATGCGAATGTATGTGTGTGATTAGTGTACTTGATGCGAGTGGAGCATCAGGGGGAGGACGTGATACTGTGGTTCATCCTAGTCACTATACTCTAGCTCTATCTCTACTCAAGTCTTGTCCACTGACATTGTCGTATGGCCATTACCTTAGCAGAACTATTATGTCGTAGGGCATCAAGGGAGGTGGTCTCGGATCATGTATTCTCTGACTCTACCGGAGGGCCTTAGCTCTATCTCTATGGACGTATTGAGGGATGCTGGGGTGAGGCCTTGGATACAATGTTTGACAGTAGGATTGGTTAGTTCCGAGCCCAGTTTGCAAGCCCTCACCAATAGGGGCTTACGTGTTGGTATGGGTAGGGCATCAGGGGAAGTGTAATGCGGTGTTTAATCTGGGCACTTTAGCTCTATCTCTATTCCATGATGGGTGTATTTGGGACAGAAATGGTGTTTGATCCATTGGGTGGCTTCACACACTCGTGTATAGAGGTGCGGCGGCCACCTATCATTTCTATTGCACATTGCAAACTTATGAACCAGACCAAAGATATGAATTGAATGCATGCATATGTTTGTTGCATTATTTTGTTTGCTCACTGAGCCATGATGTGTGCTCACCCTTTCGACGTCGAATATTT
The DNA here is from genome assembly GCA_028583415.1 of Protea cynaroides. Classification (NCBI taxonomy): domain Eukaryota; kingdom Viridiplantae; phylum Streptophyta; class Magnoliopsida; order Proteales; family Proteaceae; genus Protea; species Protea cynaroides. Next base: position 63,511,683 of record CM053274.1, read on the forward strand.
TTAGTTGATGATGCAGGTCCTACAGTAGAAGATTATATGAATGCTCCAATGTACGGGCATGTTGCGGCGACAGATGCAGATGCTATGATGGAGTCACATGAATCGTCGTGCAAGTGCAACTCATGTGTCTTCGATTAAATTTATTTGCCGAATTATTCAGAACATGAATTTGATTAATTTATTATATTTTGTGACTTCAATTATTTGAGATAATTATAGACTTTATTTATGATATCACTGTTAGATACTCAATTCATTAATATTAAAGACTTCCGCTATTGTGTATTTACTTTGATTATGATTGTGGATGTGTATGGTTTAAGCAAAAGGACACAGCCTATTCGAGATCCTGGTTGAATCGTTGGATCATAGATGATTCATCACACCATTCTAAATGGTACATAATTGGGGTGTGACAACTTGATATCAGAGCTCTCGGGCCCTGTCTATTAAACCTAGATACTTCCACAAAAGTTTATGAACTGAGTTAGGATAAAAATTTAAAAGCTGTAATAAGAACACACCATAAGCACCTATGTTGTATGAGACAAAAATTAAGAAAGAGAATAATGCATATATAAGATGAGAAACAAGTTTCATGTATACATCAAATGAGAATAAAAACAAAATATATCCGAATCAGAGTACGGTCCGTAATCCGGACAGTTACTGTAAGAACCATGTTCTAAAATCGGGTCTAAACCATGGTTTTATGTGATGACAGGTGTTCCAATTATAACCGGACCGGAGGGCGAAGCCGGGTGATGAACCACTCAAAGTTCAGGTATGAAAGCGCAAAAATGCCTAAAAACTCATACGGTCCACTATACCGGTTGCGGATAGTGCAACCGGTATGTGCCACCCGGTATGGGCATATAATGCCCATAATGCCATACCGGCTTCACCATACCGGTTGCACTATGGTGCAACCGGTATGTGCCACCGGTATGGTATACCGGTTGGAACTATACCGGTTTGAGTGAATCTGGGGTGTCCAACCGGTATGTCCAACCGGTATGCCTGACTCCGGCTGTAGACAAAGGCCACTAGAAGATTTAGACCTTAGTAAAGGAAAGAGAAACCCTAGAGTCCTAACCATTAGCAAACAAGGAGGGAGATCCGAGATCTCGCTCTCGGATCCAAACCGCGGGGTATACCGGATGGACTTTAGGTCCAGCGATATGACCTTGCGGTATGTACCGCGAGCACATGGGGTCTCACTCGGTGAGATCCGGGTGAGACCGGTATAGTGCAACCGGTATATACGGTTGCACATACCGGTTGCGATGTGCAACCGGTATGGTGCCACCGGTATACATACCGGTGGCACATACCGGTCTCACCATAGTGAGACGGTACCGCAGAACCGGTATAGGTTTCCGAGCTTGGTTTGCTTGGCCAAACCCGGTTCGACCCCTCGAAACTTTAATAAATGAATTCTAACATAAGAATGTGGTTATGTAGGACCTATAGACGCTGTGAGTGAGCTTTCTGACGCACAACCGGATCATTATCACGCGTCAGATAAGGAACAAGACCCCAAACCTAAATAACTAAATAATAGTAAACCTTTGTGAAATATTTCTGTATTTGTAAATACATATTGCTTGATGTTTGTGCATTTCACATGCCATGTAGTCGTTTCATTTATCTTATTATAATCATGCATTTCATATGCTAGGATTGTTGTATGTTTAGGCATGTGTATGTTTTGGTTAGTGTATGGAATGTGAAGGGGATGTGCCCTGGATATATCCACAGCTAACATTTTTCTCGTATCGCCCTTACCTTAGCAAACTCAGTGCGAATGGGGTATCGGGGAGGACGTGGGATTGTGGTTCTTCCTGCCCACCAGACTTGAGCCCTATCTCTATGTCGTAGGGGGTTGTGTTGGGGTAGGGTTATATAGTCTTTACCTTAGCGGACTTGGTGTGAATAGGGTATCAGGGGGAGGATGTTGGATTGTGGTTCTTCCTGCCCGCCAGACTCGAGCCCTATCTCTATGTCGCAGGGAGCCGTGCTGGGGTAAGGCTAATGATATTGTATTGACATCTAGGACTGGTTAGAAATGGAACCCACTTGCAAGCCCTTGCCAATAGGGGTTTAGGTATTGGTACGGTATGGGGTATCAGGGGGAGGACGTGGGATTTTGATTCTTCCTGCCCGCCAGACTCGAGTCCTATCTCCATACCGGAGTGAGTGATGTGGGGCAACAGCGGTAGTGTGGTAGGTGCCATTGTTGGGTGTGCTCACACTCTCGTGCATGGAGGTACGATGGCCGCCAAACCTTACCATAGCATATTTGCAAGTTATACCTGGCCCAAATTGTAATTTATCTCATGCATATTGTACTGTTGCATTGGTTTTGTACTTACTGAGCTATGTTGTGAGCTCACCAGATATATATATATTCTTTTTCAGATTTGGATGCAGGGTACACGTGGACGACTTTGTGGCTGCTCCGATGTGCGATCTATTGTCGCCATTGATGCTCGAGCGGAAGAGGGCGAGCATGATCGTCATGCGAGTGCTGGTTCGTGTCTACTCTCGTGACTTGGATTATTTTTGGTTAAGCATTGTAATAAATATTATTTAATTTTGATGGATGATGGAATAAATTAGGTATTTATTTAAATTACAATTTAGATCTCGGCTCATTTATTTATTTCCGCTGCTATGTATTATATCTCTTATTTGGTTAGACTGCTTGGGAATGATTGGTTGACACGGTCTATTGAGATCCTGGTGTGAACCGTGGTTTAGAGTCGGTTCACTCACACTTCTGGTTCAGCCGGAATTGGGGTGTGACAGTTACTCTATAGCACAAGTAAAAATAAATGAATGCATCATGGAGCTGGAGGTGCTGGAGGAGGAGGTGTCTCACGATCTCGATCATAATCCTTAGCATACACCCTCGTAAACCAGGCTACCTGAGTCTGGGTCACCTAGAGACTAGCTACCAGATCTACCACCCACTGATCAGTAGCACGCTAGGCCTCTCGAATCTCATGCAGCAGCCCCATCACGTCATCTGGTGGTGGGTGCGAAGGACCAGGTGAGTGAGAAGGAACCCAAGAAGGGCTAGCTCCAGTATTATGTAGTTGGAGGAGGTATAGCGTCCACATCCATGTACATACGATCATCATCCTCAGCATCACCCCCATGGACCTCTGTTATTGCTGCTGTTGCCGCCTTAGCGTCTGCTATCTCTACCCGAGTACGGGGACGCACCATAGCATTCCTCTCCTTGTCACTGACCTGCATATCACGCATCCCTATCTTGCAGATGGCCTCCCAGTCAAGGTCAGTCGAGAAGGTGTCCTCATGAATCCTCTCATCAACTAAGTCGACATGCAGGCAAGTGAGCAGGGTAGTGATCAAACGCCCATAAGGCAGGTTGCCCATCTGACCAAGCATCGTAGCACGGCGCATCGTCCTGATGATAATGTATGGAAGGCAGACGGGTTGCCTAGTGCAGATGCAATATAGGAGATACTGGGTCAACTGGGAAATCTTCTCATAGTGCCCATTCTGAGGAATCAGGTTGTGCTGAATAATCTTGCAGTACACCCGAGGTTCCGGTCATAGGTTGATTGCTTTAATCTCCCAACGATCATTCCTAAGAAGCTGGCGGTCAATCTCTGCACACATCATCACAGATAGGAACTGGGGTTCCTTGGGTGCACAGTATACTAAGGGGCCATCGTTTGATATATCCAAGAGATCAGCCAACTCCTGGCAGTTAAAGGAGATCTCTATCCCTGTCTGTATCATTTGGGTCACCCTCTACCTGAAGATTACAATAAAACTGCTTCACCAGTGCAGGACAGGTGCAATCCTTATACAAGATCACAGGGAGGCAACCCATATCACCAAAGGCACCCTCCACATTAAATAAGGCTAAATTAGCCAGGTTTACACAACGACCCCCTTCCACCTTTTTACGCTCATAACGAGCATACTGAGTCTCTGCTTCATTAGACAGAAGCGAAGAGGATCATGAACTCTGGGGACCTTGGTGCAAGCCATGTTATCTGCAAAGACATAGACCAACAAGCAAGATATTAGATATAGAGAAAAACTCAAAAATTTTGGCATTATAACGGCATGATTTGGCCAAAAACCTCACTTTTCACCCAAATCGTTGGGCAGGAGGACTTACATATGTTCCAAACCATCCTGCAAGGCTCATACAGTTGGAAATTTAAACTAGGAAGATCAAATTTGAAGAAATCTTGACAATTTGGAAAAAAATCCCAAAAATTAGGTCAAAAATGGAAAATTTCAAGTTTCTCATAAACTAACAGATGAAACTCAAATTTTCTTGAGGGCTTTCATCCATTGGGTGGCCAATAGCAAAAGCCCCCAATAAAAATCAAATTTTTATGGATAGAAAAATTTTAATTTGAAGAAAACCCTATAAATGGAGAAAAACCTAGTTTTGAAAGCTTTAGAAGGAGAATCAGTAGAGAACATACCTGAAGGAACGGAGCGGAGGTTGTGAATGGACGAAAGAATCACCAAACATGAGTGGTCGACACTGTAGCAACTCAGTGGAAGCGAGTTGAGTTGAAAGCAAAAGAGAAAGTGGGAAATGACTCCAAAAATCAGGTTTAAAAACCTGATTTGGGGTTGTGTGGTCGTAGAATTCGACCAAATATGCGACCACACGATCGACCCCATGATCGACCACAGGCTCTCAGTGAGCTGACAGATTTCATGTGGTCTGACCCTGTGGTCGCACATATTGTGACCACACGATCGACCACAGGCTCTCGGTGAGCTGACAGGGTTTTGTGAGGTCGCATACCCTATGGTCGCATATATTGCAACCCCACCATCGACCACACGATGGCAAATATAGTATTTTGACTATATGACTTGGAAAATTGGAATTTTACATTGATTAATTGGATTTTGACATGGGAATGATGTATATTATTATTGCCTCACATGTTCAATGATTTTTCAGACACTACCACCATCGGAAACAGGAAATGGCTGGTCGAAGAGTAACCAGGCGAGGACGTAACTCAATTCCACCTCCACCACCTGTGGAGGAAGATAGCCATGAAAATCCAGAAGGACAAGAGAATCAGAATGTGGTACCACCAGGAGCCAATGACCAGACTAATCCTACAAACTTGCCAGCCCTACCTACAGATTTGGCTACCACGATAATGAACCTAGCACAACAGCTGCAGCAAATACAGTAGGTGCAAGCCAATATGCAAGCTGCTATGGGAATGGTTTTCCCAGCTGCACATACTACACCTATACCAGTGAGACAAGCTAGCACCATACCAGGGGGTAGCAACACGGTACCTTAAGCACCTCAAACGCCAGTTGTACAAGCTCCAGTACAAAACCCTGAAGTAGCGCAAGGCAGTTACCAGTATCAACCACCTATATATGGGGCCTATGCTCAGTATCAGTTGGACCATTCTCGACTGATCAAGCGTTTTTGGAAAATGAAGCCTAAGGAATATAATAACAAGCCAGCGGATCCTTTGTGGCTACCTCATTGGATCGATGAGATGGAAAGGAATTTCATGATGATGACTGTTAAAGAGGAAGAGAAAGTGTTGTGTGCCACATTTATGCTGAAAGGCGATGCACACCACTGGTGGAAGTCTACTCGGAGTTATCTATTAACGAAGCATGCCCAATTGACCTGGGCTATCTATAAAGAGGCATTCTTCGAGAAATATTTTCCCAAAAGTTTCAGAGACGCTATGGAAAGAGAGTTCCTGAGTTTGTATCAGGGACAGATGACTGTGGATGCATATCAACAGCGTTATGAAGAGCTATTTTTCTTTGCTCCCTCTAGCATGCTGGAGGAAAATACTAAAACCTGAAGGTTCGTAATGGGACTTAGGGGACGCATTCGGGAACATATTTTGGGGCTAGAAAAGAAAGTTTATAATGAAGCAGTACAGATTGCTCGAGTACTAGAAAAGAGCCAGAGGGAGAGCTACTTTGCTCAGAATAGAGGTATAAAAAGGCCAAATGGAGATTCATATAACGGAGGGAACACAAAGACATTTAAACCCTTCCGTCCTCAAGGCTTTAATGCTGCAGCCAAGACTACTCCAACAGTCCAACCTCAACAGAAGCAAAATAATGAAGGAGTAAAATGCTATAACTGCAATCAAATGGGACATTATTCAAGGGAGTGTCCTAAGCCCAGGAAGCAGCTACAACAAGGAAAGGTTTATGCAGTTACATCTGAGGATGCTATCGTATCGCTTGATGTGGTTACAGGTATGACCTAAACCTTTCATTTTCTATTACCCTGTGTGAGCATGTAGACTAAATTAAAACAAATCATATGTAATGTACCTATTAATGGAATACCCGCCAGAGTACTCTTTGATTCTAGAACTACTCATTCTTTTATATTTGTGTCATTTGAAAAGAAGCTAAATCTACACCTCAGATCTTTAGACTACAAATTGCTTGTATGATCGCCTATGGGATTAGAAGTGGAACTAAAAAAAGATTATGGACCATGTCCAGTTCTTATCGACGAAAAAATTTTGGATGCAACCTTAATTCAACTTGAGATGGCAGAATTTGACGTTATCTTTGGAATAGATTGGTTAGCTCGGCATTTTGTAAACCTATTATGTACAGAAAAGAAATTGACATTTAAAGACAAGGAAGGAGCGGAGATTAGTTTTACGGGAACTTCCCCGTAAACGAAAACTCATCCTCTCTGCATTAAAGGCTAGAAAATGTCTCGAGAAAGGAGGAGTTGGGTATCTAGTATTCGTGGTTGATCTTACCAAGGTAGCACCATGAATGGAAGATATTGATGTTGTGCGTGAATTTTTGGATGTATTTCCTGAGGAATTGCCAGGACTACCACCCGACCGAGCGATAGAGTTCGTTATAGATCTTATACCCGGAGCCGCACCAGTATCTAAAGCACCCTATCGAATGGCTCCTACTGAACTGAAGGTATAGTTATAGGAATTACTAGACAAGGATTATATCAGACCCAGCATATCACCATGGGGAGCGCCAGTATTGTTTGGGAAGAAGAAGGACGATAGTGTTCGACTGTGTATAGACTATCGGGAATTGAATAAGCATACAATCAAGAATCGGTACTCGTTGCCTTGATCGATGACTTGTTCGATCAGTTGCAAGGTGCCAAAGTGTTCTCCAAGATTGATCATCGATCAGGATACCATCAGTTGAAGATTAAGGAAGGTGATATTCCAAAGATAGGAATTAGAACAAGATATGGACATTATGAAATTTTAGTCATGTCTTTTGGATTAACTAACGCACCCGCAACTTTTATGGAACTCATGAATCAGGTATTCCATGATATGTTGGATACATCAGTCATTGTGTTTATTGACGATATATTGGTCTACTCCAAGGACAAGAAAACTCATGTCATGAATCTAAGAGCCGCTCTGCAGCAATTAAGAAAAGAAAAGTTTTACGCCAAATTTTTGAAGTGTGAGTTTTGGCTAAATGAGGTCACTTTCTTAGGCCATGTTGTATCCGCTGAGGAATTAAAGTGGATCCTAGCAAGATTGAAGCCATTGTGAAATGGGAAGCACCTAAGAGTGTTACGAAAATCAGAAGTTTCCTAGGTCTAGCTGGGTATTATCGACGATTCGTGGAAGATTACTCTAGAATCATCGTACCCTCTCACCAGCCTAACTAAGAAAGGAGAAAAGTTTGTTTGGACCGACAAATGGGAGAAGGGTTTTCAAACATTGAAGGCTAGATTGATATCCGCTCCCATTTTGACTATTCCTATTCTAGGACAACCATTTACCTTGTACACTGATACGTCTGGATTGGGTTTAGGATGTGTGCTTATGCAAGGAGAACAAGTAGTTGCGTATGCCTCAAGACAACTGAAGACACATGATAAGAGCTATCCCACTCATGACTTGGAGTTGATAGCAGTAGTACATGCTGTCAAGATATGGAGAAATTATTTGTATGGAAAGAAATTTTAGATTAAATCAGATCATAAGAGTCTTACTTATCTTTTTAATCAGAAGGAGTTGAACATGAGACAAAGAAAATGGCTGAAACTATTAAAGGACTATGATTGTGATATCCAGTATCATCCAGGGAAGGCTAATGTAGTTACTGATGCACTAAGCAGAAAAGCAATGATAAAATCCCAAGGAGAGGTTAACAAGACTGCGGCAATGTGTGTTACAGGAAAAGTATTCAACCATGGTAACGAGCAGTTCGTGCTAGATACACCGGATGGATCAACCAACCAAGGATTTATTCATCGATTTTCAAATATGTTTGCCACATTGATGATTATACCTGATATATTAGATGAAGTAAAGGCCGCTATTAAATCAGACCCTTATCTGAGAACGGTGCAAGAAGACATCGAAAAAGGTAGGACTACCCCTAAGTTCACCTTGGACGTTGAAAAAGTACTAAAATACAAAGGAAGAGTATGTGTTCTTGAAAATGAAGACTTGGATATTAGACACAGACTAATGAAGGAAGCTCACATCACCGCTTATTCGGTACATCCTAGAAGTACGAAGATGTATCATGATTTGAAGAAACTATATTGGTGGAGAGGAATGAAAACGGATGTAGCTAAATTTGTGTCTCAATGCCTAAATTGTCAGAGGGTAAAGGCTGAACGGTAAAGACCTGCAGAATTATTGCAGCCACTACCAGAACCAGCATGGAAATGGGACTGCAACACTATGGACCTCGTCACCGGGTTACCATTGACTCCCCGAGTAATTGACGCGGTCTGGGTGATTTTAGATTATCTGACTAAAATAGCTCGCTTCATAACTATACGACCTCAGTATACCCTAGAGAGGTTAGCCAAGCTATATGTGAATAATATTGTCAGATTACATGGTGTACCTAAAAGCATTGTGTCCAATAGTGACCCACACTTTACTTCAATATTTTGGGAAAGATTATAGAAGGCTATGGGTACAACGTTGAAGTTTAGTACTGCATTCCATCCTCAGATAGACGGACAGTCGGAGCGTACCATTTAGATTTTAGAAGACATACTTCGAGCTTGTGTTATTGATTTCAGAGGATCATGGGATGAGAAACTACCATTGATCGAGTTCTCCTATAACAACAGCTATCGAGCTACTATACAGATGTCACGCTATGAAGCACTGTATGGTAGGAAGTGTCGAACTCCTTTTTTTTGGAATGAAATTGGTGAACGGAGTATCGTTGGACCAGAATTTGTTGAAGAGACTTGTCGAGTAGTCGACATTATCAAGGAAAGAGTTAGAACAGCTCAAAATCGTCAGAAACAATATGCAGATACTCGACGTCGAGACCTTGAATTCGTCGTAGGTGATAAGGTATTCTTGAAAGTATCACCTATGCGAGTCTTAAAATGATTCGGACAGAAAGGGAAGCAAAGTTTGAGATATGTTGGGCTGTATGATATTCTAGCTAGACGTGGGAAAGTGACATATCAGTTAGCACTACCCCCATCTATGTCAGGTGTGCATGATGTATTTCATATCTCATTACTGAAAAAGTACGTCAGAGATCCAACACACGTTATAACAGTAGATCCACCGTACTGATGATTTGATGTTTGAGATAACACCAACTAAAATTACCAGCCAAAAGATTCAATGTCTACGCAACCATGATATTTATTATGTTAAGGTTACTTGGAAAAGCCGAGATGTAGAAGAGATCACATGGGAAGAAGAAAATGCTATGTGAAAGCAATATCCTCACCTTTTCAACTCGAAAGTTATGTGCAAATTTCGAGGACACAATTTTTAATAAGAGGGGAGAGTTGTAAGACCCGTATCGAACTAACCGGTCTTACCACCTTGTATCAGGTCTTCCTATCATGGTCGGGCCAAGTGGACCAAGTGCATAAAGAAACCACAAGACCAGGTATGAAATTTAACCCAAAAATAGTCAATTATGAGCGGGTCCTCGCATACCTAAATAGCTGTGATCGACCACACCTCAAAATAATGCAACCATAGGAAATTAGGTCATGTGGTCGCATGTTTTAGAGGGTGTGGTCAACGGATTCTGTGACCCCACCTCCGACCATACGGAACCCAGACAGAACCGAGTTTAGGAAACCTTCCTAATCCGAAGGGGGTTCTTTCCTAAACTAAGTAGGGCTTATTATAGAGGGTTTTCCTCTATAAATACGATGTCCCTTAGTCTCTTTCATTCTTTTAGAACTTAAACTGAAAGTGAGAAAGAGAAGAGAAGGAAGAGAATGTAAATTGAAGAGAAAAACTAAGAAGGGGAAATTCAGAGAAGATCTCTGAATCTTCAACAAGTTTAAGGTATGAAATATTCCCCATGTCAATTAAAAGCCAAGAATAGTTCATAAAAGAGATAAGATTTAAGTGAGAACCCAATCATCAATCCATGGATAAATTCCAAGAGAATCCATGGAAAGAATTATGTGGACAATGGATTGTGTATAAAAATATTAGTTCTGAGCCATAGAACAATCATAGGAAGGACCATGATGATAAGCCAAGGAATCCAAACATGAAGGAATGGAGTTGAGAGTGAAAAGTCGACCATCACACGTGTGGTCGCACGTGTGGTCGCATGATGTGCGACCATACGAGACACACATATTCAACCACACACCCTCAAAAAGTTTCCAGGGAGGGTGTGGTCGCAGGATATGCTACCACACCCTGCGACCACACGACCTGTGGTCGCAAAAACTGAGACCACAGGTGCTGCCACACCTACGACCCATCAGTTTCTGTTAGTCTAAATTCATGGGAATTAATTCTAATTTAAAATCTATAAATTTGTTAGGTTTCCAAGTGGTTTAAAAGTGATTTACAAAGCTTTAACGAATATCTACTATCGACCAAAGGTGAGGGAACAAGACCTAAATTAATTGGCTAATAATAAACTATTTTTATTTATTGAGTCCAATATCATGAATGATTCTATGCTTATATGCTTGTAATGTGCATTTCACATGTCATCCAATATTCTTGCTATTACTGTTCATGCATATTTAATTCTATTTATTTATAACATGATGATGATGATGATGCTAGGAATAGGCATGTGAATGTATGTGTGTGGTTAGTGTACTTGATGCGAGTGGAGCATCAGGGGGAGGACGTGACACTGTGGTTCATCCTGATCACCAGACTCTAGCTCTATCTCTACTCAAGTCTTGTCCACTGACATCATCGTATGGCCATTACCTTAGCAGAACTATTATGTCGTAGGGCATCAGGGGAGGTGGTCTCAGACCGTGTATTCTCTGACTCTTCCGGGGGGCTTTAGCTCTATCTCTATGGACGTATTGAGGGATGCTGGGGTGAGGCCTTGGATACACTGTTTGACATTAGTATTGGTTAGTTGCGAGCCCAGTTTGCAAGCCCTCACCAATAGGGGCTTACGTGTTGGTATGGGTAGGGCATCAGGGGAAGTGTCATGCGGTGTTTGATCTGGGCACTTTAGCTCTATCTCTATTCCGTGATGGGTGCATGTGGGACGGCAATGGTGTTTGATCCATTGGGCGGCTTCACACACTCGTGTATAGAGGTGCGGCGGCCACCTATCCTTTCTATTGCATATTGCAAACTTATGAACCAGACCAAAGATATGAATTGAATGCATGCATATGTTTGTTGCATTATTTTGTTTGCTCACTGAGCCTTGATGTATGCTCACCCTTTCGACGTCGAATATTTTTAGTTGATGATGCAGTTCCTATAGTAGAAGATTATATGAATGCTCCAATGTACGGGCATGTTGCGACGATGGATGCAGAAGCTATGATGGAGTCGCATGAATCGTCGTGCGAGTGCAACTCATGTGTCTTTGATTAGATTTATTTGCCGGATTATTCAGAACATGTAATTGATTAATTTATTATATTTTATGTCTTCAGTTATTTGAGATAATTGGATACTTTATTTATGATATCATTGTTAGATACTCAGTTCATTAATATTAAAGACTTTCGCTATTGTTTATTTACTCCGATTATGGTTGCCGATGTGTATGGTTTAAGCAAAAGGACACAGCCTATTCGAGATACTGGTTGAACCGTTGGATCATAGACGGTTCATCACACCATTCTGGTTGGTATAGAATTGGGGTGTGACACTAAAGGACATCCTTTATATAGAGAAAAAACCTTCATATAAAGTCCCCTATCAACTAGGAAAGGGATCCCCAAATTTTAGAAAGTTTTTAAATCTAAGAATTGGTTCTAAGTTTGTGTGGTCAACTGTATGGTTGCAGAACCCATCGACCACACATGGCAGTTTGTGCTTCCACTTAATTAAAATTGACTGTCCTCATTTTCTGACTAAGTGGTCAGCCACATAATGGTTGTCAGTCAATCACACATCCAAAATACATTATTTTTAGGTTAATTTACTCACCTAGCCTTGTGGTTTCTTCATACGATCGATCCAGTTAGTTCACCTGAGCATGTAACGATAGGAAGACCTGGCACTACATAGTTATACCCGGTTAGTAGAGTGTGGGTCTTACATGTCAAGCCTTTGGCCTTGGCGACAGATCGATCAAGGTTATCGGTCTAGGGCTTAGACAAACCGTTTGACCGGTTCTACCCAGAATCCCCTTTTTGTGCTCGAAGCTTGGTTTCCAAGCTTGGAAACTTAGTCTTTACTTCAATATACACCAAATAGTTTGTAGGAAGCTCTTTCCCACCATTTATGGTTGCAATGGGAGCCATTTATGGCCCCATAAGCTCCTTTATTAGAGGTGGGTGTCTACACCTAACTTTTATGCCATTAATGGTGAACTCCATTAATGGAGTTTAACCATCCAAGTTCCACCATTAAAACCAACTAATAGAGGAAGATGGAGGTTAAAACTTACATCTAAAGGAAGGAAACTCGAGGTGCAAAGTTCCTCTTAAGCTCTAAGCTTCTCCTTTCTCTTTTCTTCTTCTCTCACACCTACTCCTTTTTTCCACGATTTCAAGAAATGGAAAATGAGGGCTTGCCCTCATTTATATAGAACAAGAGAAAGTGGGTGCATTGATCATAACCAACTGGTTGGTGATGACCGGTTGAATGGTCATCCAATTGGTCATCCGATTGGGCTTAAAATATCTATTCAAGATACTAATTGGCTCATAAGCTTTGGGATACACATACACACCTCCTAGGGTCCACTAGGGTACCTTACCCTACCATTTAGGAGTAACAAAACATACCTAGGATTCAGATAACATCATCGGATCTGCATCAGGTGCTCTGCTCGACTGCAAGTTGAAACCTAACACAAGAAGGAATCTGAGTTAATAAGGGATTCTGGATGTGGGTTTCACACTACGATTGCTTCTATCTTACTAGGGTCCATTTTTATTCCTTCTAACGACACTATGTGACCAGAAAAACTCAGCTTGTTAAGTCAGAACTCATATTTCTTGAATTTGGCATAAAGCTTCTCCCTTTTTAACTGTTGTAAGGCTGCTCAAAGATCCATCGCATGAGTTTTTTTCATCTTTGGAATAGACCAATATGTCGTCAATGAAAACTATGACCGATGTATCCAACATGTCATGGAACACTTGGTTCATAAGCTCCATAAAGGATGCAGGTGCATTGGTTAACCCAAAAGACATAACCAGGAACTCATAATGCCCGTACCTAGTTCTGAAAGCTGTCTTTAGAATGTCACTTCCCTTAATCTTCAGCTAATGATATCCTGACCGTAGATCGATCTTGGAGAACACCTTTGTACCTTGTAATTGATCGAACAAGTCATCAATTCGTGACAATAGGTATCGATTCCTGATCGTAAGCTTGTTTAGTTCTCGATAGTTTATACACAGTCGAACACTACCATCCTTCTTTTTCACGAACAATACTAGTGCTCCCCATGGTAAAATACTTGGCCAGATAAAGCTCTTATCCAATAACTCCTGCAGTTGATTCTTCAGTTCCTTTAATTCAGTAGGAGCCATTCAATAAGGCACCTTGGACACAGGTGCCAACCCTGGCAATAAGTCTATAACGAACTCAGTTGCTCGATCAGGTGGCAATCTGGGTAAGTCTTCTAGGAACACATCCAAAAATTCCCATACGACTTTAATATCTTCCATCCATAGCACTTCTTTAGTAAGGTCCACCATAGATACCATATATCTAACTCCACCCTTTTCAAGGCATTTCTTCGTCTTAAGTGCATAGAGAATAAGCTTCCATTTACGAGGAAGTTTGGTCCTGATAAAGCTAAATTCTATATCGTCCTTGCTCTTAAATGACAACTTCTTTTCAGTGTAAAGTAGACTCACGAAATGCTGAGATAACTAGTCCATTCTTAAGATGATATCAAAGTCTGCCATCTCGAGTTGAACTAGGTTCACAATCAAACTCCATTCATTAATAAGAACTGAACATGGTCCATAACATTCATCTAATACAATCTCTAGTCCCAATGGAAATCTTACT
>CM053274.1:63526626-63751626 GCA_028583415.1 Protea cynaroides
TGTCAATGAGCAAGACTTGAGTAGAGATAGAGCTAGATTCTGGTGACCAGGTCAAAGACCACAATGCCACATCCTCCCCTTGATGCTCCGCTCGCATCCAACATACTAACCACACACGCAGTCACATGCCTGTTCTTAGCATCACCAATCAACATGGTAGCAAATAGACAAAAGTAAATATGCATGAGCAGTAATAACAGTAATGTTGGATGACAGGTGAAATGCACATTACAAGCATGCAAGCATAGATTCAATCATGCCATTGGACTCCATAAAATAATAGTTAGTATTATCCAATTAGTTTAGGTCTTGTTCCCTCACCTATTAGCAAAACTTGATCTCCTTCCAAGCCTTGTAATTCTCTTTGAATCAATTTAATGATCTAAAAGTTGTATAAATTTAAGTTAGGATTCATGTGTAATGTGTTATAGTAGTCGAAAATAAAAACAGATCACTGATAGGTGTCTGATAGGCCGTATGGTCACATGCTGTGTCGACCTTACTACGTATGGTCTATACCCTATGGTCACACTATATGCGACCATATCCTGTGACCATATGTTTTCCTGAATTCTTCCCGAATAGCTATGATCGATGGTATGGTCACCCTATGGTCAATCTATGGTCGACCGTAGCTACGACCATACGCTTGTCTGATCCAGAAACCACTTTCAATCTGAGTTCTTCCTCTTGGCTCCTCAGTAGGATCCATCCTAATGATCATTCTAAGGTCCATTCTCTTAGTTTAATCAACTGATTACTCCAATCCATTCTCTATGGTCTCCTCTTTGAGATTTGCTCAGAAAATCCCATAGCTAAATCCTTACATTGATTTTGGTATTACAATTTACACCAGAAATTCCTATTATTAATGTTCTAAGGCTTCAGAGACAAGGTTCATACCTTACTTATTGCAGGGAATCAGTAGAACTCTTCTCTCAACCTTCTCCTTAGTTTTCTCTCCTTTTCCTTTTCTTCCTTCTCTTCCTCTAGGGTTTGCTAATGTTCTAAAAGAGTGAAAAATGGTTGAGGGATGTCCTTTATATAGAGAGAAACTCTCCATATAGAGTTCTCTAATAATAGGAAAGAGACCTACCTCAAATTAAGAAAGTTTTCAAGTTCGGAGTCTGATTTGGGGTCTTACAGTCGGACATACGGTCACAGAACCCATTGACCGTAGGGTCAAAAACATCGACCATAGGATGATTGGTCTGTGATTCTTATTCCTTACCATATGGTCGACCATACCTACCCAGGTATTCAACCATATGCATACTTTTAGAGTGTTGAGTCAATTTTTCATACCTGGTTTGTGATCCTACTTCACACTGTTGGTCAACTTGGTCCAGCAATGATGGGAAGACCTGGCATGACACGGTTAAATCAGGTTAGTGGAGTATGGGTCTTACACCTGAAGTTTAGTCTAAGTTTAGTCTATATGCTCACACAAAAGTACTATAAATGACTAAGGTCAGCCCATACCTGTGACCACATCAAATGATGCGACGGCATCTTCAAAAGTCGTGGCATAAACATTTCCTTGCTGCATCTGCTTCTTACACTTAGGGCATGTGTTTACATAATGCCCCATTTAATTGCAGTTGAAGCACTTGATATTTGCAGTTAGTTGACTAGGTTGAGGTAAAACTGTTTGGGTCGACTTGGCTGCTCCATTAGTATTCTGTAGCTGGAATGGTTTAAAGGTCTTTGAGTTTCCTCCATTAAACGTATTTCCATTTGACCTCTTTAGACCATGATTCTGAGCAAGGTAGCTCTCTTTTAACTAGACTCCAATACTCGAGCAATCTGTACGGCCTCATTATATATCTTCTTTTCCAATCCCAGCACATGTTCTAGAATGCTTCCTTTCAGTCCCATAGTGAACCTACGGGTTTTGGTTTCTTCCTCTTGCATGCTGGCAGGGGCAAAAAAAGAATAATTCTTCGTATCGCTGCTAATAGGCATCCACTATCATCTGACCTTGGTACAAACTCAAG
Source organism: Protea cynaroides (assembly GCA_028583415.1). NCBI lineage: Eukaryota > Viridiplantae > Streptophyta > Magnoliopsida > Proteales > Proteaceae > Protea > Protea cynaroides. The sequence continues at coordinate 63,528,624 of CM053274.1, forward strand.
AACTCCTTTTCCATTTGGTCTCTGAAACTTTTGAGAAAGTACTTCTCGAAGAAGGCTTCTTTGTAGATAGTCTAGGTCAGTCGAGTGTGCTTAGTCAGAAGGTAGCTGCGAGTGGACTTCCACTAGTGATTTACATCATCTCTCAGCATGAAGGTTGCACACAATACTTTATCTTCTTCAGTTATGGTCATTATCAGAAAGTTCTTATCCATCTTGTCAATCCAATGAACTAGCCACAATGGATTTGATACTTTGCCTGAAAATGTTTGGGGCTTCATCTTCAGGAAGCGTTCCACAAGCCTTGAAGATCTTGCTGCCCATAAGCTCCATACGCCGGTGGTGGATACTGGTAACCACCCAAGTACATGCCCCGCTATGCTCTAAGATTCTATATTGGTGTGTACATCACTGGGATCTGTTGTGCTATAGGCACCGCGTTATTGCCAATAGGTACTGGAGGTACCATGTTACTACCTACAGTCACTGTGTTGGTCTGACCCTGAGGGGTTTGTGTTTGGGTAGCATTGAAAGCCAGTGCAGTCATTCCCATTGCAGCTTGCATGGCCAATAGTACCTGTTGTGTATCTTGCATCTACCAAGCCAAATTGGTTACCACCATGGCCAAGTCACTTGGTGGTCTAGGTAAGTTGGTTGGAGTGGCCTAGTTGTTCAAACCTTGAGGTGCATCATTATTCCCCGCTTGTTCCTCTAAGTTTTCATTCACATTTCCCACTCTAGGTGGTGGTGGCATCGAGCTTCTGCCTCTTCAACTGTTTCTGCAAGTATGGCGTGCCATTTTAGACTATCTACTATTAAGGTTTCTGCATAGCCAATAGTTGTGAGACAAGATACAACATATGATAGTTTATAAGGTTAGTCTCACAGTATATGAAAAATCCCAATGAAAGAGAACCCCAAACAGCAATAAACAGCTCAAAAACATTTGTCCCATCACCCTTGACCGGTCGTGTATTGAGTAACAAGTGAGCGATCCGGACAAACTCTGAGAACATTCCTAAGGGCTTCTGGTCGACTCAGAGGTCGCCTCTTTAAGTCGTCAATCCAAATTTAGTTTTAAAATGCAATTTTGGGTCATTTTCTCTTATTCTCTTCTCTGAGTTGCGACCCTACATGGCTCCGATGAGTTGCTACAGTACCTACGGGACAAAATTGAAGCTTTCCCTTTCGATCAACAACTCCCAAGACTCCTCAAAGGTAGGTTCTTCAATTACCTCCTTTCTTTGAATTGTTTTTCCTAGGTTTTTATCGTCTTCTCCTATCTTTTTCAAATTAAAAATTTTTCAACAGTAAGAAACCTATTTTCTTCGTCAAAATTCCTAGTTGGCATCCAATGATCGAAAGCCCTCAATCAATTTGTGGTTTCGTCGATTGGTTTGAAAGAAATCCCAAATTGTTGAGTTTTTGCCCTAAAATTTGGGTTTTTTCAAAATTTCCTTTTCTTGAAATTCGTTGAATTCTTGGATCAATTGAATGTTGTTTGGCATGTTTGAATGTGTTCTCATTGACATAAGTCCTCTAGTCCATTTATTTAGGTGAAAGTGAGGCTTTTGACCAATTGACATCATTATGGTGTCAAAATTTTAGAAATTTTGACTAATAAAATTTAATTTATTGATTCTTGTAGAATCACCATGCCTCGCACCAAGAATCCTAGGCCATTTGATGCACCGCAATTTCGCTCAGTTGAAGCCGAAGCACAATACCCATGGCTCTGAAACAAGAAAGTAGAGGTGGAGCGATTTGTGAAACTGCCGGATCTTGCTAGGTTCGACGTAGAGGGTGCGTTCAACACCATGGGTTGACTTCCTGTGACCCAGTACCAGAGGTCGACCTGTCCTGACCTGGTAAAGCAGTTTTACTGTAACTTACAGTTGGAGGGTGATCCAGAGGACCTTGAGAGAGGCAAAGAGCTGAGGACCACCAGCTGGGTGAAAGGGGTGCAGATTTCTTTTAACACCTACCAGCTAGCGGGTCTCCTGAACATCTCCAATGCTGGAGAGCTGGTTTACTGTGCACCAAAAGAGCGCAAGTTCATGATTGAGGATCTACATCTGGAGGTGAGGAACCAGATCATGCAGCTAGGGATTAGGGAAATAAAGGCGATTAACCTGCATTACCTCCCTCGAGTATATTGGCACATCATCCAACACAACCTCATCCCTCAGAGTGGTCATTATAACGAGGTATCTCAGCTTACTCGGTATGTCCTTTACTATATCTGCACTAGGCAGTCTGTCTGCTTGCCCTATATCATCACACACACCATGCATCGAGCCATGATGCCCAACCTAAAGGGCAATCTACCCCATGGTTGCATGATCACCACTATTTTCGATCACCTTCATGTAAACATGGAAGGTGATAAAATGTACGAGGAGACAGTTATGGCATACCTTGACTGGGATGCCATCACCAGGATGGGTTTACATGAGGCAGAGATCAGTGAATTGTTATTCTTCCTCCTAGGTATGAATGCATTAGATCATCCTCTAGGTCGGGTAGCAGCGACAATAGTGGCAGATGAGGCAGAGACAGCAGCAGCAGCAGAGGGTGGTGGGGATGACAATCGTATGTTCAAGGATGTAGATGACATCCCCCTTCCTATAACACGGCATTCATCAAAGATTGGTCCATTTTGTCCTCCACCAGATTTGATGATGTTACTCCTCTAAGAGATCCGAGAGTCCTAGTGTAAACGGAGTGACACGTAGGGGAGATCCTAGAGGTCCAGAAAAGGACAAATCGATGGGTAGCGGATCTTGTTACGAGTCTCAATACCACTCAAGAGCAGGTAGCTTGGCTCCAGAGGGCATATGCAAAGGATTATGATAGAAATCGGGAGTCACTACCTCTTCCTCCAGCACAGGGATAGGTTTTTATTTCTTTTCTCTTGTTTCAAAACAATATTATTCTTTTTTTGGTTATATTTTTAGGGTAATCATCCGGATTATGGACCGTACCCTATGTTATTTGGATACATCTTATTTAGTTTCCTTTATATATATATATATATATATATATATATATATATATATATATATATATATATAGTTCTCTCTTTTTTACTGTATGCATCTTGTCTTGCTTTAGTTTCTGTCTCAACCAATAATGTGCTTATAAAGTGTTTGTATTAAAGCTTTTATATTTAACCTAACTCAGTTCATAGACTCATGTGAATGTATTTAGGTTTGATTGGCTGAACCCTACCACTCTGATACCAAGTTGTCACACCTCAATTCTAGACGAACTAGAAGTGTGAATGAACCATAACTAAACCATCGGTTCAAGCCAGGATCACATAGGACCGTGCCAACAATTAAACCATACATGTCTACATCACAATCAGAGATAATAAATAATAATAAAAACTTTATAAATAATGAACTGAGTATCTATTGTAATAAATAATTAATTAACTAGTTATCTCAATGTAAACCAAAACTTAAATAAATATATGTTACAAATTCATAGTCCAAAATACGAAATAAAATACTAAGCGTAAACACAATGGAAACACTCGCATGATGAATCATGCTTGTCTTTCATCGCTTGCACATCCATAACCACCACATGTCTATAAGTTGGCGCATTGATAAAGTATTCGACGATTCTTTGCATCATCAACTAAAGAAATACGATATCATGGGGTGAGCTCATAACTTAACTCAGTGAGTAAACAAAACAATACAACAAACATATGCATGATGTCAAATTCATATATTTGGTCTGGTTTAAGTTTGCAATGTGCTATGGTAAGGATAGGCGGCCACCACAGCTCTATGCACGAGAGTGTGAGCATGCCCAATGGATCACACACCATTATCACCTTACATCACCCACTACAGAATAGAGAGAGATAGAGCCTAACAGATCACACACCTCCAGCACTTCCCTTGATACTCTACCCCATACCAGTACGTATGTCCCTACTGGTGAGGGCTTGCAAACATGGTTCGTGTCTAACCAATCTTAGATGTCATCAGATTTGTATCCAAGGCCTTACCCTAGCATCCCTCAATACAACATAGAGATAGAGCTAGGGTCCATCGACAGAGCTTACAGCCATATGATCACCCCGTCCCCCGCCAATACCCTATGACGTACTAGTTTCGCTAAAGCAATGGCAATACGATGATGTCAGTGTGGTGGATGGTTCGATGTTACAACCTCTCCCTATTCAACACACCAACCATACACAAGCACATGCTTACCCTATTCATCATCAATATAATAAAATAAAAGTAAAATATGCAGGAGCAGTAAATTACAATATTGGATGACATGTTGTATGCATAGACATCAACAACACATGGTAATAAATAATAAACAAAAACATAAGGGGTAGCTTGTTATTAACCAATTAGTTTATGTCTTGTTCCCTTACCTGTAGATGATGTTTGCTGCTTTTCCCAAGCCTTAGAAATTATTTTAGATTAGTTGAAAACCTAGGCAATTAACAAATTCTAATTATGGTTCCTATTCGTCAAGTTACAGTTCATTGTTTCATTGTCCTGTCTCTAATTTAAGCCTGCTGGACATTGTCCAGTTGAGTCATCGGTCTTGTATTGGATAACAGATGAACCATCCGGACAAACCCTGTCAGACTCCCCAAGAGTGACCGATCGCTTGTCCGGTCTTCTATATAGTCGATCGGCCAATAGGCACCATACAACCTTCAAGCTGTCTTCAGTTTGTCTTCTCTCTGAGTCGATTCTTCAGCTCTTCAATGGGATCCATCATAGAGTCATTCTATAGTCACTATTCATTAGTTTTAACCACTTCATACCCTCCTAACATCTACAATCCATTGTAGGTTTAAAATTGGGAGATCTCATTGGAGGAATTATAATGGAATCACAATGTAGGCGTCGATCTACCAATACTATGATTATATATTTCCATCCTAGGCATCCTAATATTCTACAGAGATGAAGAAGCATAGACTTACCGTCGATTCCTAGCTTCCAAGGTAGGAAACCGGCAGTAGCTCCTCTCTGCATAGATTTCTTTCTTTCCAAGCTTTCTTCTCCTTCTTTTCCTCTCTTTCCTTCAATTCTAGGGTTGAGATAGATCAAAAGAGTGAGAGAAGGTAGAGGGATATCCTCTATATAGAGAGAAAGTCTCCATATAAAGTCCTCTTTCAATTAAGAGAGTGATCTCCTCAAATTAGGAAATTTTCCTAATCTCATAGACAGATTTTGGGCTAGGCCAGTTGACTGATCGGTCGCCCAACACGAGGACCGGACAACCTAATTTTACCGACCGGATAACCTATGAAGATAAGGTTTTTACCTGGCTCCTTGATTCTTTCATCTGATTGGTTCGCTTGAGTTGGTTATGATGGGAAGACCTGGCACGACACGGTTTGACCGGATTAATGGAGTGCGGGTCTTATAGCCCTTTCCATATATGTCTAAGAGGAACAACTCTTTCCTTTCTTTTCAAATATTAATAATAGAAATCTCTTGGCTTCTAGCCAAAAAAAAAAAAAAGGTCTATTTATCATTGGTTTTTGGTATAGATCTATTTTTTTGGGTATACATGTATATTATGAGTTACGTTTTGAGACACAATGTATGTTAGATAATGAACAGTTTAACTAATGTATTACATTTCAATTGGCATCAGTTTAATTTAGATGATTATTTTATGCTTCTGATGTTATATTATCGTCTTTTTACTCTGATAATGTTGGATATTGCATATGTAGACTGTTGTGTGGTGGTCTGATAGTTCACAGCATTTGTGTGATGTTAGGTGATTTGGATAAGCAACCCAAGTATCACGCCCATATCTAGAAATAGGTCATGACAATTACCCTAGCCAACCAAAAGTGATATTTTGCTTGATGCTTGTGTTAACACTTTTGCACTTGTAAACTCAAGAGCATAAATTCCATTTCAGATTTTCTTTAATCTTCATTCATGTTTTAATGATAATGCCACAATACTGAGAAGGGATGATCTTCATCAAGCACAAGCATTTGTAACTCGAGTTAACACAAGCATTAAGCAAATATCAATATTGGCAGACCAAGGCAACAAGGCTTGGGTTTGAATCTAATTATTCTAGTTGCAATTATCATCCTACCCTTTCATTCTTTATCACCAGACCACCACCTTTTTCTTGACTGACTCAAACACGACCTTTTCCACTTTCGGAGAAGAAAAAAAATAAAAATTGGGTATAAAAGCTAAGAAAAAATAAAAGATAGTAACACAATTAGCTGTAATCATGATTAAATCTAAAAAAATTAAATTAAACTAAGACTTGTAAAGTATTGAAACCAAGACCTCAGACTTTGGAGACAATTTGTTAGGATTTTCATTGTGGAATTGAACCACTTCTACCTTTACTTATTCTTAGATCGACTTCTATCAATGTCGAGTTCAGCCATTTCTAGCTTCACTCAATAGTTTGCACCAAAAGAAATAAGCCTATGAAGGGAGGCCCAAGTGAACTGTACCAGTACAAATCAAGAATGGGAGAAACATGGAAGAAGGTAATTGTCTGAAAACATGTAATTGGAGAACATAAGAGCATACCAATACTTAGAAACTGAAGTGGATAAACTAAACTGTTCAAGAATAAGATTTTTAGAGGACATTTTGCTGTTAGAGAGCAAGATTCTAAAAACCCCAAGGGGGTAAGTTGGCTAGGAGCCTACGTCTTCGGAAGCGGAAGGTTCTGAGTTCGATTTATCTTACCTCCTTGGGGAAACTCACACGGGCGGTTAAGTGTGTTCACACTGCTTTGCGTGCAAGTGGAATAGTTCTCATTCAACCTTGCAATGACCCGGTCCATGCTATTGTGGGGTCAGTATGGATCCGTGGGCATAGTCAGGCGAAAGGCCTAGATACCCATCATTAGCTAAAAAAAAAGAAAAAAAAAGAGGGAGTATGATTCTTTGGGACCCTCCATCATGTTCTACAGTCTGAAATTATTTGGGCTACTGGCATGCCACAACCATTCAAGAGAGGGCCATGGCTGGTATGAGTTGGATAGACCGGTTGGTTGGCTCGGCTGACTTGACCAGGTGGGCCCATCTCCCTCCTCCATTTTGTCTCTCTTCCATTTTCAATGCTTCAAGACTTCAACGCTTCAACTGATTTCACTACCCTTTCTTTCGTCTATTGCTCTACACTGCATTGCCAATCTTTCTCCCCTGATTCATCCGCAGCCAGTATCTCTCCTCTGATTCATACTAAATAATATCTCTCCTCTATGCTAAGCTACACTGTCATGTCAGCATGAGTTGCCAACAATGACAATAATAGCCAACATTATTAAATCTTACTGTTGAGATTTAAAAAGAAAAATAAGGAAATTGATAACAAGGTAACCGTGTTTAGTTTTTGGGTATAAAAAGAAATTCCAAAACTAAAGATAAGGATTTCCCTGGCTACTATTCCTCAAACAAGCTACATAATTATTCGAAGTATAAAGATATGGAGATATTCTTCAACTTCGTGTTATTGGAAATATAATTTCTTGCAAGATCTCCTTCCATATTGCAATTGAGAAACTTGTAGAATCTTTTTTAATAATTATTTTATTGCAAATTTTGTTTGGAAACAAATTAATAAGGTCAAGTACAACGCACGAAACATCTTACCAAAAGATAAAAAGATAAGGATAATTATGAATTAGCTTCCATAGTAATAAGGAAAATACATTTAACTAAAATTGCTTCCCAACTCAAGACGCGACATACCAAAATAATTATAGAATAATCCTTGATAGACTTTCCAATTTTAGAATAAGAAAGTGACTAAGCAAGATTTTTAAGGAATCACTAGAATCAATAAGACCTTCTAGAAAGCTAAGTGATCTTGGCGGGCCTTGATACTGGTTGATTTTCTAAGGGTCTTCGGGTGAGAATTTTGTGCTTCAATTAGTTTGGCCATATGATCGTGGTCGGCATCAAGATGGAACTGGGCATTTTGTTCATATTCTTGTCATGTTGTTTGATCTTAAGATGGTCATTCAAGGTAGAAGTGTGAATATAATTATGTCTATAATTTAAACTAGATCAAAAGTGAATCTTGAATGGATTACTGTAAATTATTTAAAAACAAGATTCTCAATAAAAGGCCAACAATTTTGTATAACCCTCAAATTAAAAGGTGGAAATTTCAACCACACATGAGCATGCTATCACTGTTAATACCCTTTTCAGCGTTTTCATTTTCAAATGGGTATTACTGTTTCTTTAAAGGCGTTCAGACTGAGAGTACCCAGAGAGAGAGAGAGAAAAAGAAGAAGAAAATAGTCCTTCTTCATTTGCTATTTCAGCTTTTTATATTATGTTCCTCCCCTTCTTTATTCAGTACCCAATTCTCTCAAACCATGCACGGACATCATTGGAAAAAAAATTTCCTGCAAACCGAGTAGCAGGAATTTTCTTACTGTCCAATTTCATAAGGGTCCATATAAAATCTGTCCCTCTCACAACGGGTTTTCAAATCCCCACTTAGTCTATAGTGTTTTCTAAAATACGTTAAACAATGGGGATTGGGTACGCGAGCCGTGGATTCTTGTCCATAGCTGTGGCTCCATCCAGTGATCAGTTGTTACAAACATGGATTTAGGGAGAGAGTCCCAACGTGAACCGAGAAGAGGAAGGAGGGAAAGAAGAGAGCCAACAAGATTACAAGATTATGTAATAAACATATAACAGTGTAACTGACAGAAAAGGTGGTTAAGGAACTATTATAAATAGACAGTAGGGGTAGTGCTAGGGATAATAATTTTCTTGTTTGTCTTCTTTGTTTGTCTGTTAAGGAGGAGGCTAACCTCGAATTAGCCAGCCTGTAATGTTTTCTCTTCTTGTTCTTGAGTAAATCCTGCTTGAAACTCATTCTCTCCATCATTTGGTGCTTTCACTGAGAGGTATTTCCATGGCAGATGGTACTCGGTTTCGCCTGCTCGATGAATCGATCAAGCAATTGACTGAGTCTTCGTTACTTTCCGCTCAACGTCTTGACGCCCTGCAAGATTCATTCAAACGTCTTGACGCCCTGCAGGACTCATTCAGTAATCACCAACAAGTTTTTTCCGACCTAGTTCTCAAAGTTACAGCAATAGATGCTCATGTAGAGCAGGTTTTGCGCATGAAAACCCCTGCTACTAATCCAGTTTCTACCGCCAATAACGCTTTTGACAGGCCGATTTCAGCCAATCCAACATCAAACTTTCAAGATTCATCTTCTTTAGCTTCCATACTGGAGCGCCCCAGATCCATCCGGTTAGATTGCCCTCGGTTTGATGGCATAGATCCATTGGGGTGGATATTCAAGGCTGAGAGGTTTTTTTACCTACCATAACACTTCCGATGAGCAACGTTTGTTGATATCGTCTTTTCACATGGATGGAAATGCTCTGTAGTGGTTTCAATGGCTGCATCGTAATGGGGAATTCACAAATTGGGCAACATTCATCAAAGCTCTGGAGATCAGGTTTGGTCCTTCGGAATTTGAGGATCACCAAGGTGCTCTGTCTAAACTCACTCAAACATCTTCTGTTTCTGAGTATCAAACCCAGTTCGAAACCCTCGCGAATAGAACCACAGATCTTTCCACATCTTTCTTGATCAGCTGCTTCATTTCTGGATTGCGTTCAGATATTCGAACCGAAGTTATAGCATTCCGGCCTTCTTCCTTGTCCCAGGCCGTTGGTTTAGCTAGGTTGCAGGAGGCCAAATTCTTGGAACAGAAGAAACGCTTTCCACCATTTCGAGAGCCTGCGACGATCCTTTCCCCATTACTTCCTACACCAAATCGGAATCCAATATTGTCGAACTCAACTCAAGCAAAATCATTTTCCTCTGTTAATCCTACAAGTTCTGCAAACTCTAATTCCAAGATCCCCATTAGGCGCCTTAGTTTTGCGGAAATGCAACAGTGCAGGGAACAGGGTTTATGTTACAATTGTAATGATAAATTTTCTCCAGGCCACCGCTGTAAAAACAAACAACTATTCCTTTTGGACTCTTCTTTGGATCTTGATTTGCCTCATTCTGACGAATTGTTGGATGATGCTCAACAACAAGAGTCTCCTTCAAATAATGACATTCAATCATCCGAAATTTCTTACAATGCCTTGGCCGGACAACCTTCAGTCCATACTCTGCGTTTTCCTGGAACAATCAACGGATCTGAGGTTCACATCTTGGTGGATGGTGGTAGCACGCATAACTTCCTACAGTGCCGTATTGCTCACCATTTGGGTCTTCTAGTTACGGCTGAACCTCGTGTTTCCGTTCTTGTTGGGAATGGAGAAAGATTACAAAGTGAAGGGTTCATTAGCAAGCTGCCGGTGAACATTCAAGGGCATAATATTTTAGTCGATGTATTTCTTCTTCCAATTCAAGGTGCTGAGTTGGTTTTGGGTGTCCAGTGGCTACTGCAGCTCGGTCCGGTCGTATTCGATTATCAGAAATTAACTCTGTCATTCTCTCAGCATGATGAATCCATTCTATTTCAAGGTGTACCGCTGCAAGCACCCTCTCAAGTATCGGTGCATACATTGCGCCGATTGGCAGAAACAGATGCCGTGGCAGCCATGTTCCAGCTTGAAGTGCAAGGTTCTTTCCAGAATGGGAGGGAATTGACTGAGTTACTAAAGCGGTACAGTGAAGTATTTGATGAGCCGACCGGGTTACCTCCGACACGTGCTTTTGACCATGCAATCCATCTCCAAACCGGTTCTCAACCGGTCAATATTAAACCATACCGCTACCCTCATTTTCAAAAAACAGAGATTGAGAAACAAGTTGTGGAAATGCTACGCACAGGTATTATACAGACCAGTACTAGTCCATTTTCTTCCCCAGTTCTATTGGTTAAAAAGAAAGATGGGACATGGCGTTTTTGTGTGGATTATCGAGCACTGAATGCTATCACTGTTCGGGATCGGTTTCCCATCCCAACTGCCGATGAATTATTTGATGAACTCCATGGCGCATGTTTTTTTTCAAAGTTAGATCTTCGCGCGGGGTACCATAAAATCTGAGTTGATCCAAGCGATATACATAAAACAGCCTTTCGGACGCATGATGGTCACTATGAGTTTCTTGTTATGCCATTTGGCTTAACAAATGCTCCGTCCACTTTTCAACGACTCATGAATACGGTGTTTCGGCCATACCTTCGTCAATTTGTTTTGGTTTTTTTTGACGATATTCTGGTTTATAGTTCTACATGGTCCGACCATATGTGCCATTTAGCTTCAGTACTCCAGGTACTACAGGATCATGCCCTCTTTGCAAAGAAGTCTAAATGCGTTTTTGGGCAGCGTACAGTGGAATATTTAGGGCATATTATTTCTAGTGCTGGAGTCGCCATGGATCCTACTAAGATCTTGGCGATCCTTTCTTGGCCGATTCCACGAAATGTTAAGGAGCTTCGTGGGTTTTTGGGCCTCTCCGGGTATTATCGTCGCTTCATCCACCGGTATGCACATGTTGCCGCACCCTTGACTGAGCTGTTGCGCCACGACAGTTTCTTTTGGAGTGAATCTGCTCAAGCTGCTTTTGTTGCTCTTCAAATGGCAGTCACCACTGCACCAGTATTGGCGTTACCTGATTTTGAGGTGCCATTCACCGTGGAGACAGATGCCTCTGGTTTTGGCATCGGTGCAGTCTTGATGCAAAACAGTAGGCCATTGGCCTTCTACAGCAAGAAGTTGTCCGCCCGAATGCAAGCTTCTTCAACGTATAGTCGTGAGATGTTTGCCATAACATCTGCCGTCCTGAAATGGCGACAGTACCTACTTGGACGGAAATTTTTTATACATACCGACCAACGCAGCTTGAAGAGTTTGACGGAACAAACGATTCAGACACCTGAGCAACAACAGTTCCTTGTCAAGCTCCTGGGGTTTCAATTTGAAATTGTGTATAAACCGGGTAAGGAGAATACAGCTGCGGATGGATTATCACGGATTCCGACTACATTTTTGGGATTTTTTGCACTCTCCGGTGTCAATTTTTCATTTATTGATCAACTCCGGCAAAAAAACACATCGGATGTTGAGTTGCAGGGTATTCACCAGGGGCTGCTTGCCGACCCAACGGCTTACCCAGACTTTACTGTCCGCGACTCCTTATTGTATTTTCGGAATCGACTTATGGTGCCCACCAGCTCCAGTCTTTGCCCCCTTCTCATAACTGAGTTTCATTCCACCCCCCGTGGAGGCCATTCCGGCGTTCAGAGAACCTTTCTCCAACTATCCGCTTGTTTCTTTTGGAGAGGAATGAGAAAACAGGTACAGCAGTTTGTGTTGGCTTGCCAAATTTGTCAGCAAATGAAATCCATTAATCGTTCTCCAGCCGGCCTTCTCCAACCATTAGCCATTCCCACTCAAGTATGGGAAGATATTTCTATGGACTTTATAACCCATTTACCAATGTCTCAAGGAAAATCTGTCATACTAGTGGTTGTTGATCGCCTCACAAAATACAGTCATTTTTGTAGCCTGCCAAGTTCCTTTACAGCCCTGAAGGTTGCAACTGTGTTTGTCAGTGATGTTGTTAAACTCCATGGTTTTCCAAGAACCATTGTAAGCGACAGGGACCCTTTGTTCTTAAGTACCTTTTGGAAGGAATTGTTTCGCCTTCAAGGAACAACGCTTGCAATGAGCACCGCTCATCACCCTCAAACAGATGGGAAAACAGAGGTCTTGAACCGTTGTCTGGAGATGTATTTACAAAGCTTTGTTTGCGATGAACCTCGGCGATGGGCGATCTACTTACCTTGGGCTGAATTTTGGTATAACACATCCTATCATTCAGCTATTGGAATGACGCCTTTCCAAGCACTATATGGAAGATCACCTCCAGAGTTAGTTTACTGGCCTCCGAACACTTCTTGCAATGACGCCGTATCCCAGGAATTGGGTCAAAGAGATGCTGTTTTACATCTTTTGCGTCAGAATCTGCTTAAGTCCCAAATCAAAATGAAAGTCCAAAGTGACAAGCACCGTTTGGATTCACAATTTAATGTTAGAGATTGGGTCTTTGTTAAGTTGCAGCCTTATCGCCAACATTCTGTCGCTCTCCGACTAAATCAGAAACTGGGTAGGCGATATTTTGGGCCTTTCCGTGTTTCAGTTCGAATTGGTATGGTTGCATATCGTTTGGATCTACCATCTACATCCAAAATTCATCTGGTATTTCATATATCTGTCCTTAAGAAATGCATTGGTCAGCCCCACACTCAAGTTACTCCTCTTCCACTGTTAGGGAACCAAGAAGATGACGCCATTACGCCACTGGCGATTATTCAACGACGTTTGGTCCATCGTCGAAGTGGACCAGTACCACAACTTCTTATTCAGTGGCAAGGCTTACCACCAGAGGACAGTACATGGGAAGATGCAGTCCTGTTTCGTGCTCAGTTCCCTCACTTCAACCTTGAGGACAAGGTTGTTTTTTCAGGGGATAGCAATGTTACAAACATGGATTTAGGGAGAGAGTCCCAACGTGAACCGAGAAGAGGAAGGAGGGAAAGAAGAGAGCCAACAAGATTACAAGATTATGTAATAAACATATAACAGTGTAACTGACAGAAAAGGTGGTTAAGGAACTATTATAAATAGACAGTAGGGGTAGTGCTAGAGATAATAATTTTCTTGTTTGTCTTCTTTGTTTGTCTGTTAAGGAGGAGGCTAACCTCGAATTAGCCAGCCTGTAATGTTTTCTCTTCTTGTTCTTGAGTAAATCCTGCTTGAAACTCATTCTCTCCATCATCAGTGGAAGAAGATGAGGAGGGTGGTGGCCTCTGAGGTAATCGATCCCTCCAGACTCTGTTGGCTTCTTGAGAAGAGAACTGAAGAGGCTGATAATCTTGTTCGCTATGTCTATAATCAATGTGTAAGTGGTGCAGTTGTAGACGTAAGGGTTGCAGTTAGGCAATATAGTGGAAATGTCATTAGGAAAATGGTGTTCAACAAGAGATACTTTGGGGAAGGAATGAAGGATGGAGGACCTGGCGTCGAACAAGAAGAATACATCGACGCACTCTTCTCCATGCTTTTTGTCCTATACGCATTTTGTGTATTAGATTACATGCCTAGCTTGAGAAGATTTGATTTGAATGAACATGAGAAGATCGTGAAAGCGGCTATTAAGATTGTGAACAAATATCATGATCCGATAATTGACAAGAGGATTAGAGAATGGAGAGAGGGGAAGAAGAAGGAAGCAGAAGATTTTCTAGACATCCTCATTTCTGTCAAAGATTCAAATGGGAAGCCATTGTTATCCACAAAAGAGATCAAAGCTCAAACTACAGTGTGACTGTAACTGCATTATTCATCTTTTTCATCTTTTTTCAATCAGTCTTTCATATCCATTTGCCCATGGGGGTTATGGAAGTTCGGAGTTTACATGCATTGAACTTGGGGAATCAAAATTGGGTAGAAACTGAAAACCGAAATTGAACCAGCCAGATTGGGTCCGGAAAAAACTGAAACCATACCTTATTATGCCATAACTTGGCTGTGTATTTAGAGCCTAGGAAAATCCAAACCGAACCGAACTAATTGATGAACCCGAACCAAATTGGGTCATTAGCCCAGAAATAGAACCAACTCGAAAATGAACCGATAACTATCTAGTAAGCCAATATTTTATTAAATATACATATGTAGGAAACCAACACCGAAACCGAACCAACTCATAATGGTCCGATAGAGCCTTTAAAACAATTTGTTACTACAAATACATATAGTAAACTGAAACCGATCCGAGACTGAAGCGATAGTAGACCAATAAGAGCCCATTAAATCAGCCCAATAAAACCCAAAATCAAACCAACCCGAAACTGAAACCGGATCAAAACTGAAATCTTTTTATTCCGCTGGTTGGGTTGTATAGGTCTAAAACCGAATTGGCTTAAATCGAAACCAGACCAAACCGACCCATTGATAACCTAAATTGAATGAAGTCAAAGTATGCCCAATCTTAAACCTGTGAAATGAGGCTCAAGATTCAAGCCCATTGCCTTTATTGAGTTGTAAATAATTTAGACCCAACCTCCTCAAGACATAGGCATTGGGGCCAATTCACTAGTGATGGGGCTGATGGCATACTTTTTTCTTTTTAGCTAAAGATCAATGAAATTTTAATAAACTAAGAAAGAAATCTTACAAAATATTGGAAAGAAAACTCAAGGGAACTTAGAGCACCTTCGGCAATGCCATCAGCAGTGGGGAACCCATGATTAAAGAAAATGGTACCCGGGATGCTTAATAAGATAGAAAGCTTGAGACGTTTGCAGATTCGCTTACGATCGCTCTTAAGGTATCTTCTTTACATTGATAGTTGAAGGGTGTACAAAATGCATGAAGCACCTGCTATTGTGGGGCCTAAAAGTCTTATCCTCGGTTTACGAAAAGTCAGTTTCTGGATTTAAACCCTCTCTCACCAGGTCAGAATGGAACAACCTTACCAAGTTACCATTTCTTTCAGACCTACCCTCTCTTATTTGCTTTCATAGTTAGAAACTATTGTTGAAAGTGTGATCTATTGTTGCAGGACTTGATAAATGCAGCAGTGGGCAATCCATCAAACACAATTGAATGGGCATTGGCAAAGATGATAAACCAACCTGAGATGCTATGGAAAGCTACAGAGGAAATTCATCGGGTTGTCGGAAAAGAGAGGTTAGTTCAGGAGTACGACATACCGCAGCTCAATGACGTCAAGGCATGTGCTAGGGAAGCATTCAGATTGCACCTGATTGCCTCATTCAACCTTCCACATGTATCCAATGCCGATGCTATGGTCACCGGTTATTTCATCCCTAAGGGTAGCCATGTGTTGTTGAGCCGAATTGGGCTTGGCTGGAACCCAAAGGTTTGGGATGACCCACTCAAGTTCAAGCCCGAATGTCACTAAAGGATCCCTCAGTTGAGGTTGAGCTGGTTGAGCCAGAGTTGTGATTCATCTCGTTGGTACTGGGAGTCGTGGGTGTATAGGGGCAGTGCTTGGATCTGCCATGACTATTATGCTGTTGGCTAGGCTTCTGCAAGGGTTCAGTTGGAGAGTGCCCCCTGGTGAGTCAAGGATCGAACTCTGTGAGTCAAGGACAGATCTTCTTTTAGCTAAACCTCTTATTGCACATGCCATGCCAAGTCTCCCACTTCATGCATACCCAACATACAAAAATGGTTCTTGGAGCTCTAATTGAATTAGAATATTAGAGTTTATATATATATATATATATATATATATATATATATATATATATATATATATATATATATATATATATATATATATATATATATATATATATAAGAGAGAATAAAAAGATTTGTATTAATTTTTCCATGTTAGGGGATTGAATTATTCAATCGAGAATGCATGCTAGTTTTTTTTTTTTTTTTTTTTCTTAACTTGTTTTTGGAAATTGAGTAATCTAGTTTAAATATTTTAGAGAACATAACATTGATAACCCCCCCCCTCTCTCTCTCTCTCTTTCTCTCTCTAAAAGACAAAACCAAAGTTAAAAAAGTATTCAATTTTAAAAGGGCACCGACCGTGTTTGTAGTTTAGATGGATGGTCAGGATGTGCTTGATTCAAGAGTCACTTGGATCAAGGGTTCAAATCATCCCTATTTATACGTAGGGATATAGGTACTGTATGAAGTAGAAGAGACACCAACCGTATCCCCTCTTTATGAAAATTTGAGGGGCATATTTGTACTTTATAGAAATTTGGAAAAACTAAGTGTAATTAGAATGTGGAATTTGTACCGATTGGGCTGCCAGCAGCCTTGGTGGACCCCTAATGAGCTTCACTTATTTAACCACTTCATTTCTCATCCTTGTTTTCCTTGTTTTCATTGCCCAATTTTTGTCTGAGGTTCATAAGAAATCTAGCAGGCCAACCTTACTCCCACCAAGGCCAGCACCATGGCCTATTGTGGGGAGCATTCTGGAGTTCTTTCGAAAGAAACCGGTATTTCGGTGGATACTTGGGCTTATGAAAGAATGAATACCGAAATTGCATGTTTTCGATTTGGAGATGTTCATGTAATTCCGGTTACATGCCCAGAGATTGCTCGAGAATTCTTGAAGAAACAAGATGCGACATTCATGTCTAGGCCCTTTACAATGGGGACTGAGTACACGAGCTGTGGATTCTTGTCCACAACTGTTGCTCCGTCCGGTGATCAGTGGAAGAAGATGAAGAGGGTGGTGGCCTCTGCGGTAATCAATCCCTCCAGACTTCGTTGGCTTCTTGATAAGAGAACTGAAGAGGCTGATAATCTTGTCCGCTATGTCCATAACCAATGCATAAGTGGTGCAATTGTAGACGTAAGGGTTGTAGTTAGGCAATATAGTGGGAATGTCATTAGGAAAATGATGTTCAACAAGAGATACTTTGGGGAAGGAAGGAAGGATGGAGGGGCTGGCATCGAAGAAGAAGAATACAACAATGCACTCTTCACCGTACTTTATGTCCTCTGCACATTTTGTGTATCAAATTACATGCCTAGCCTGAGAAGATTTGATTTAAAATGGACACGAGAAGATCTTGAAAGAGGCAATTAAGATTGTTAACAAATATCTTGATCCGATAATTGACAAGAGGATTAGAGAATGGAGAGAGGGAAAGAAGAAGGGTGCTGAAGATCTTCTTGACGTTCTTATTTCAATCAAAGACTCAAATGGGAAGCCATTGTTATCCATTGAAGAGATCAAAGCTCAAACTGCGGTATGACTCTAACTACATTATTCATCTTTTCCATCTTTCATTAACCAGTCTTTTGTATCCTTTTCCCCATGGGGACTATGGAAGTTTTGAGGTTGGGTGTCAAAATTGGGCACAAACAGAAAACTGAAATAGAACCAGCCGATTGGGTCCAGACAAAACCAAAACCAAACCTTATTAGGCCGTTATTTGGCAGTGTTTTTAAAGCCCATAAAATTCCAAACTGAACTGAACTAATTAATAAACCTGAAATAAATCTCCCCTGATACTCGCTCGCATCAAGTACATCAAACACACACATACAAGCACATGCCTATTCCTATCATCATCATCATCATCGTGTTATAGACAATAAAGTAAATATGCATGAACAAGTAATAGAAATATTGGATGGCATGCTGTATGCACATTACAAACATATTCGCATAGAATCAAGCATGGCATAGGACTCAAGAAATAGAAAACAGTTTTTGTTATTAACCAATTTAGTTTGGAGTTCTGGTTCCTCACCTTAGCTTGCTAATAGATACTTTTCCAAGCTTTAGAATCACCTTTATATTGTTATTGTATTGCTAGAAGACCTAACAAAGTCGATAGAATTTAATTAGAATTTATTTGGAATTAAAAATTACTCTGTTAACTGAGGGTCGGAGGTAGGGTCGGAGTCCTGATCGACCCTGGGTGCGACCCTCCCTTAACTCTGAACTTCCCGAACACTGAGGGTCGATGGTCAGGAACACCTAGGGTTGAATGGTCATCGACCCTCGGTGTGACCCTCGGTGCACTTTGGTCCAGTTCCCTCTTTTAATCCATTCTTTGTGCTTGGAATCCTATGGCTTGCTCCTACATTCCATTCTACATTCATTCCATGGTCTGAAACCATATATAACCCACCTAGATAGCTTTCATGCATTTTCCTATGGTTTTCCATGAAAACCTAACCATAGATTGATGGTTTGGGTTTCTCCGAGATCACACTCTCAACATTAACTAACCTAAGGTCTGTAAAAACTCATGGAATTAGTACCCATACCTGAGAAGAATAATCTTTCTCTGCAACTCTTCTCTTTTGGCTTAATTTCTCTTCCTTCCCTTTCTTCTTCCTCTTTCCTTCTCCTCTCTTTCTCTCAATTCGATTAGGGTTGTGGAAGGAGTGAAAGTGGCTTAGGAACGTCCTTTAAATAGAGTAGGAACATCCTAAAATAAGTCCCTTTGAGATTAGGAAAGAATCCCAATCGAAAATTAGGAAATTTCCTAATTTCTATTTCGGTAGAATCCGAGGGTCGATGGGAGGGTCGATGATCCCGTCGACCCTAGGGTCTTAAGCTGTCCGACCCTCCCTTCAAAACTGAGGGTCTGACTTTCTGCTTTGGGAGGTCCGACCCTGCTTAGCTGGGTATGCGACCCTTCCCCTATTTTAAGTATTTTTGGGTCGATTTGATACCTGGGATCTCGATCTCCTTCACGCCCTTGGTCCATTTGACTCGACCATGATGGGTAAACCTGGTTCAAGGTGGTAAGACCGGGTTATATTGACACGGGTCTTACAGTTCTCGTCGATGGGATTAACCCTCCGAGCTTCGGTGCCTTCGATGTTATCTTCGGTGTTGACCATGATTCGATTGATGTTGAAATCTGCTATGGTTACAGTAATTACCAAGGCATCCTCAAGGAACGACACAACATTTATTAGGTCTTCATCACTGAAGATTAGTACGTCACCCATGTCACAACCCAATTCTGGTCTAACCAGATTAGTGTGGTGAATCGCCAATAAACCAACGGTTCAACCAGGATCTCGTATAGATCGTACCCACTATATCAAACCACACACACATTCCATAGTAATAATCAGAGGTAATAAACAAATAAGCGGAAGTCTTATAGATAATTAACTGAGTGTCTAACAATGATAATAAATAACTAATCTGATTATCTCCAAAACTCAAGACATAAAAGTAAATAATCCATTACATGTTCCATTAATCAAATATAACTAAACTAATCAAATATGCACTGGTTGCACTCGCATAATGAGTCATGCGAATCTTCAACAGCTTCTACGTCCATGGCGGCAACGTGTCAATACGTCGGCACATTTATATATTCTTCAACAATAGGACCTGCATCATCAACTAAAAATATTCGACGTCGAAAATGTGAGCACACAACACGGCTCAATGAGCAAACAAAACAATGCAACAAACATATGTATGCATTCAATTCATATCTTTGGTCTGGTTTTTAAGTTTGCAATGTACTATAGAAAGATTTGGTGGCCCCCGCACCTCTATACACGAGTGTATGAATCCATCCAATAGATTAAACACCATTGTCGTCCCACATGCACCCACCATGAAATAGAGATAGAGCTAAAGTGTCCGGATCAAATACTGCCAACACTTCCCCTAATGCCCTACCCATACCAACACGTAAGCCCCTATTGGCGAGGGCTTGCAAACTGGGCTCGCAACTAACCAATCCTAATGCCAAACAGTGTATCTAAGGCCTCACTCCAGCATCCCTCAATACATCCATAAAGATAGAGCTAAGGCCCCCTGGCAGAGTCAGAGACCACACGGTCCGAGACCACCTCCCCTGATGTCCTAAGACGTAATAGTTCTGCTAAAGTAATGGCGATATGACGATGTTAATGGGCAAGACTTGAGTAGAGATAGAGCTAGAGTCTAGTGACGAGGTCAAAGACCACCATGCCACATCCTGCCCCTAATGCTCCACTCGCATCCAATACACCAATCACACACATACATTCACATGCCTATTCCTAGCATCATCATCATCATCATGTTATAAATAATAGAATTAAATATGCATGAGCAGTAATAGCAGGAATATTAGATGACATGTGAGATGCACATTACAAACATACAAGCATAGAATCAATCATGGCATTGAACTCAATAAAAATAAACAGTTTGTTATTATCCAATTAGTTTAGGTCTTGTTCCCTCACCTGTTAGCAATACTCGATCTCCTTCCAAGCCTTGAAATTCTCTTTGAATTGATTTAACAACTTAAAAGTTATATGAATTTAAGTTAGGGTTCATATGTAACATGTTACAGTAGTCAAAAATCGAAACAGAGCACTGATAGGTGTCTGATTGGTCCTATGGTCTCATACTATATCGACCTTACTGCCTACGGTCGATACCCTACGGTCGCATATGGTGTGATCGTAGCTGTGACAATATGGTTTTTAGATCTTTTCGAATGCCTATGGTTGATCCTCTGGTCATGCTGGTCATGCTATGGCAGACCGTAGCTGCGACCACACGCTCAGTCCACTTGGTCTAGGAATGATGAGAGGACCTGGCACGACATGATTAAACCAAGTTAGTGGAGTGCGGGTCTTACAACTCCTCCCCTCTTATATAAATTTTGTCCTCAAAATTTGCACATACCTTTCGAGTCTTATAGGTGAGGATATTGCTTCTTCATAGCATTCTCTTCTTCCCATGTAATTTCTTCTACATCTTGGCTTCTCTAAGTAACCTTAACGTAATAAATGTCGCAGTTTTGTAGACGTTGCACCTTCCGACTAGTAATTTCAAAAGGTACCACTTCGAACGTGAAATCTTTAGTCAAATTTGGTGGATCCGCTGCTAACACGTGTGTTGGATCTCTGACGTATTTCTTCAATTGTGAGACATGAAATACATCATGTACACTAGACAATGATGGTGGTAGTGCTAACTGATATGTTATCCTTCTACGTCTATTTAGAACTTCATAAGGTCCAATATATCTGGGACACAACTTTCCCTTCTGTTCGAACCTTTTCAAACCACGCATAGGAGATATTTTCAGGAATACCTTATCACCTATGGTGAATTCGAGATCTCTACGTCGATTATCTGCATATTGCTTCTGATGGTTCTGAGTTACTCGGACTCTTTCCTTGATAATGTCGACTACTCGACAAGTCTCCTCAACCAACTTTGGTCCAACAATACTCCATTATCCAATTTCGTTTCAAAATAAAGGAGTTCGACATTTCCTACCATACAATGCTTCATAGGGCGACATCTGTAATGTAGCTTGATAGCTGTTATTATAAGTGAACTCGATCAATGGTAATTTCTCATCCCATGATCCTTTGAAATCAATGACACAAGCTTGAAGCATGTCTTCTAAAATCTGAATAGTACGCTCTGACTGCCCGTCTGTCTGAGGATGGAATGCAGTACTAAACTTCAATGTTGTACCCATAGCCTTCTGTAATCCTTCCCAAAACTTTGAGGTAAATCATGGGTTTCTGTTGCATACAATGCTTTCAGGTACACTATGTAATCAGACAATATTATCTACATAAAGCTTAGCTAACCTCTCTAGGGTATACTGAGGTCGTATAGCTGTGAAACAAGCTGTCTTAGTCAAACGATCCACAATCACCCAAACCACGACAACTACTCGGGGAGTTAATGGTAATCTGGTGACGAAGTCCATAGTGATGCAATCTCATTTCCATGCTGGTTCTGACAATGGCTCCAATAATCCTGTAGGTTTTTACCTTTCAGCCTTTACCTACTAACAATTCAAGCATTGAGACCTAAATTTAGCTACATCCGCTTTCATTCCTCTCCATCAATATAGTTTTTTTAGATCATGATACATCTTTGTACTTTCAGGATGTACCGAATAAGAGGTGGTGTGAACTTCCTTCATTAGTCTGTGTCTAATATCCAAGTCTTCATTTTCAGGAACACATACCCTTCCTTTGTATCTTAGTACCTTTTCAACGTCTAAGGTGAACTCAGGAGTAGTCCTACCTTTTTCGAGGTCTTCTTGCACCGTTATCAGATAAGGGTCTGATTTAATAGCTGCTTTCACTTCATCTAATAGATCAGGTATAATCTTCAATATAGCAAACATGTTTGAAAATAGATGAATAAACCCTTGGTTAGTTGATTCATCTGGAATATCAATCACGAACTGCTCTTTACCGTAATTAAATACTCTCTTTGTGACACACGCCACAATATTTGTACTAACTTCTTCTTGGGATTCTGTCATTGCTTTCTTGCTTAGTGCGTCAGCAACTACATTAGCTTTTCCTAGATGATACTGGATATCGCAATCATAATCCTTCAATAATTCTAGCCATCTTCTTTGTCTCATGTTCAACTCCTTCTAATTAAAAAGATGAGTGAGACTCTTATGATCTGATTTAATTTGAAATTTCTCTCCATACAAATAGTGTCTTCATATCTTAACAGCATGTACTACTGTTGCTAATTCCAAGTCATGAGTGGGATAGTTCTTCTCATGTGTTTTCAGTTGTCTTGAGGAATAAGCAATTACTTGTTTTCCTTGCATAGCACACATCCTAAACCAAACCCAAACGCATTGGTGTACAAGATAAATGGTTGTCTTGGGATTGAAATAGTCAAGATGGGAGCTAATATCAATCTAGTCTTCAATGTTTGGAAACACTCTTCACATTTATCAGTCCAAACAAAATTTTCTCTTTTCTTTGTCAGACTGGTGAGCGGTACGACGATTCTAGAGTAATATTCCATGAATCGTCGATAGTAACCAGCTAAACCTAAGAAACTTCTGATTTCGGCAACATTCTTAGGTGCTTCCCATTTTACAATGGCTTGAATCTTGTTAGGATCCACTTTAATTCCTTCAACGGATACAACATAGCCTAAGAAAGCGACTTCATTCAGCCAGAACTCACACTTAGTAAATTTAGCGTAAAGCTTCTCTTTTCTTAGTCGCTGTAAAGCGGCTTTTAGATTTGTGATATGAGTTTCTTTATCGTTAGAGTAGACTAGTATGTTGTCAATAAATACAATAACTGATGTATCCAACATATCATGGAATGCCCGGTTCATGAGTTCCATAAAAGTTACGGGTGCATTATCAATCCAAAAGATATGACTAAAAATTCATAATGTCCATATCTAGTTCTAAATGCTGTCTTTGGAATATCACCTTCCTTAATCTTCAACTGATGGTATCCTGATCGAAGATCAATTTTGGAGAACACCTTGGCACCTTGCAACTGATCGAATAAGTCATCAATCCGAGGCAACGGGTATCGATTCTTGTTTATAAGCTTATTCAATTCTCGATAATCTATACACAGTCGAATGCTATCGTCCTTTTTTTTTACGAACAATACTGGCGCTCCCCATGGTGATATGTTGGGTCTAATATAGCCCTTGTCTAGTAATTTCTGTAATTGTACCTTCAGTTCCTTCAGTTCAGTAGGAGCCATTCGATAGGGTGCTTTAGATACTGGTGCGGCTCTGGGTATAAGATCTATGATGAACTCTGTCGCTCGGTCAGGTGGTAGTCCTGGTAGTTCCTCAAGAAATACATCTAGAAATTCACGCACAACTTCAATATCCTCCATTCGTGGTGCTTCCTCAGTGAGGTGGACTACGGATACTAGATACCCAATTTCTCCTTTCTCGAGGCATTTTCTAGCCTTTAATGCAGAGAGAATGAGTTTTTGTTTACGGGGAAGTTTGGTTCATGCAAAACTAAACTCTTCTCCTTCCTTGTCTTTAAATGTCAGTTTCTTTTCTGCCCATAATAGATTTGCAGAGTGCCGAGCTAACCAATCCATTCCCAAGATAACGTCAAAGTCTGCCATCTCCAGTTGAATTAAGGTTGCATCCATAATCTTCTCACCAATAATAACTGGACATGGTTCATAACCTTTGTCTAGTTCCACTTCTAATCTCATAGGTGATCGTACAAGCAGTTTGCAGGCTAAAGGTTTGAGGGGTAGATTTAACTTCTTTTCGAATGACACAGATATAAAAGAATGAGTAGCTCCAGAGTCAAAGAGTACTCTGGAGGGTAAGCCATTAATAGGTATGATACCTGTGATTTGATTTAATTTAGTCTAAATGCTCACACAAGGTAGTATAAAATGAAAGGTTCAGGTCATACCTGTGACCACATCAGGCGATGCGACAACATCCTCTGAAGTAACTGCATAAACTTTCCCTTGTTGTAGCTGCTTTCTTGGCTTAGGATACTCTCTTGAATAATGTCCTACTTGATCATAATTGAAGCATTTGACTCCAGCATTACTTTGCTTCTGTTGAGGTTGGGCTGTCGGAGTAGTCTTGGCTACAGCATTGAAGCCTTGAGTACAGAAGGGTTTAAATGTCTTTGAGTTTCCTCCGTTGTATGAGTTTCCATTGGGCCTCTTTATACCTCTGTTCTAAGCAAAATTACTTTCCCTCTGGCTCGATTCTAGTACTCGAGCAATCCGTACTGCTTCGTTATATATTTTCTTTTCTAATCCCAATACATGCTCACGGATACTTCCCTTAAGTCCCATGACTAACCTTCGAGTTTTTGTATTTTCCTCCTGCATGCTAGAGGGAGCAAAGAAAAATAGTTCTTCGTAATGCTGTTGATATGCTTCTACAGTCATCTGTCCCTAATACAAACTCAGAAACTCCTTTTCAATTTGATCTCTGAAACTCCTTGAAAAATACTTCTCGAAGAAAATTTCTTTATAAATAACCATGTCAGTTGGGTGTTCTTTGTTAACAGATAACTTCTAGTTGATTTCCACCAGTGGAGTGCTTCACCATTCAACATAAACGTGGCACATAATACCTTCTCTTCTTCATTTATAGTCATCATCATAAAGTTTCTTTCCACCTCATTGATCCAGTGAGCTGGCCATAACTGCTCTGATGGTTTGCCTGTGAATTCCTTCGGCTTCAACTTCAGGAAATGCTCGATCAGTCTGGAGTAATCAAGATGATACTGTGCATATGCCCCATACATAGGCGGTTGGTACTGATAATTACCTTGGTTAAACCTGCCTTGCAGTGCTTCAGGGTTTTGCACTTGGCCTTGTACTGCTGGTGTTTGCGGTGCTTGGGGTATAGTGTTGCTACCACCAGGTGTCGTACTAGCTTGTCCTATAGGTAGAGATGTTGTGTTTGCAATTGGGAAAGCAATTCCCATAGCAGCTTGCATGTTGGCTTGCATTTGTTGTATATGCTGCATTTGTTGTGCCAAATTTATCACCACAGTAGCCAAATATGTAGGTGGTGTAGGTAAGTTGGTTGGGT
This sequence comes from Protea cynaroides, assembly GCA_028583415.1. NCBI lineage: Eukaryota > Viridiplantae > Streptophyta > Magnoliopsida > Proteales > Proteaceae > Protea > Protea cynaroides. The sequence continues at coordinate 63,554,443 of CM053274.1, forward strand.
TGGCTTGGGTGTAAACATTCTGAGGTGCAGCATTCTGAACTCCAATATTTCCTTCCTGCCCTTGCCGACCTTCATTGTTGTTGGTCTCCATAGGTGGTGGAGATGGGTTTGCATTCTGTCTCCTTCTACTTACTCTATGCCCAGCCATTTAAACTCTTGGTTGATGTGTTATTGGCAAAGCTACACATGTGATACAAAATAAAATGGTGGTATTGGGTTAGTCTCACAAGGAAGGCGAGAGAAGAACAAAATTAATAGGTAAAAGTTTGAACAAAATCAAAATGCAGACAACAGTCAGTTATACGGTCGATGGCCTACGATCGCATGTTGTGCGACCATCAAATCCCTTGAAACTTACAGAGACCCTATGGTCGATGGTTTTGGTCGAATTGTGCGACTATATGATTCAAAATCGGTTTTAAAACCTGTTTTTTCAAAATTTTCCTCTCATTTCTTTTCCTCCTTCCTAAGGTCTCAACTCAACTTGCCACCAGTGAATTGCTACAGTATCAACCGTACAAACTTGGTGATTTTTCCATCAATCTACGACCTACATTCCATTCCTCCAGGTATGTTCCCTACTCTTTCTCCTATTTAAGCTTTCATACTTAGGTTTTGCTCCATTTATAGGGTTTTCTTCAAATTAATATTTTTTTGATCGTAAAAATTTGATTTTTATTGGAGGTTATTGCTATGGCTACCCCATGGATGAAAGCCCTCAATAAAATTTGAGTTTCATCGGTTAGTTTAGAGAAACTTGAAAATTCCCATTTTAACCTAAATTTTGGGGTTTTTCCCAATTATCAAAATTCTTCAAATTCGACCTACCTAGATTAAATTTTCGATTGAATATGCCTTGCAGGATGGTTTGGGTCCTATGTAAGTCTTCCTGCCCGAAGTTTGGGTGAAAAGTAAGGCTTTTTCCCATTCTAGGTCGTTATGCTGTCAAATTTTTAAATTTATCTAACTTGTTTTTCTTATTTTCGTCTCTTGCAGTTATCATGGTTCGCACTAAGGTTCCTTGAGTTCATGACCCACGTCGCTTCAGGTCTGTAGAAGCAGAAATACAATACCCTTAGTTTAATCGAAAGAAGGTGGAAGGGGGTAAATGTGTTAACTTAGCCCATTTAGCCCTGTTTGATGTGGCAAGGGCGTTTGGTGATATGGGCTGGCTTCCAGTGATTCTGTACGAGGCTTGCACTCGTCCGGACTTGGTCATGCAGTTCTACTATCACCTTCAGGTCGAGGGTGACCTAGAGGATGTTGACAGGGGTAGAGAGCTATGGATCACTAGCTGGGTGAAAGGGCTTCCGATTTTTTCAACTGTCAAGAGTTGGCTGATCTCCTAGGCATCTCAAATGATGGTCAGTTGGTTTACTGTGCACCTAGGGAGCCATAGTTTCTGTGTACATAGGTGTATGCAGAAATAGATAACCAAATTCTTCGGGATGACCGCTGGAGATGAGAGCAGTCAACCTGCGTCCAGAGCCACAGGTCTATTGTAAGATTATCAAGCATAATCTTATTCCCCAAGGTGGACACTACGAGATGGTCTCACAGCTGACTCAGTACCTATTGTACTGTATCTGTACTAGGTAACCTGTTTGCCTCCCATATATTATTCTTCAGATTATACACAGAGCTACGTTACCTGACTTGAGAGGTAACTTGCCCTATGGACGGCTGATCTCCACCTTGCTCACTCATCTACAGGTAGACCTAATGGATGAGAGGATCTTTGACGACACCTTCTCAGCTGACCTTAATTGGGAGGCATCAATAGGATGGGCATGAGAGTGATACAGGTCAGTGATGACGAGAAGAATGCTATGAGACATCCTCTTACTCGGGTAGCTGCAGCAGATGCAGAGGTGGCAGCAGCAGCAGCAACAGAGGCACACGTGAGTGATGATGAGGTGGATGATGATCGGATGTACATGGATGTGGATGTCATACCACCTCCATCACCACAGCATTCTACTAGAGCTGGCCCTTCTTGGGATTCTCATTTAGCTGGCCCTTCACGCCCACCACCAGATGACATGATGGGGCTATTACGTGAGATTCGAGAGGCTTAGCGTGTGACTGATTGGAGAGTAGGAGAGCTTCTAGATGCCCAGCGCTCTACAGATTAGCGGGTAACGGATCGGACAGCTAGTCTCCAGGGGACTCAGACTCAGGTGGCCTGGCTCGCAAGAGTATATGCTAAGGACTATGATAGAGATCGTGAGGCACCTCCTACTCTAGCGCCTCCAACTCCATGATATCATTTATTTCTTTTTCTCATTTATTTTATAGAGTAACTGTCCGGATTTATGGACCGTACTCTGATTCGAATGTATCTTGTCTAACTCCCATATATATATATATATATATATATATATATATATATATAATTGGTTTCTCATTTACATATGTGCATTATCCTCTTTCTTAGTTTATGTCTCATACAAGACAGGTGCTTATGGTGTGTTCTTATTATAATTTTTAATTTTTTATCCTAACTCAATTCATGACTCACGTGGAAGTAGTTAGGTTAATGGGTAGAACCTGAAAAGCTCTGATACCAAGTTGTCACACTCCAATTATGGTCTAACCAGATTAATGTGATAAACCACTAATAAATCAATGGTTCAACCAGGATCTCATATAGGTCGTACCCACCATATCAAGCCACACATACATTCCACGGTAATAATCAGAGGTAATAAATAAATAAGCAAAAGTCTTACAGATAATGAACTGAGTGTCTAACAATGATAATAAATCACTAATCGGATTATCTCCAAGACTCAAGACATAAAAATAAATAATCCATTACATGTTCCATTAACCAAATATAACTAAACTAATCAAATATGCACTGGTTGCACTCGCATGTCGAATCATGCGCATCTTCTTCAGCTTCTACGTCCATCGCAGCAATGTGTCCATACGTAGGCGCATTCATATATTCCTCAATAGTAGGACCTGCATCATCAACTAAAAATATTTGACGTCGAAAGGGTGAGCATATATCACGGCTCAGTGAGCAAACAAAACAATGCAACAAACATATGCGTGCATTCAATATATATCTTTGGTCTGATTTATAAGTTTGCAATATGCTATAGAAAGGTTGGGTGGCTGCTGCACCTCTATACACGAGTGTGTGAATCCACCCAATGGATCAAACACCATTGCCGTCCCACATGCACCCACCATGGAATAGAGATAGAGCTAAAGTGTTTGGATCAAACACCGCCAATACTTCCCCTGATGCCCTACTCATACCAACACGCAAGCCCCTATTGGAGAGCGCTTGCAAACTGGGCTCACAACTAACCAATCCTAATGCCAAATAGTGTATCCAAGGCCTCACCCCAGCATCCCTTAATACATCCATAGAGATAGAGCTAAGGCCCCCCGACAGAGTAAAAGACCACATGGTCCGAGACCACCTCCCCTGATGCCCTACGATGTAATAGTTCTGCTAAGGTAATGGCGATACGATGATGTTAGTGGGTAAGACTTGAGTAGAGATAAAGCTAGAGTCTAGTGACGAGGTCAAAGACCACCATGCCACGTCCTCCCCCTGATGCTCCACTAGCATCCAACACACCAACCACACACATACATTCACATGCCTATTCCTAGCATCATCATCATCATCATGTTATAAATAAACGAAATTAAATATGCATGAGCAGTAACAGTAGGAATATTGGATGACATGTGAGATGCACATTACAAACATACAAGCATAGAATCAATCATGGCATTGGACTCAATAAAAATAAATAGTTTGTTATTATCCAATTAGTTTAGGTCTTGTTTCCTCCCCTATTAGCAATACTCGATACCCTTCTAAGCCTTGAAATTCTCTTTGAATTGATTTAACAACCTAAAAGTTATATGAATTTAAGTTAGGGTTCATATGTGACATGTTACAGTAGTCAAAAATCGAAATAGAGCACTGATAGGTGTCTGATTGGTTCTATGGCCACATACTGTATCGACCTTACTACCTACGGTCGATACCCTACGGTCATATATGGTGCGACCATAGCTGTGACCATATGGTTTCTGGATCTTTTCGAATGCCTATGGTCGATCATCTAGTCATGCTGGTCATGCTATGGTAGACTGTAGCTGCGACCTTGAGATTTTTGGTCACAGACTACATGCAATTCAAGTTCTTCTTGGGTTAGCTCCTTTATTCTTAAATTGGATTTATTCTAAGGTCATCCTATGGTCATCATTAATAGTTTCTTATCAACCCTAATCATCAAACTCTCTCCTCATGGTTCTCCTTTGGGTTTTCTCAAGGAAACACATAGATCATAATAGGATGATATCTCCTAACCTCCATAGAAGTCTTATTCCTTAGAGTTTACATCTCCAGAGATTAGATTCATACCTTTGCCTGTGGTAGAGAGCCAATATCTTCTCAGCAAAATCCACTCCTTAGCTTTTTCTTCTTCTCTTTCTCTTCCTTCTCTTTCCTTCTCTTTCTCTAGGGTTTACTAATGTTCTAAAAGAATGAAAAAAGACTGAGGGATGTCCTTTATATAGAGGAAAACTCTCCATATAGAGTCCTCTTTCAATTAGGAAAGGAATCTCTTAGTTTAGGAAAGTTTCTAAAACTCAGAGTCTAATCTGGGGTCTCATGGTCGATGGCTACGGTCGTAAAACCCATCGACCATAGGGTCGAAATCATCGACCGTAGGGTCATTGATCAGTGACCATTGTTTCTTTCCATATGGTCGACCGTACCTACCCAAGTCTGCGACCATATGTATACAGTTTTGGGTGTTGAGTTGATTTTTATACCTGATTTGTGATCTATCTTCACATGCTCGGTCCACTTGGTCCAAGAATGATGGGAAGACCTGGCACGACACGGTTAAACCAAGTTAGTGAGTACGGGTCTTACAATCCATCCTCAACTTTTTCAGAGTAAAGGTTATATTGTCTAACTCCTTGGCATATGCCCTCGCTGATTTTGTCAAAGTGTTACCTTCTGCCGACCCCCCAGTAATCACATATGTGTCTGGTTTTACCAATCGTACCTTCTGGACTGGGGTTCAAGATTGAGGGCCGTGACATGCTCGGGGAGTCCGATTTCAACCCATTAGAGGTCTTGTTGGTATCGCTTCTCCCAGAGTTCTAGCAAAGCTCTTGCCTTGGGTCCTCCTCGGCCATAAGCGGGCTTGGCAGGCATCCTCTCATCACAGCATTGGATCCATAGGCCCTTTTCTAGGTTGCAATCGACTTGGGAGAGGGATTCCATTTTATTTTCACCTTGTCTAGGCTTCATTTCCTATTGTGCAGGGGCTAATTTTATCTTGTAAGTCTCCCCAATGGTGGGTTTAACAGGGGATAGGGTATTGGCTGCCCCACCATCCTTTATGTCTTCATCGTCCTTCCTTCCTTTGTTCTTTCCTACTTCAGTCTGGCAATCACCTAGCTTAACCATCTTCGGCTCTGTTCTAGGGGACACCGGTCTCTTCTTGTCCACATACTTTTTGAGCTTGCCATTCTGAATCAGCTCCTCAATGGCATCTTCAAGGTGTCGGTACTCATTTGTAGTATGGACATGCTCATTGTGGAAAGTGCAGAATAAGTGTGGTTTTCTGGACCGAACGTCAGGGTTCATCCTTCTTGGTTTTCGAAAGCTTGTTTGAGACTTCTCGACCATGAATATCTCTGTCGGAGTCTTCCTAAGCGGGTGATAGTCTTCATATGGTTGAAAGCTCAGGGCTTCGGCCCCAATTACCTCGTCCTTCTTCTGCTTTTTGGAGGGTTTTCCTTTGGGGTTTGATTCTCGAAACTTTTCTCCTCTTTTCTTTTTCGACGTACCATAAGGTGGTTTCTATGTAGCTTTGTCTTTTTTGGTGGCTAGGTTCGCCATGGCATAATTCTCGCACCTCGCCTGTAGCTTTGCCAGGGTCATCGTGAGTTTTATAGCTAATGAAAAGATCAGATTGGGGTCCTAATGCCACCTTCGATGGTGATATTATGGACCGAGTCCTCGAGGCATCTCACTTGTAGGGCTTCCAGGTTGAATCTATTGAGGAAGGCTCTAAGTATCTCGCCTTCCTCCTGGATGCAATCCCTTAGGTTGTATGAGGTCTTCCTCTGAACTCGTCGGTTTTAGAAGTGGTTTAAGAAACCGCTGGAAAGTTCATCAAAAGAGTTGATTGACTTCTTGGGTAGGTTGTTGTACCATAGTCTTCCAGCTCCTTTCAAGGTTGCGGGGAACACTCAACAAACTATCTCCTCTAAGTATGGGTGGACTGCCACTTGGGCCACGTATGAATCAAGATGATGTTCTGGGTCAGTGGTCCCATCATAGGCCTCGACTACAGGCACCACAAAGCCTCAGGGGAGACGGGTCCTCATGATGTTCTCCAACATGGCACTTTTCATGCTGTATATTTGTCTTGCGAGGTATGGCCAACTTTCCTCCATTCATCGTAACTAGGCCCTCAAATCTCGGAGCTCTTGTTTTATATTAGACTCATCCTGGCAAGGTTGTACCTCAGTCACTGCTCTCTGCACCCTGGATGCGTTGAGTCTAGCTTGGACATCATCATGGCATTGAGGTTGAGGTCCTAGGCACTCTAAGACTGGAATCTTGCATGCTCCTATGGACACTTGGAGTTGAGGTACTGGAAGACGATGCCTGGCTCACCCCTCGTGATCTACCTGGTGTGGCACCCACTATTCCCTGGGAATGATGGATCATTGTGCCTTGAGGGTGCAATGGTGGTGCCACAGGTGCCTCCCTCTAGATGCCACCAGCTCGTCGTGGTATATTTTGATTCAGATCGAGTCAGCCGCGGACCCCAGATTGCCCCCGATTCCTTTCTTCTCGCTTGTTTTGCTCTCTGACATTGGGGTTTGGTTAGACATTTCCTATGGGTGGTTGGTCCAAGAGTCACTTCGTCAGGAGTTCAAATTGTCGTGCTATGTTATCAAATTGCTCCCGGGTGATATATTAGGGGAATTTGGTGGTAAAATTTCTGCCATGGGAGCGAAGTTATCGGCTGCGGGAATGTTTGCCTGGGGGACACCTTCTAGAGGATGTGAGCCCCATGGGGATTGGCTCTTACGGCTAGATTCCTCGCTGGGTTGTTGTTGGCTGGCTATTGATTGGTACTCATTTTCTTTTGATATCTTGTTACTATTGATGACATTCACCAATGAATGTTTAGACAATAGCTGGGACTTTGTGAGCTGCTACCTATTCCCACAGATGGCGCAAAACTGTTGTTGCACCGAACTGGATTGGTCTTTAGCTCATTCAAATTTCTTGCACAAGAAAAATGAAACACTGAAATGGTTGGGTGGTTTCACCCTCTGGCCACTCCGATGCCTAAGTAAGCTCGACGGACAAGCTGTATGGGATAGTTGAAGTAAAAATATCCCTTAGTTTAAAGAGAATTCGGATAACTAACTCACTTTTTGCCCAAGAGCATCAGATTTGATTATTATCTTCTTGTATCCGTTTCCTCCATTTATATGCTGGGAATGACCCAATTATGGGAGCTGGGTATGTCCTCTATTGCAGTAGAATATCCTCTCTGTGGGCGTGATCCATGCCCACTGATGTAGGGATCAGGTGAATTGCTGAGTCACTCGTCAGTTGACTCTTGCCACGCGATTTGGTTGATTACTCCTTGGCCAACCTGGAGTATATCCTGTTATCCGTACAGAGGGATCCCCGTCTGGGCCTTATATCACTTGTAGATGTGTAGTTTGAGGTACAATGAGTTGGGTTGCTCGAGGGGATCTGTCCAAACCATGATCTGAGGCTTGTGAGGCTCCTGAGCTTCCCGTGGTGCGGCTCTGAGACGCAAGTTGTAGCGAGGCCCTGAGGCATAAGCTGTAGCGAGGCCTCGAGGCATAAACTGTAGCGAGGCTCTGAGGCATGTGTTGTTCGAGACCATGGACCACAGAGCCTCGGCAGCTATTGTTCGTCCAAGGCTTAATGAGGCTTGGATGCTTGGGGGCCCTTTCATTCTCCGTGACTAGGTGCATACTATCTGCCAAGGCTCCTCCTGCAGGCCTTTGGGCCGAGGCCTTTTTCCCATGTTCGGTAATATGGCAAATGTCTCTTTCGTGGGCTTGCGCTTGATACGCATTTATCGGAGTTCTAGAAGGGGAGAAGCCCACTCCCTTATCAGCATCGATCATTAGGGAGCGAGTCTTGGTGTGACAGTAAGATTGTCAAATTGCAACATGGTAGTCATGGTTTCGAAACACATAAATAGTTTCTCTACGTTGCGGGAATAAGATTGTGTACATTCTGCCTTTCTCCAGACGCTGCAGTAGTGAAAGCCTTGTGTTCCTCTTGGGTGGTTGTGGCATGCCAACTGCCACAGGCTTGGCAGACCTGGCTGCCAGCACGCACAAGACACGCAAGCCAGCAGCTACGGCTTATATGAAGAGATAAGTAAAGATTTCATTCCAGCGGTTCTTATTGAAGCATGTTAATGCACTTTCATCAATGCAACTGGTTCTTTCGCGGATCATTTTATTGGTCACTGTAGATTATTTCTTTGTTTGGCGCTACACGGAATAACCTCCCTAATTCTATGTATCATCCTTACGTTCATCATCATCTGATATTTCTATTGGATCCAATCATGGTTGTCGCTTTACAATTGATTCCATAGTTGAAATCCTCCATTTGGGGTAGATCGGACAGTCGATATATGGTCCGAATGAGAAGACCTATCACAGATCAAAACGCAGTCTTTACGTTAGTCTATAATGAATCTCAACTTGGCATTGATTCAGTTCAACATAGGACACCGTGCGCCATTCCTTTATCTCACTAGAGCCATATATATATCTTGGCCAAATGATGTCTAAATCCATGTCTGTTCAAATTGCTGCCTCTTCATTTTGGAATTTTGCAGAAATGATTTTAGAGGAAGAAACATAGAAAATGTAAGAAGTGTTGGCCATGTGTTGTCATTGTTGGCAACTTGGCTGTGTGGGTAGTGTTGACGAGTTTATAGTGAGAGAAATGAGGAGAGATAGTGTTTGTGCAAGTGGCAGAGCCGAGGAAGCCTTTGGCATGTTCTACAGTATTCTACAGCTTCTAGAGAGTGATTGAGAAGGTATGCATTGAGTTGACTGGGCAACAACAGTTTCGACAGGTGACAGAATGTGTGTGGGCCCCACTGGTGATGTGGACAGTACCCACATAGACAACATACTGATAGAAAGAGGAGAGAGAAAATGGAGAGAAAGTATGGGTCCCAGAGTGGGTCCCATTCTTGGTTTAACAAGAAGAGAGAGAGTGTGGACCCCACATGCTAGCTGACAGTAATACAAGCGATATGGCAGTGATACAGGTGATGTGACAGTGTTACAGGTGATGTGACAGTGTTAATCATTGTGTTGGACACCTTTTGAACAATGAAGAATGGAGAGAATCAGAAGAGAGAGAAGGAAGAGAGAGAATCAGAAGAGAGACAAAGAAGAGAGAGAAAGAGGAGAGAGAAAGAGGAAAGAGAAAACTGTGGGTGGGACCCACTGTACCTAGGTGGCATGCCACCATGGCAGCCAGCCTGGCCGAAGGCCAAGGCAGCCAGCCTGGCCGAGGGCCAAGGCAGCCAGCCTGGCCGAGGGCCAAGGCAGCCAGCCTGGCCAAGGGCCAAGGCAGCCAGCCCAGTAGGCCAGCCGCATGGCACCACATCAGGCAGGCCAAGCAGGCCAGCCGCATGGCACCACAACAGGCACGCCAAGCAGGCCAGCCCGCATGGCACCACAACAGGCAGGCCTGCACGCATGGCACCCCCGCATGGCACCATCGCGCACAGTCCGCGCGTGCGCTGGCACTTTCTCCCGTAAGCCGCGCGCACTGGCTCCTTCTCCCGCATGCCGCGCTCCTACCCACCAGGTGTTCGACGATTTTCTAGGAGAGAGAAAACCTCTCTGGAAAATCGACCCCGTAGCAAGTTAAACAAAATTCATAAAAGTTACAGAGGTCTTTTTCATGTTTTACAGGGGTATTTTGGTCTAATTAAAAGAAAAATATTCAAAATCTGCGTCCAAGGATGAGCCACGATGCTCAGATTCTTATCCGACGGCCTAGAAGAAGGCGGGCTGAGGTGTGACGCATAAGTTGCATCTGGATTCTTGCGCGCATGATCAGATTGGGTCGGCATAAGTTAAAACCATGGTCCACAATGCATGGTAATAGAACTGTGATTCTATGTGGCGCGTGTACATTGAAGCGGCACAATAGATCCAGATCGTGCGGTTGCAGATGAGGCCGATCGCGCTTGACGCGATTAATGCTGATCCAGTGGCTTACAATAAATCCCACCTTTTTGACCTTGATCCAACGGTCGATTACGTAGATTCTCTGATGGACCAATCACGACTCGACAACGCAGTGGCGGCGGCGCTTCGGTGTTGCGCAGGTACACGGAACAGTGTCAAAAGATGCTTTTTGTTATGATTCTATTGGCCGAAACTATAACGGCCATATCTCGCCCATCCGGAGTCCAAATCGGACGTTTCAAGTTGCTTCGAACTTGTTTTTGAATGCTCTACCTATTGAAAAGTGGTGTGGGACGAAAAACGTAGTGGAGACTCAGGTTATTGGCGAAAAGCCTCTCTTGGAAGGCTTGGGTCAGTTCTAATGCATTGAATACATACACCAACCTTCAATGAGGTTATTGAGAGTCCTTTGCAAGCTTGAGGATGATTGAGAGCCATTAATGGAGGTAATGAGAGCTTGGAAAAGAAGTTTCTCTTGTTTTGACTGAAATACCAAGCTAGGGTTTCGGTTTGATTTTATATGAAAGATTATTTTCTCTCATTTACATTATATGGATTGTGTGAGATGCCATTGAGTCTATTGAAGATCTTGAAGAATGGTTGGCCATTAATGGTGATTGTGAAAGCTTAGGAAAGGCAGGCACTCAAGGTGTTTGTTAAAATACCAAGGAAGAAAACAGAGACCACAGTGAGCTGTTGGAAGTACTGAATGATGTATTGATGTTTTGAAGAAAAGGGGGAAGTGAAATGGAAAGGGAGGCTAGGGTTTGGTGTCAGAATTGTTCATCAAAGATTCCAATGGACCTGAGGTGTATGCCAGGCTTCACAGAGACATCTCAGAGTCCTCCCAGAGTACCAAAAATGCCAGACAAGGGTTGTAAGCTTCTTAACCTTGTATGAATTAATTATTTATTTCTTGTACTCAATGTATGCTAGCTGTAGGTGATAAATGATGAATGCCTAGCTAGTGGGGATTAAATTGTAGGGCATTGATATAAGCCCAAAAACTATATTGTCTGCTTCCCGTGGGTACGGGTTAAGTGTTGTGTGTGCAAATGAGTCTTGAGCACCGGTACTTCGGGTACTGAATTATTGGCACATCCGTGCCCTCCCGGTTTTATCTTTGGGTAACCGGGTGTATGTACTCCCTGCTGTATAGTCAGATAAATGTTGAGTATTGAGTATATACGGAGCCTATAGGGCATTACTCCGTGGACTAGCCATCACATACTGTGGTGGTGAACCACGTATACCTCTGTGTTGTGGATGCCTTGTAAATGTGATTATCTGTATTTTGTGAAGTGCGTGGAATGGCCTGCAGGATGGGTATGCACAACATGGTAGACCTAGCCACTTTGTGGTAGTGAGGTGGTTGTGCATACGACTGTGTATGTGACAATTATAGTCAGTGATAGTGTGGTTGTGCTTAGTGAGTAAAGCATCAGATCAAAAGCAGTATTGGTCTTCAAGGAATTATTTGGGAAGAATTTTGAAGACACTGATTCACCCCCCCCCCCTCTCAGTGTCAACCTGTGATCAACAATTGGTATCAGAGCACTAGGCTCAGTGACAGCTTAATTAGCAGCTGAGTGATCAGAGGACAGTCATGGCACTAGGTGAAGGTTTTTGCAAACCCCCACTTTTTGATGGAAATGAATTTGTGTTCTGGAAGTGGAGGATGGAAAGTTTTTTGGGGTCTCTTGGTTTTGATGTGTGGCAAGCAGTTAGTACTGGGAAGGTGGATACTTAGTATGACTCTACAGCTAAAATGGCAATCACAGATGGATTAGCAGATAGTGTGAGAGTCAGAGTCAGTGGATGCGAGACAGCGATGACACTATGGGACAGATTACAGACTCTATATGGAGATGAGTCTACCTTTAAGGCCCATGCATCACCAGACATTGATTCCACTTCAGAGGTAGATAGTGGGAGTTCAGATGAGTGCTCTACTGTCGGATTAGAGGATCATGTTCTAGAAGTTGACTCGACTGGAGAGCTAAGAGCAGCTTAGGATGAGTTGAGACTTGAGAGGGAGAGACTTACAGTGGCATCATGTGAACTTCATAGTGCAAATGAAACTATTTCAACTTTGAAGACACAAGTAAAGGACTCCAGCTTTGTCATTATAGCCTTAGAGGCTCAGGTCATTAGTAGAGATGAGATGTATAGAGCTTTTGAGAGAGAGATCACTACACTTAGAGCACAATTAACAGAGGAACAGATGAGTCAGGTTTACACCCCACCTGTGGTTGAGGAGATCACCAGATGTATAGTTCAGAGTGGAGATTATCAGAGGCCATCCACCATTTGTTTTGCTACTACCTTTGAGCAGGGTGAGTCATTTAGGAGGACTATAGAGGCAAATATGAGTATACCACAAAGACAGAGTCCAAGCGGAGAGCAGGTAAAGACCCAAAGTAGAAGACAGAAAAGAAAGTGCAGGAGGCACAATGATGCAAGACATCCAGCACACCGGGACACGGTGTAGAGGTGTTCCCCAACAGAGAGCTCAGATATGGAACATAGACAGTATGCAGAGTGATAGGGTTGATGGCATTTACCAACAGAGACCAATTGAGCAGAGCAGATTTAGTAATTTTAGTCACCAGAGGCACAGGCAGCAGGTTCTCCAGCAGAGACAAGGAGTACACACCATGAGGCATGGACCCACACCCAGTAGGCATAGACATTCCCTTATAAGACAGCCACATTTTCATGGATATTGTCACAGGTGTAATGGGTATGGGCATAGGAGTATAAACTGCACATCCAGATTTTGTGTTAGTGGTTATGCAAAGAAAACATCTATGTTACCCCAAATGAGGCCAGTTGAGTGTCTCAGATGCCATACACTTGGGCATTGGGCCAAGCGATGTAAGGCAGTGCTCACCCCCCAGCTTGCTCAAGCAGAGAGAGACTACCAATTCTCTAGAATAAAAAAAAGGAGATGTTTAAGAAGCCAGTTCAGAAGGCAGGTTAGGAAGTAGTCTCAATTCAATGGTCAGTCTCATGTGGCCTTGTATACTGTGTGGAGAAAGAAGACAACAGAGAAGTCTTCAGTTAGTGTGGATGGACAGAGGCAAAGGACAGTGGTTGAGCTCATTGATAGGCATTCCTAGAAGAGAGCATTTATAGAGAAGCCCAAACAAAGGACCAAGGTAATTGGTCATGTAGTATGGAGAGAAAAGCACATTGAGGAGTGTGCAGTCATACCCACCACCCCTACATCACCCAAGTTGGGTGTGAGAGGGAGCACACCTCCTTGGCACTAGGCGCACTGAGGTGCACATGGAGAGGGGGAGCTTACTATATGTTTATTTTTGCCCCTCAGATGGACTTTGTTGATGGAAAAATAGTCCTTCATATTAGTGCTTGGAATCATCAGGTAATACTATATTATCCCTTGTGTTGATTTATTTTGGTTGAGCAGACAAATGAGTAGTGTTATGTCAGTTTGAGGACAGAGTAGTCAGTGATGACACCAGAGTTGTACAGTTGTGTGAGTATGGCAGCTAAAGATATCTCTCTGCCTCAACATGTTATCAGAGATAGTTGGTATAGTCATGCATGATAGTTTCAAAGTGTGGTTCTCTTTGCACTGATGATATGGGGAGTTGTATTGTTCTTATTTGACTGCAAAGGAGTAGCACCTGATAGCTAATGTGTAATCACAGTTGAATGTTGTTGATATTTGTTTGGGACATATCCCTTGAGATATTCATTGTGTAGCATTAGCAATGATGGATGGATGAGGATTAGTGGAGCAATTGAGTTTTCAACTCATAGGACTGAGAAGATGCATATTGGCATTTCTATGTAGTTTGAATACTCACACTTATAGGATTGGGAAGATGCGTATGGGCACTCCTATAGGTGCTTGTATCCCACATTGGGAGAGATTGCTCAAGAGATGAAGCAGTGTGACAAGGAGCATGAAGTGACCTTCTATAGTACAGAATGTGAGATCAGAAAAATTGGCAATGGCAAGTTGGTAGCTTCAATGCAGAGATCCTCAGAAAATGTATAAACTTTGACAGAGTGTTGAAGTTCCTTCATGGTGTTTCTCACCAAACATAGAGATGCTTGTGGTGAGGGGGAGTCCATTATATGTCAAACCTTAGGTGGACTGCAAATGAGAGGATATTGTTGAGCTAAAGGGAGAGTAAGTTTGATGCGTCAAACAGTGATGAACCTGGTTGGATACACTGCAACAAGCTATTTTTGTTTGCATCAGAATATCTTGGTTAAGTATGCATTATTTTCTATGATGGTACACCTTATGTCTGAATGCATGGGAAAGAAAGAAAATTAACTGGTGATGTGTGGTAAGAACTTATGCAACAGGTATTGCAATGGTTATCTGTTATTCTCTTATGTGATTGATTTGTTAAATCATTTGTTTGAAGAGTGATAGCATGGACTTAGATGGAATTCATGTTACCTTCTTGCTACTATTGTCAAAGAGATGAGATTCATACGAGTGACAGCTTGTGTTCATCAATTGTTATTATTGATTATAGTATTTGTGTTATTGATGCTGGAAAGAATCTTTGTGATAGGGGGAGATCACAAAAATTATAGATATGTGCACTCTATGGTTGTGGTACACAGGATGATTTTTCATCTTTGGAATGGAGAATGAGTTGAGATGCATGGACTCAGGGGGAGTCATTGGTTGTCTTTCTGCTAAAACGAGATGATGTGTTGTGATCTGGTATAGGATGATGTTTGTAGGGAGCCCATAGGATTGGAAAGATGCGGTGGGCACTCCTATGTGGTCAGACCCCTTTGTACTTGTTGTCAAAGGGGGAGAGAGCTTCATTGTGAAAAGTGAGTTCCCTCCAAAGGGGGAGATTGTTGGCCATGTGTTGTCATTGTTGGCAACTTGGCTGTGTGGGCAGTGTTGACGAGCTTACAATGAGAAAAATGAGGAGAGATAGTGTTTGTGCAAGTGGCAGAGCCGAGGAAGCCTTTGGCATGTTCTACAGTATTCTAGAGCTTCTAGAGAGTGATTGAGAAGGTATGCATTGAGTTGACTGGGCAACAACAGTTTCGACAGGTGACAGAATGTGTGTGGGCCCCACTGGTGATGTGGACAGTACCCACATAGATAACATACTGATAGAAAGAGGAGAGAGAAAATGGAGAGAAAGTATGGGTCCCAGAGTGGGTCCCATTCTTGGTTTAGCAAGAAGAGAGAGAGTGTGGACCCCACATGCTAGCTGACAGTAATACAAGCGATATGGCAGTGATACAGGCGATGTGACAGTGTTACAGGTGATGTGACAGTGTTAATCATTGTATTGGACACCTTCTGAAGCATGAAGAATGGAGAGAATCAGAAGAGAGAGAAGGAAGAGAGAGAATCAGAAGAGAGAGAAAGAAGAGAGAGAAAGAGGAGAGAGAAAGAGGAAAGAGAAAACTATGGGTGGGACCCACTGTACCTAGGTGGCATGCCACCATGGCAGCCAGGCTGGCCGAGCACCATGGCAGCCAGCCTGGCCGAGGGCCAAGGCAACCAGCCTGGCCGAGGGCCAAGGTAGCCAGCCTGGCCGAGGGCCAAGGCAACCAGCCGCATGGCACCACAGCAGGCAGGCCAAGCAGGCCAGCTGCTTGGCACCACAGCAGGCAGGCCAAGCAGGCCAGCCTGCATGGGACCACAGCAGGCAGGCCCGCACGCATGGCACCCCCGCATGGCACCATCGCGCACAGTCCGTGCGTGCGCTGGCACTTTCTCCCACAAGCCGCGCGCGCTGGCTCCTTCTCCAGCATGCCGCGCTCCTACCCACTAGGTGTTCGACGATTTTCTAGGAGAGAGAAAAACCTCTCTGGAAAATCGACCGTGTAGCAAGTTTAACAAAATTCTTAAAAGTTACAGAGGTCTTTTTCATGTTTTACAGGGGTATTTTGGTCCAATTAAAAGAAAAATATTCAAAATCTACGTCCAAGGATGAGCCACGATGCTCAGATTCTTATCCGACGGCCTAGAAGAAGGTGGGCTGAGGTGTGACGCATAAGTTACGTCTGGATTCTTGCGCGCATGATCTGATTGGGTCGGCGTAAGTTAAAACCATGGTCCGCAATGCATGGTAATAGAACTGTGATTCTATGTGGCGCGTGTACATTGAAGCGGCGCAACAGATCCAGATCGTGCGGTTGCGGATGAGGCCGATCGCGCTTGACGCGATTAATGCTGATCCAGTGGCTTACGATAAATCCCGCCTTTTTGACCTTGATCCAACGGTCGATTACGTAGATTCTCTGACGGACCAATCACGACTCGACAATGCAGTGGCGGCGGCGCTTCGGTGTTGCGCAGGTACATGGAACAGTGTCAAAAGATGCTTTTTGTTATGATTCTATTGGCCGAAACTGTAACGGCCATATCTCGGCCATCCGGACTCCAAATCGGACGCTCCAAGTTGCTCCGAACTTGTTTTTGAATGCTCTACCTATTGGAAAGTGGTGTGGGACGAAAAACATAGTGGATGCTCGGGTTATTGGTGAAAAACCTCTCTTGGAAGGCTTGGGTGAGTTCTAATGCATTGAATACACACACCAACCTTCAATGAGGTTATTGAGAGTCCATTGCAAGCTGGAGGATGATTGAGAGCCATTAATGGAGGTAATGAGAGCTTGGAAAAGAAGTTTCTCTTGTTTTGACTGAAATACCAAGCTAGGGTTTTGGTTTGATTTTATATGAAAGATTATTTTCTCTCATTTACATTATATGGATTGTGTGAGATGCCATTGAGTCTATTGAAGATCATGAAGAATGGTTGGCCATTAATGGTGATTGTGAAAGATTAGGAAAGGCAGGCACTCAAGGTGTTTGTTAAAATGCCAAGGAAGAAAACAGAGACTACAGTGAGCTGTTGGAAGTACTGAATGATGTATTGATGTTTTGAAGAAAAGGGGGAAGTGAAATGGAAAGGAAGGCTAGGGTTTGGTGTCAGAATTGTTCATTAAAGATTCCAGTGGACCTGAGGTGTATGCCAGGCTTCATAGAAACATCTCAGAGTCCTCCCAGAGTACCAGAAAATGCCAGACAAGGGTTGTAAGCTTCTTAACCTTGTATGAATTAATTATTTATTTCTTGTACTCAATGTATGCTAGCTGTAGGTGATAAATGATGAATGCCTAGCTAGTGGGGATTAAATTGTAGGGCATTGATATAAGCCCAAAAACTATATTGTCTGCTTCCCGTGGGTGCGGGTTAAGTGTTGTGTGTGCAGCGAATGCTGAGCACTGGTACTTCGGTACCTAAATTATTGGCACATCTGTGCCCTCCTGGTTTTATGCTGGGTAAACCGGGTGTATATACTCCCTGCTGTATAGTCAGCTAAAAGTTGAGTATTGAGTATATACGGAGCCTATAGGGCATTACTCCGTGGACTAGCCATCACATACTGTGGTGGTGAACCACGTATACCTCTGTGTTGTGGATGCCTTGTAAATGTGATTATCTATATATTGTGAAGTGCGTGGAATGGCCTGCAAGATGGGTATGCACAACATGGTAGACCTAGCCACTTTGTGGTAGTGAGGTGGTTGTGCATACGACTGTGTATGTGACAATTATAGTCAGAGATAGTGTGGTTGTGCTTAGTGAGTAAAGCATCAGATCAAAAGTAGTATTGGTCTTCAAGTAATTATTTGGGAAGAATTTTGAAGACACTGATTCACCCCCCCCCCCTCTCAGTGTCAACCTGTGATCAACAAGAAGATGATTAGAGTGTGTTTTGTGTGTGTTGGGGATTGTTGTTGTGCTTTGAATCACCCACCAACTCTACCATTGATTATAAGTGGTGCATTGAAGCCAGGTGAAGAGTTGGTAATGTTTCCATTGAACAATTTATGGTGATTCTTGGCTTCTGAAGAAAGAGGTGGTCTTTCATTGAAGCACATTTGCAGATTCAAGTTCCCAAGTTTGATTAGTTGTTGAAGATTCCGGTAAACTGTGAAGATCCAGGGACATCTCCTAGGGCCCGTTTGATGTGGCTTTGAACCCCTTATTTTTGCTCTCGAGTAAATTTATTGCTATCAGTTTTTTTAAGATCTAAATGTTATTTGGTAAAACTGTTCAAGATTTGATTCAAAGTTTATTGAAAAAGAATTTTGTTTGATAAAATGAATCTAGAATCGATTCCAGATCTGTTTGAGAGCAAAATCCCATTTGATAAACAGTAATCTAGAATCCAATTGTTTTTAAATAAATTACAAATCAACCATTCATTCTTATGGATTTAAATTAAAATGCACATATTTGAAAATCTATCTTTTTAACAACGTACTACATTCATTAACAATGTCCTTAATACACCATGCGCATTGTATAAAAAACAAAACATTTCAACAGAAGTACCCAAATGGTTAGGAATATAATAATTCCATATATTAGTTATAAATACGAATGGTCGCACTTCATGACGTATATGGTGAGTTTCCCCAGTCACATACATTTGTTGAGTGGGATGAGATAGGAACACTTCAGTCCCATTGTAGTCATCTACCCAAAAAAAAAAAAAAAAAAAAAGCATTCGGATGATCCTATTTTACTGGACATGTGTAAACTGTTGGTCTGGATTTTTCTTTGTTCATGAAGTTTGCACACAAACAATTCATATTTTTTGAGACAGAAATTTTCCGTCACCAAAAATATTTTCTTGTCGCCAATGATTTTCACCGACGCAAGGGTTTACATGGCCATTTCTGTCGCCGTTGCAACCATCGCGCCCAAACATGACGCAAATTGCGGTGGGTGTCAGGTTGTCAGCACCTCAATTTTGCCACTTTGGGGATCTGCTCTCATTTGGGCACCATGCGCAATGAGATGGTGTATCAATAAGAAAATGAATAAAAAAATATATAATAAAAATAAAAAATAAAAATTTCAGAATAAATTAAAAAAAAAAGAAAAAAAGAAAACGGTTATATATATATATATATACCGTAAAAGAAGAAGAGAGAGGAGGCCGAAAAAATCTGGGAAAAAGAAAAGAGGGCCAAAAAAAATTCTGGGGCGGAAGAAGAGAATAGAGAAGAGAGGAGACGCAGAGAGAGAGAGAGAGAGACAATGAGAGAGTTTGTTGGAGGGGAAAAGGGGGAGGTCGACACCTCACCTGTTCTCCCTAAAATCCCTCCACCTTACCTCCTCCAAAATCGCCAACCACCTAGCTACGCCCCAGCCACCTCATCACCTTCATTCTCTCTCCCATCGACAACACACACTTCCCATCCCTCTTTTCCCGCAGCCATTAAACCCCCATCTTGAGAAACCAACTGCCAGGAGCCACCTAATAGGCTGATCTAGAAGGGAGGAGATAAAAGGGGTGGGGGGGGGGGCGAAGAAAAATCTAGAGAAGGAGGAGAGAAAATCGGGGAAAAGAGATTGAGAGAAGGGACCGAAAAAATTCTGGAGAAAGAAGAGAAGGCGGACAGAAGTGAGAAAGCAGAGAGAAATAGATTGAGATTGAGAGAGAGAAATAGAGTGAGATTGAGGAGAGAAGATCGGGAAAGAGAGGGATCCTCTACAGGTTTCTAAGGTCTAATCGGGTTGCAGAGAGCAAAAGCTGAGAGGAAGAAGAAGAATATTGTAAGAAAGAAGAACCGAAGAAGAAGAAGACAAGAAGAAAGAAGAAGCCAGCGGTGCAAGAAAGGGCCGGTGATCAGGTCTCCACTGCTTCCAGGTATGTTTTCACACCTTCTTTGATTATAATTGCTGATTTTGTTTCTTATCCTGTGCATTGAATTTTCATATAGGTAGCTGCTCTTTGCCTTCTTTTTACTTTTTAATTTCAGTCGGAGAATGGTGTATTGATTGCATTTTAGGTTCCCAATGAATCATCTCAGTTCACCTTTGCTTCTCAGAATCTTGTTTTGATAGGAGTAATAGTCGAGGTCATTCTTGTTTGAATTAGGTTCTGATTTGCCTCATTCTCTTTACATGGATAATCCCAGTTGGATTTTGGGTCAGTTGGTTGTCATAGGGTTTAATAGTTGTTTCAACATACTTTTATTTATTTATTTTTTTATTCTTTTATTTATTCGGCCAAGTTCAGGTTAGCATTCGGTTATTAGATGTAGGCTAGGATATGCATTTACATATCTATTTCTATCGTTTGTTGTTTGTCTCCTACAGTTACAGCTTTAATTTCGGTTTAACTTAGAGTGTTAAATTCTTGATTAGCTTCAATTCAGTGAATAGTTTCAGTAGGGCTGAATAAGTTTTCTTCCCTCTGTTGATGCAATGTTAGTTATATTCTTGCCATGCTCTTCTTTAGGTCAACTTCTTTAAGATTTAAGTACCCTATGATGTTTTATTTCTATTAGTTTTAAATTGTGGATTTGTTAAGTTTTGGTTCAAATCTTGTTTCTTCTAATTATTGGTTCTGATTCTTGATGAAGTCTCAGCTAACTAGGACTTCATCCTTGTTATTTTCTTCTTCACAAGGTAAGATTTATTTAGGCTGACCAGGTCATACATTTGTTTGAGATGGGATTGGTCAAGTTTGGTTTAGTCAAGGTTGATCCAGTTTAGGCTTGGGTTGGATCAGATTTAGTTTGGCCTGGTCTAACTAGGATTTTGATCATTGTGCTTTAGTCTAGTCTAGGTCTAGTCTATTTTGGTTCAGGCTAGGTCTGGTTCAGGGCTTGAGTATTGGTTCAGGCTTGTTATGGTCTGGCCTAGCTGGATTTAGGCATTGGATCTAGACTTGTCTATGTTTTGTAGGGGGTCTGGTTTAGTTTGAGTCAGGTTTATTAGCTAGATTAATTTTGGTTCATGTTTAGATTAAGTTCAGGTATAGGATTGGGTTTGTTTTGGTTAGGTTTGTTTTGGGCTGGTTCGGGTTAGTCTAGTTTCGGATCCATAGAATCTGGTTCGGGTTAGACAGGGTTGGTTCAGTTTAGGTCTGAGTTGGGTTTATGGGTTGGTTTGGTTCGGGATAGTTTAGGTTCAGGCCTGTAGGGTCTGGTTTAGTCTGGTACTGTCCAGGTTTGTCTGGGTTTTGGTTCATGTGTTTGGGTTGGGCCTAGCTTGGTTTGGACTGGTTCAGATTTAGTTTAGGCTAGGTCTATACAACTTGGTTTAAGCTTTGACTGGTCCAGATTTATATTGGAGTTTGGTTTGGGTTTATGTTGGGTTGATTTATGTGGGCATTGAGTGGGCTAGTTTATTTGGTTTAGGGTCTTTTGAGTTGTGTTTCAGTTGGTTTCTCTCTCCTGAAGCAGACTTATTAGTGTTAGGATGATTCGGCCCATTTGGTGGATATAATTTGACCTCTCTTTTGCTCCAATCCATTTTGTGGTAAGATATTAATGTTTGAAGCCATGCATGTATGTATTTTAGTTTAAATTGTTTATCATATCATGCTTAGACTATAACTTGTATGTATGTCTAAATTGAATAATTGCCTATGTCAACATGTGTTCTCGACCCTAGTGATGTATCCTCACTCTAACACTTCACTGTGATAGATGTATGTAGGATACGTACTTCCCACGATGTGATTGGCTAGGGGAATCCAAAGAGTTCGACCAATTGTGGGCTCAATTAGAATGAGCCCACCCAACCCTAGGATTGGATCCAAGAGTGTGAGAAATCGTTGTATCAAAAATGTATATTAATGAAAAATGTGCAATGGGGTAGATGTATGCATATGATTGGTCGTCCGATGGACGGTTCATCTGGGTATCCCAAATGTGGGATATGAGTGAGATACTAGTGAACCCTGTGTATGGGGAGCTGAGGAATTTGGCCTTTCCTAAGTGTTGCCACGCGTGTCCATGGCTCGTCAATCCATGGGAATTACGCTTGACTTGATTCTCAAGAAATAGAGGTCTCGACAGATACGTAGGCTACGGGAGAGTTTGTTCGCTCCACGTTCGGTCAAATTAAGGTAAGTTCCATGTATTATGGGATTATCTCAGCAAAGGGATTTTCTTGTGGAAGGCAATACCTCTACACTGAGATGTGTTCCACCATTGTGGGAGCATCTCATCCTTCGGATGTGTTTCAATATTTTGGGAGCATCATTTTCACACACACACACACACACACACACACACACACACTCAAATTGAGGTAAGTTCCATGTATTATGGGATTATCTCATCGTGGGGACTTCCTTGTGACAGGGAGTACCTCAATACTGAGATGGGTCTCGCTGATGTGGAGACATCTCTCACCATCGAATGTGTTCCATGATTATGGGGGCATCCATCGCTTGGGATGCGTTTCAATATTTTGGGAGCGTCCCTCTTATTGCACACACCTGGTACGTACACACCCGGCCAAACTACGTTTGGCCTGATTTCCGTCACACAGGGATACGTAGGCGGTCTGGGATTTTCCTAGACCTCGGTCATATGTTTTATATCATTTTTTTCTTTTCTTTAGATGTATATTTAGGCCATTCATTAAATTTAATTCATTTTGTGATTATTTTCTTGTTTAATATGTTTAATTTCAACTTATGCCATGCATAGTTAATAAAGAATTAGAAATCAAATTAGGATTTTCCCTTGTATCTTGTAGTTTAATTAGATAGCCCCAAGTGTTCATGAACTGTAGGAAAGGATATGATTTAGGGAAACCGATTAAACTGGACGAGTTGGGTGTCTTACACCTTCCCAACTCATAATTTGGCACTTACCCGCCTTTCGTGAGACGAGATAGTCATTCCATTTGCACGAGTTATTAGTGTCTCTCCATTGAGGGACATCATTTATAGGTCCTAAACCTTATCTAGGTGGCCACTCCAGTCTCCTTACCCTCCACTGGCATGAGTGGATGGGATCTGAAGGTGAGAACTTTTCAGATCTCAGTTTGAGGGTAATGAGGGTAAACAACTTTAACTACATGCTAAATCAAATTTAAAAATGAGGCTAACAAAAATTTTCAAATAATTTCCCTGGTCCTCACAGTGGGTCGTTGATTACATTTTTCAGACATAAATTATTTCCATCATGAAAAATAAGTATTATTCTCAAAAGAAAACATATGGTTGTTGATAAAATTCAGTATTTTTCTCGATGGCCATATTTTTTCAATCGGGAAAAATGCTATTTTTACTGAAGGAAATATTTTACCGTTGGGGATTTTTTTTTGAATATACCTACTGCCCATTTAAATCAGTACTAATTACACCTGTCAAAACTATGAGATAATTATATCCGGTAAAAACATGATAGAAATATAACTCTAAATTCCAAATCCCATCTACACAATAATTACAAAATCCTCAACATGCACGAGATTTGTTGTCAAAGATAAAGAAAAACAAGTGGAAAAAGTCTTGAAAAAGAATGTCATATCTCACTAGAATAAATTTATTTATGTAAAATCCTCTCTCAGTAATTTAAAACTTGAAAGAGCATGTCATATCTCACTGAGATCATTTGTCATATAGATCACATAACATGAAAAAACCTCTACTGTATCTCGACCATTGTATGTACATACTCAAAAGTCAAATAGACACTTAATTGCAAAAAGTCAAATCACCTTAAGCACAATATCTTACAATGGATCAATTAAGCTAGAGATAAAAACATAAACATATTTTCTTTATAAAAAGCATAAATACTTTTATGCTGCATTAGGTCTAATAAAGGGCTATAGTAAACTAACTTGAGCAGTATGGCTCAATGTAGGAATAAGTTCATTAGTAAGTAGAATTCCGTTGCAAGTCCATAACATGCAGGGAGACTAACAAAACTTGGAGTTCACCTATAAACTCTAGTTAAATCATCAATGGGATGTTTTTGTAAGAAGTAGTTCTCCAATATCTCAGCACCTCAAAGCTTTCCTGATCATTTTGTAACAACAATTTAAAAAACTACATATATAATGCAGAAAATGATTCAATATGCAATTTTGGGTACAAAAAGATCAATTGCCATAAAATCATGTGGACAGCCATGTACTGTACCTTTCCTTTTACATGATCAATTGCCCAATTCTGGTCCACAATAAATATGTTTCTACTTACCACGAGTCAAGTGTGATGTGAACAACTTGTCTACCGAAATTTGGGCAACAATCCACCTATATATATATATATATATATATATATATATATATATATATATATATATATATATATATATATATATATATATATATATATATATATATATATATATATTCCTCTTTAGGTACTTACTTACCTAGAGACCACAACCTACGATAATGTAGATATATTAACTTTGTGGGAGCTACCAAATAGTTATGAAGCATCCTATTTAAACAAGGATTAGTCAAAAGTAGTTCACAACAATCCACCTAAAAATGAATAAGCAAAGTATTATAAAGATAGAGGTCTGAGTTCAATTCTCCTTGGGGCTCTATCTAACCACAAAAAAAAAAAAAATATAAGGATTAGTCTAGGAAAATTTCCAAGTTCCAGTTTATAGCATTATGACTCAACTATAAATAGTGTGTTTTTGAAGGAAATCTGTTCAATTTGTCTTCAGATAGTGGTTTTTGAAAGAACTCTATTGCATCAAGCTGACAATTTTGGGGTAAATTCAAAACATAAATAAGGAAAGGCATCATTTGCATGCAAGAGTATGTGCATCAATAAACAGTATGTAAGGACTAAGGGCTTGCAAAATATGATTCAATTCTGTTGAGTAGATTATAAGTTATAAAGAAATCATTCTTCAGCTGAAAAGCCATCAACTTTTGTATTTAATACATATGCATGATCCCATGCATGATAGTGTAGGTAATCAATATATACAATCAAATTAAAATGTTAGAAACTGCATCAATTGAATATACAAAAAAATTAAAACATAGCGAACTATGTTTGAATTTAAAAATAACAAGTAAATCAGAGTAGGGCACAAGTTTCAAAAAACTGAATCCACAATTGTGAAACCTGCATCCAAAAATACAAGCTAATTTGAAATTTTCTCATGCAACAGGTTATCCTCCGACACAAGCCTAGTATCCATATCTACATGGGAGTGTATTGAACTTTAGGTATGAGTCAAAACCCTTTTACTATAAGTGTAGAGCTTTGTTTGGAGCAAAATAGTCAAACCAACCTTGATTTGGTCAGCCTGAATCAATTTAGGTTTGGCGATCGACCAAGGTGGTCGATGAAATGAACTTGATCAACCACCCATACTATGATCGAACGCTTGATTCCAGAATTGGGCCAATTCAATTCTAATTAGTTGGGCTTAGTTCCAACTGGTTCCCAAACACCCATGATTGTCCCAAATCATGTGGGACCCATCCTTGACTGTGTTGGAGTATCAGTTGACAACCTCCAAGCCTCATTTATCACTCTTTTACTTAAAACATGACTCTCAAGGGAGGAGTTGCAATGCAACTCAAACTCTTGGATAACTCCCTAATAAAAACTCTGTCAAAATCCTAAATTGAAAACATTAGAAACTCTGACAAATTTTAGGGGGAGTGAGAGAGAGAAAGAGAATTGGAACAAGACTGAAGGAAGAAGAAGAGGAAGAACCACCATTTAAGCTCCTCCCATAAGCTTATTGTTGTAACTACACTTAGCATAAGCTATAAGGTAACCTCTACACTATACTTTTCTTATTAAAAACTAACCCTTGATGATCTTATGAAGTAAAACCCAACCTCTAATCATGTTGGAATAGAATTCCTGTCACACCCCAATTCTGGTTGAACCAGAAGTGTGAGTGAACCGTTACTAAACCAACGGTTCACACCAGGATCTCAATAAGACCGTGTCCACTAATACAAACCATTGCATATAACCACAATCAGAATATAAATAAATACAGCGAAAGTCTTAAATTAAATGAACTGAGTACTCTATTGATAAATTAAATAAGTTATCCAATTATTCAAACACCAAAACATAAATAAATATCCTTACACTGTTTATAAAATCCAACTAAAATAAATAAAATAAATGAAAACCATCCTAGAGGTACACGCAGTAAGGGCACTCGCATGAAGCGTCATGCTCGTCCTCCCTTGCTTGTACTTCCAGGGCAGCAACTCTTCCATATATTGGAGGATCCACGTAGTCCTCCACAGTGTAACCTGTATCAACATATAAAATGATAGTGTGTACACAAGGGTGAGCTCACAACTTAGCTTAGTAGGAAAATCAGACAATGCAACAAATAACATGCATGAATAACATTCACATTATGGTTTGGTTTTAAGTTTGCAATGTGCTATAGAAAGGATTGGTGACCACCGCACCTCTATACACAAGTGTATGAATCTGCCTAATGGATTAAACATCACTGTCATCCCACATGCACCCACTATGGAATAGAGATAGAGCAAAAGTGTCTGGATCACACACCACCAACACTTCCCCTGATGCCCTACCCATACCAACACGTAAGCTCCTATTGGCGAGGGCTTGCAAACTGGGCTCGCAATTAACCAATCCTATATGTCATCACAGTAGGCCCTACCCCAGCACAGCTCCCTACGGCATAAAGATAGGGCTCGAGTCTAGTGGCCAGGCCAGAGACCACAGTGCCTCTTCCTCCCCTGATACCCTACCCGCACCAAGCATGCTAAGACAAAAGTGATACAAAAAGGTGCTAGTGTGAGGAATGATCCCAGACCCTAGGCCCTTCCCATTCCACACACCAATGAAAATAATCACATGCCTAATAATCACATCCTAGCATAGCGAGTATGCATGAACAATATAATAACTGAAAGTAAAGATGACATGCGAGTATGCACAAACACCATTCCACAGAATCATAATTACTAGCAACGTTTTACTGTTATTAAGTTATTAGGGTTTAGGTCTGATTCCCTTACCTGATGCTTGATTACTAGCTTGCTCCGCGTCATTGTAAGCACCCCATTTTTGCCACCCTCTACATAAGTGAACCAATATGGCAGGTTTCTGGCCATTAACCCAAAGATTTATGATTCTCTACTGAACCCCACAGTAGGGTCATGGGCTATTATCTACTTGGATGAATAGGTTGTGAAATTATCTTCGAAATGAGACCAGAATCATCAAATTCTAACTTCAAACAAGGAAGATATCGCAGTTTGAAAGTGCAAGGGCATTTGCGTAATTATCGTATGATGCATGCATTATCATTCAAACTTCAAGGCATCATATCTTGGTCATCTGATATCGGAATCAGATGATTCAAAAGTCAATATTCCTTATTTTCAGTCCTCTTCAAAGTGGACGTGAAAAATCTCGGGTAGAAGTCATCAATGGGCCCCATGCAAGCTTTCATGCAAAATTATCGTTAGATTTTCAAAGCTTCATATCTTTGTCGTTCTACATCAGATTTAGATGATTCCAAGGCCATTATTCTTCATTTGTAATGTTCTACAAAGTGGATGAAAAAAAATCTCAGATAAAAGTCTCCGAAGGGTCCCATGCAAAATTACAAATGGAAATGGTCATTTAATCTTCAAAAATTCATATTTTGGTCACCCCATATCCAAATCAAGTAATTTCAGCTTCTTTATATTGCATTTTTAGTATTCTACAAAGTGGACGTAAAAAAATCTCGGGTAGAAGTCTCAAAAGGATCCCATGCAGAATGGTCAGCCAAATTATCAATAATTGGTTTGCTTAAACTTCTGAAATTCATAAGTTGACCATTTCATTTCTAAATGAGATGATTCAAGTTCTAATATTCCTCATTTTTAATGTTTTACAAAGTGAATGTAGAAAATTTAGAATAGATGCTATCAAAAAATTCCATATGGAAAGGTGACAAAAATGGACTATGAAATATCAACCTTAGTCTAAACCAGCTTAATCCAGCTTAGTCTAACTTAGCCCGGCCCAGTTCAGACCAATCCAGACCAAGTTATGTCAGTCCATATGCATGCATTTCTTTTATATATGTATAATGTATAATATATTATTGTATATAATACATATATATATATATATATATATATATATATATATATATATATATCTTATGGATATATTATATGTGTATATATATATATATATATATATATATATATATATATATATATTAAGAAAGAGAAAGAGAGGAAAGTGAGGTTGTGGAAAGAGAGAGGAAAGAGAAGCCATAGGAAAGAGAATGGGAGAAATAATATATATATATATATATATATATATATATATATATATATATATATATATATTAAGAAAGAGAAAGAGAGGAAGTGAGGTGGGAAAGAGAGAGGAAAGAGAAGCCATAGGAAAGAGAATGGGAGAAATAATATATATATATATATATATATATATATATATATATATATATATATATATATATATTATGGATATACTATATGTATTAATACATTTATATATATATATATATATTAAGAAAGAGAAAGAGAGAGGAAAGTGAGGTCGTGGAAAGAGAAAGGAAAGAGAAGCCATAGGAAAGAGAATGGGAGAAATAAAAAAAGAAAAGAGAGAGAAATAAAAGAAAAAAGAAAAGAAAAAAAAAAGAAAAGATTCCCCTTCACGTTTTCTAGAAAGAAAACGTGAAAGAGAGAGGGAGAAAGAAAAAATAAGGAAGGAAAGAGGAAGGAAAGAAAAAAAAAAGTTTTCTAAGAAAGAAAACGTGAAAAGAGAGGGAGAAAAAAAAAGAAGGAAAAGAAGGAAGAAGAAAAGGAAAGAAGAAAGAAAGGAAAGAGAAAAGGAATTTTCTAGAAGAAGGAAAGAGAGAAAGGAAAGAGAGAAGGGATTTTCTAGAAGAAGAAGGAGAAAAAGGAAAGAAAGGAAGAAGAAAAAACGTGGGAAGGAAGAAAAGAAAGGAAAAAAGAAAAAAAATAGAAAGAAAGGATTTTCTAGAAGAAAAAAAAAAGAAAAGGAAGGAAGAGAGAAGAAGGAAAGAGGAAGAGAGGGTTTTCTAGAAGAGGGAGAGAGGGGAAACGTGTAGAATAGAGAGGGAGAAGAGAAAAGGAAAGGAAGAGAAGAAAGGAAAGAAGAAAAAAGGAAGAAAAAAAGATTTTCTAGAAAAAGAAGAAAGGAAAGAAGGATCTTCTAGAAAAGGAGAGAAAAAATATAAATAGGCAAGAGAAGAGAGAGGAGGGTCTCTTTTTCCAGACCATAGAGAGAGGAGAACGTGAGTGAGGGAGAGGAGAACATGAGTGAGAGTGAGAAAATGTGAGAGAGGGAGAAAGAAAGAGAGAAGAAAAGAGAAAAGAAAGAAAAGAAAAGAAGAAAAGAGAGAAAGAGATGAGAGAGAGAAGCAGAAGAGAGGAGAAGGAGGATTCGCATTCAAAAGGGGTTGATACAACCTCCAATCACCCTTCATCGATGGTTTCGCTTGATTTGAGCACAAGGTTAGTACTCTAAACAAATTTAGAGGTCGTTAGAAAGCTCGAATGCCAATTTTGCTTAAAAAGGCTAATTTCCATGAAATCTCAATCATGAATGCTCTATTACATGCTTTTTAATGTTAGGATGCCTATGTCTAACATTTTTCATGAATGATAATTTGTCTAAGCTATTCAATGATGAATTTTTGAATGATATACAATGATACTTGATTTTTTTGAAAATTTCATAAAGTGATTTTCTGATCTCAAAATTCCAGATTTAGTATTCAAATTTAAAACGTACATCACATGTATTTTTTCAAAGATTTTGAAGCCCAAATTTTTATGGGAGTCTCTCTGATATGTTAAAAGACTAACCTAAAAATTTCGTTCCATTTGGAATTGTGAAAATATATCAAAAAATTTGTCTTTGACATTGCTATTTTTTCGGATGTAATGCAATCCTCCATCAGAAAGTCTCTAGACAAAGGTCTTATGGCCATAATCAGAAAATCCACTTAATATAAACTTTTTAGACATGAAATTCTTATAAAAAATGGCACTTGTTTCATATTTTTTCAATTTTTTTTTGAATTGATATCAACTTTTAAGTGCATAGTGCTCTGATTTTGAATCTGTCATGATGTACTGATTTGCATGATTGAAAAGAGTCATTTTTCACATAGAAAATATACTGTTTTAACTTGTTTTTCTTGATGGAATTTTATATCAGACAGTTATCTACATAGACATAAGTCTGTATTTAATTTTCATTAAGAATAGAATTTTATTTGGAATTTATGGTGCAACTAGTCAAAAATCTGAAACAGATTTGACCAGTGCACATGTTCGGTCTTAGGGCATATCTTTGACCTGTTTTTGCTTTCTATTGGGATTCAAATCCTTCATATGAAATATAATATATTAAGTTATCTTTCTATGAAAAAAATTTGAGCTTGATATGAGTTTTGGAAGACCTACTTATGGTCAATCTTGTGTAATGTGACAAATCTGAATACAGTTCATAGTTTTGTCCATTATCTGAAACCTTGTGTCACAATTTTGACAATTTTGAGTCATTAATCTTCCCAAATTTCTTCATAAAAGTTACATTTTTTTTCAATAAACATTGAATATATGTTTTTTGATAATTTTTCACTTTTCAAAAAAGGTTTCATTGATGTCTCATTCATTATAACATCAATGATTGTTTAAGTGAATTTTGTCATATTTGGATAAATGGCTATATTTGGAGCATTCATATGCTTTGTTTGGATTGTGCATATCATGTTTGTCACATTCTATGTGCTATTATTTTTGGTATAATAGATAAATTTTTACCATATTTTAGCAAAATCTTAACAATTACTATTTTTAAGTCTTACTATGCTTAAAAAATAGCATATAAGATCTTTCCTTTTTTGAAAAAATTCATGTCATATATGCATTCTATGATTGGTACTTACCATATTGATATATAGATGCATATTAGATCTTGCCATATTAGATCTTGTCATGCTTAGATCTTGCCATATTAGATATTGTCATGCTTAGATCTTACCATATTAGGTTCTTGCCTTATTTGCAATACATGCCATATTTGGGAGATTTTCATAATCTTATTATATGTTGTGATAGTTATCATAAATATCATACATGTCATGCTTAGAATATTCATTTTTTGGTAATAATTTAATTTATGCTGCACCCTAGTCGAACTGTCATATTTGTGCACCTAGCAAACATATTAGGTGTGGGGACGTGCATTTAGGCACCCACATTCTTGGGAATGGCATAATGGAAATAATAAAAATCTTAATAAAGAAAGAGAATGCTTTGCCAAACTTTCTAAAATTAGAGCTTAGGTTGAAAAGGGTAATTCAGGACGATTTTATCCCTTGGTAAACCCTAAACCTAGAATAGGTTCTAAATCCTAAACCTAGAATAGGTTCTCAACCCTAAACCTAGAATAGGTTCTCAATCTTTAACCTATAATAGGTTATTCCCAGAGCCCGAACTACGCGGATTCTGATTCCTAGGGCAAACCCTAGGATACGTAGGCCATTTGGGAGAATCCCAAATTTGGATCCACACCTTAGTCCACTCGGACTATCCATAGATCTACTAAGATACCCATCCATTTTAACCCAGAGTTTCGAACTACACAGATTCTGATTCCTAGGGCAAACCCTAGGATACGTAGGCCATTTGGGAGAAACCCAAATTCGGATCCAAACCTTAGTCCACTTGGACTATCTATAGATTCACTAGGATATTTATCCACATTTTAACCCAAATAGGGTTATCCACATTCCAACTCATAATAGGTTATCCATATTTCGACCCAAATAGGATTATTCTTAGATCCACTAGGACTATCTATCAGTTTGCATTGACTATCCAGATCCTAACCCATAGGGTTTTTCATCCTTTCGAGCATAAATTTCAACTTGAACAATGAACTTAATCATGCACAAGCATAAATCACATCCATAAACTTTAATCACACCTGAACTACGATGGTAAACTTGATTTTCAGAATAATTTTGTGATACGTAGGCAATCTGATGGATACAGATTTGGTTCAATGATATCAAACCACTTGGTTTGGTTCGGTTTAACAGATAGAGTCTAGCATAGGAAAGGCATAGGAGACCAATTTCGATCGGGCGGTTTGGGTGCCTAACCCCTTCCCATAATCGTAATCTGATGCTTACCCAATCTCTGATGGACCAGAAATCGAATCTAAGGGTCATGAGTCAATCGAAGCCTTACCTTAGGGTGAGATTTCACATTTCTAAGGTCCTAGACTTTTAATCTAGGTGGCAAATTCTAAGATTTTTAATCTTTGTCCTCACAGTCATAGAATCCAAACTTGCTAACACAAGGTCCTACACGATGTTAGGGTTGAATTAGAATTAGTTTCTTAGGGTTTACGTTGGTCGAAAGACCAACTGGATCAAAATATACCCCTCACAGTGCATAGCGATCGTAGATACAGGTCGTTGCACTGTGGGGAAAGGTGCGATTGGTATGGTTGACCGGTCCCTTACAAACCAGCTCCCGAGAGTTACCGATCGCAGTAGGGGTCGCATATGGTGCGACCTGTATGGTCGACCGGTATGCCTCCGAAAGACCACCAATCTTGGTGTTTGCCTTCCGTCGGTCACCCATTATTGATTCTAGGGTTTCTCCTATGCATTCTAGGCCTGAGCAATGAGTTAGAGTTGTTTCATGTTCCATTCAAGTCC
Source organism: Protea cynaroides (assembly GCA_028583415.1). Lineage (NCBI taxonomy): Eukaryota > Viridiplantae > Streptophyta > Magnoliopsida > Proteales > Proteaceae > Protea > Protea cynaroides. Next base: position 63,587,236 of record CM053274.1, read on the forward strand.
TAGTTTCGATGATCCTTAGCCTAGAATGTGAATCTAGGGTTTATTGACTGTATTAGGGTTTTACGGCAATTTAAGGGTTTTAGATCAATACCTCGCCTTGCATGGTATTGATCATTTCATGATTAATCATCTATAATGCTTAACTTAGAGAGAAGTTTAAGCACTTACCATTGGTTCGCAACTATGGTGTTCTTTCTCCAACGGTGGCTCCTCTCCCACCTTTCTTAGCTTCTTCTCCTTCTTCGATCTCTTTCTCCTCTCTAGGGTTTGTGAGAAACAATCAAAGAGTTCTAAGGAGGTTTAAATAGACTAGGTTGGGGTTTAGGAAGTTTTCCTACGTTAGGAAAGTCCCTAGGGTCGAGATTTGACAAGTGGGACCTGCAGATATCTATTTTTGGATCTAACTAGTCTACCTGCGCAGACATACCGATCGACTGGTACCATCGACCGGTACCATAGACCGATATAAAATTTTATCATAATTTGGTCCATTTTCGTACCTGATTGTCATCCGCTCGTCCCGTCTGGTCCGATGATGATTGGAAGACCTGTTACAACATGAATTAAAGGTTTAGATCAGGTTCATGGAGTGCTGGTTTTACAATTCCCCCACCCTTAAAAGAAATTTCATCCCCGAAATTTGCATGTAGGTCTCACAACTCCCCCATCCTTAAAAAGAAATTTCATCCTCGAAATTTGCATGTACCTTGTTCATCGAAAAGGTTAGGGTATTCCTTTCGCATCGCGTTCTCCTCCTCCCAAGTGATTTCTTCTACATCTTGGCTTTTCTAATGCACTTTGACGTAATGGATATCCTTGCTTCGGAGACATAGTACCTTTCGGCTTGTGAGAATCACAGGTATCACCTCAAAGGTCAAATCCTCTGTCAAGTATGGTGGGTCTACTGTCAAGATGTGCGACAGATCCCTGACATACTTCTTCAATAAATAAACATAGGACACATCATAAACGCTTGATATGGATGGTGGTAGAGCCAGTTGATACTCCACATTACCATGTCTGGTCAATATTTCATATGGTCCCTCATATCTAGGGCATAGCTTCCCCTTTTTATCGAACCGTTTTAGACCTCGCACAGGTGATATCTTCAAGAACACTTTGTCACCCAACGCAAACTCCAGATCTCGATGTCGGTTATAAGCGTAGTGCTTTTGTTGAACTTGAGCTGTCTTCACTCTTTTCGTAATTAGATCAATTGCTCGACACGTTTCTTCTACGAACTCTGGTCCTACAATCCTTCTCTCTCCCACCTTATTCCATAATAAAGGTGTATGACATTTCTTCCCATAGAGTGCCTCATATGGAGCCATCTGGATCATAGCTTGGTAACTATTGTTATAAGCAAACTCGATAAGTGATACCTTCTCGTCCCAAGCTCCTTTGAAATCTAAGGCACACGCTCGAAGCATATCTTCCAAGATTTGAATAGTTCTTTCTGTCTGCCAGTCTGTCTGAGGATGAAAAGCTATACTAAACTTCAACTTGGTTCCCATGGCTTTCTGTAATCCTTCCCAGAATTTTGATGTAAAACGGGGATCTCTATCAGATACTATACTCTCTAGGACACCATGAAGTCTAACTATATTATCCACATATAGCTTGGCTAGCTTGTCCATGGTATACTGAGATTTGACAGTGATGAAGCGAGCTGTCTTGGTAAGTTGATCGACTATAACCCATACAACATCTACTGACCTTGGTGTCAAGGGTAGGCTACTGACGAAATCCATTGTGATACAATCCCACTTCCATGCTGGCTCCAGTAATGGTTGTAACAATCCAGCTGGTCGCTGTCTCTCTGCTTTCACTTGTTGGCAATTTAGACATTGGAATACAAATCGAGCTACATCCGCTTTCATACCCCTCTACCAATATAATCTTTTTAAATCATGGTACATCTTGGTGCTTCCTGGATGTACCGAATATGGGGTGTAATGAGCTTCTGTCATAATTTTGTCTCTGATATTTGAGTTCTTACTCCCAGGTATACATAATCGTCCATGATACCTGAGTACCTTGTCTGAATTTAAGGTAAAGTCAGGGTTGCTTTTACCCTTCTCTAGATCTGCTTGCATAGTCTTGAGATGTGATCCTGTAGGATTGCTACTTTTACCTCATTTATTAGATTCGATGAGTTCTTCAAAGTAGCAAACATCAATGTGAACTTATGCATTAAGCCCTGCTCCACTGGATCTTCTACAGTCTCTAATATATGCTCTTTATCATTCTCTATTGAACCCGAGGCTGCAGCACACAATGCAGCATTGGTACTGGGTCCTGCCTCAGGTTTCAATGCCCACTTTCTGCTTAAGGCGTCAGCTACGACATTTGCCTTACCCGGATGGTACTGGATGTCACAATCATAATATTTTAATAACTCCAGCCATCTCCTCTGTCTCATATTCAGGTCCTTCTAAGTAAAAAGGTAAGTTAAACTCTTATGATCCGACTTAATCTGAAACTTTTCACCATAAAGGTAGTGCCTCCAAGTCTTAATTGCATGAATGACCATTGCTAACTCCAGATCATGAATGACCATTGCTAACTCCAGATCATGCATAGGTAGTGCCTCCCAGTTCTCCTTGCATCAACACATATCCAAGACCCAACCCTGAGGCATCCGTATATAGGGTAAACGGCAAGCTTGGTGTTGGGATGGTCAAGATAGGTGCAGAGACTAGTCTTGACTTCAGAGTCTGAAAGCACTTCTCACACTCATCTATCCATATGAACTTTTCTCCTTTCTTGGTTAGCCTGGTAAGTGGAATGGCAATTCTTGAGTAGTCTTCCACAAATCTTCTATAGTAACCAGCCAATCCAAGGAAACTATGAATCTCTGCAACTGATTTCGGTGCATCACATCTTACTATAGCTGCGATCTTGTTTGGATCTACCTTGATACCATCTGTAGATACTTCATAACCCAAGAAGGCCACTTCCTTCAGCCAAAATTCACATTTCTTGAACTTGGCGTAAAGCTTCTCCCTTCTCAGCCATTGTAGGGCTGCTCTCAAGTATGTTGCATGAGTCTCCCTGTCCTTTGAGTAGACCAAGATGTCATCAATAAATACAATGATTGAGTTGTCCAACATGTCATGAAACACTTGATTCATCAGTTCCATGAACGACGTTGGGGTGTTGGTCAATCCGAATGACATTACAAGGAACTCATAATGTCCATACCTCGTCCTGAAAGCAGTCTTCGGAATATCTCATGCCTTGATCTTCAGTTGGTGATACCTGATCTAAGATCAATCTTTGAGAAAACCTTTTCACCTACAACTGATTGAACAGATCATCAATCCTAGGCAAAGGGTATCGGTTCTTGATGGTTAACTTGTTCAACTCCCGGTAGTCGATACATAGTCGTACGCTACCATCTTTCTTCTTTACGAACAATACAGGTGCTCCCTACGGCGATATGCTTGGTCATATAAAACCCTTATATAGTAGTTTTTGTAACTGAGTCTTCAACTCTTTTAATTATATAGGGGTCATCCTATACGGTGCCTATGACACCGGCGTCGACCCTGGCATAACGTCTATTACGAACTCTGTAGCCTTGTCTAGAGGTAGTCCGGGTAGGTCTTCTAAAAATACATCTAGAAACTCTTGTACCACATCCATATTTTCCATCTTTGGAACCTCTGCAATGATGTCGACCATAGACACTAAGTAACCCACTCCTTCATTCTCTAAGCATCTCTTAGCTCTTAGAGCAGAGAGGATCAGCTTCCTCTTCCTAGGTAACTTGGTTTCGATGAAGCTAAACTTCTTCCCATTGTCATCCTTGAAAGCAAGCTTTTTTTCAGCACATAATAAACTAGCTGAATGATGACCTAACCAATCCATTCCCAAGATGACGTCAAAGTCTGTCATCTCGAGTTGAACCAGATTTGCTTCCAGGTTTCGCCCATTAATGTGAACTGGGCATGGTCCATAGTATTCATCCAAAACAATAGTTGCGAGGCGAAAACCACAATAGAAGCAATTAAATCACAATTTAACTTTTTCCAAGATTTTTTTTGTCCTGTCGCGGCATTGTAGAGTGTGGTGCGACCGGTATGGTCAGGCGGACAAAATCCATCTGCTGACCGGGAGGTACCGGTCGCATACCCCAGGGGATACCGGTAGACCGGTATAGACCAAAACTGTCGACGGTATATCCTAAATTGCGTCTTCTTCTTCTTTTTTTAAGGATTTTGAGTCATTTTCACTTTTCCTTCTCATTTTCTCTCCGATGGCGATTCCTTTCTGACTTGGTGAATTGCTACAGTCCTACTGGTGCTTGTAAAAGTGATTCTTCTCTCCCAAGAGTGTTTTACAACCTCTCCAAGTAAGTTCCTTCCTTCCTATTTCTCTTTTACATCGTTTCTTCATGGTTTCTTGCCCAAAAATTAGGTTTTCCTAGATTTAGAAGATTCTAACCGTAGAAACTCTTTTTTTTTTGGCTTAAAAATGATGTTGGGACCTCTATGGACATAAGCCCTCAACTTATTTGACGTTTCACCGTATGGTTTTCTTAAAATCGAAATTTTTGGATTTTTGACCTAGATTTTGGTCAAAAATCGATTTTTCTTGTAACTGTTGAATTTCTTGCTTGTTTGATGATTGTTTGGTCTCCATATGTTGCTAAATTGTTACGTAAGTCCTTCTCCTCAAATTTTAGGTGAGTTCGAGGCCTTTGCTTGAAATACTGTCGTTATGCTATCGAAATTTCGAAAAATTTTGACTAATTTTAATTGTTTTATTTTGTTTTGTAGTTAAACAATGTCTCGACGTCGAGGTGCTGGTAAGCATGCATACGCTCCGGGCATGAACCGTCCACACCCACTGGTTTTGCAATTTGATGAGTGGTGGTTTCGTTCGACGATGACGCAAGCCCGTTTCCCATGGTTCAAAGAGAAAAACATAGAATCTGGACGCTACGTAAACCTGGAGCAACTACAGCGATTCGATGTTGAAGCAGCCTTTGGTGCACTTAGGTGGTTACCAGTTATCACCTATACAATGACTACCCGACCAAACCTAGACAAGCATTTCTATGCTAACCTGGAGGTCGAGGGGGATGTTAACGATTTCAGCCACGGTAGGGACCTCCGCTTCACCAGCTTTGTCAAGGGTGTCCCCATATCATTCAACACTCACCAGCTCGCTGATCTCTTGGAGATTCCTAATGATGGTGATTTGGTTTACTGCGCTCCCAAGATGAAAGGCATCCTTACTGATGATCTACGCTAGGAGGTTTCAGAGCAGATCCTTAACCCAGGGGCTCCCATGAAAGCTGCCAGTTTGAGACCTCTCCCTCGAGTTTATTGCCGCATTACCCAGCATGATATTGTTCCTCAAAGCGGTCACTACAGTGAGTTATCTCAGCTCATCCAGTACCTGACTTATTATGTCTACACTAGGGATCAGGTTTGTCTTCCTTATATTATCAACAGGACCATGCGTTAGGCTACCATACCCGGCCAAATAAGCAACATTCCATATGGCCGGCTTATCACTACACTCCTGTAGCACCTTCGAGTGGACATGAGGGATGAGATTACTATTGAGGACACCATGACATCAGACATTGACTAGGATGCCATTGTCCGGATGAAAATGGATAACCTGCCGATCAGTGATGAGGAGTTAGAGGCTCATCCTTGTCCGCTTAGGAGGGTAGCAGCAGTGGCAGTAGTAGAAGTAGCAGCCGATGCAGCTTATGGGGAAGAGGTAGGGGATGATGATGATGAACGGATGGAGGACATTCCTGTATCGGAATCATAGCCCATACCTACAGTAGAACCATCCCAGCCTCTTCCCGATATCGTGATGGGTATGTTTATGGAGATTCGGGATGCCCAGCACGAGATGAATCGTGACCTAGGGCACCTCTCTCGCAGCCTCAGAGTCACGCAGGAGCAGGTACACTGGCTCAGGGTCGCATATGAGTGTGACTATGACATTACTGACCCTATTCCTCTGATGCCCCCAACCCCATGATAGATCACCCTATTTTTTTCTCTCTCATGATACAGTTTATTATAACAAGGTAGTTGTCCAATTTATGGACTGTACCCTGTGGTACAATTAACTCTTTCACTCCTTGAAGGTTTTATATTCTTACCCTCTAATACAATTTTCCTTCTTACTTGTTATAGAAATTTATGATCATTCTTGCTTGCTATTATGGTCTCCTAACTAGAACATGTTTGTTTATTAGGTTATCACTTTTAATACAGTACATTATGCTCTTTAATATTTAGTCTCAGGCATCAAACAAGTGCTTAAGGTGCGTTTTTATCAAGGCTTTTAATTTTTTCTATCTCAGTTCATTGACTCAGTCAAGTGCATGTATGTCTGTTGGACAGAGCCTAAGAGCTTTATACCAAGTTGTCACACCCCAATTTTGGCTGAACCAAAAGTGTGAGTGAACTGTTACTAAACCAACGATTCACACCAGGATCTCAATAAGACCGTGTCCACTAACACAAATCATTGCAAATAGCCATAATCAGAATATAAATAAATACAGCGAAAGTCTTAAATTAAATGGACTGAGCACTCTATTGATAAATTAAATAAGTTATCTCATTATTCAAATACTAAAACATAAATAAATATCCTTACACTATTTATAAAATCTAACTAAAATAAATAAAATAAATGAAAACCATCCTAGATGTACACGCAGTAAGGGCACTCGCATGAAGCGTCATGCTCATCCTCCCCTGCTTGTACTTCCAGGGCAGCAACTCTTCCATATACTAGAGCATCCACATAGTCCTCCACAGTGTAACCTGCATCAACATTTAAAAAAAAAGTGTGTACACAAGGGTGAACTCACAACTTAGCTCAGTAAGAAAATCAGACAATGCAACAAACAACATGCATGAATAACATTCACATTATGGTCGGGTTTTAAGTTTACAATGTGCTATAGAAAGGATTGGCGACCATCGCACCTCTATACACGAGTGTGTGAATCTGACCAATGGATCAAACATCACTATCGTCCCACATGCACCCACTATGGAATAGAGATAGAGCTAAAGCATCCGGATCACACACCGCCAACACTTCCCCTGATGCCCTACCCATACCAACACGTAAGCCCCTATTGGCGAGGGTTTACAAACTGGGCTCGCAACTAACCAATCCTATATGTCATCACAGTAGGCCCTACCCCAGCACAGCTCCCTATGGCATAGAGATAGGGCTCGAGTCTAGTGGTCAGGCCGGAAACCATAGTGCCTCTTCCTCCCCCTAATACCCTACATGCACCAAGCATGCTAAGACAAAAGCAATACGAAAAGGTGCTAGTATGAGCAATGATCCCAGACCCCAGGCCCTTCCCATTCCACACACCAACGAAAACAATCACATGCCTAACAATCACATCCTAGCATAGCGAGTATGCATGAACAATATAATAACTGAAAGTAAAGATGACATGCGAGTATGCACAAACACCATTCCACATAATCATAATTACTAGCAACGTTTTACTGTTATTAAGTTATTAAGGTTTAGGTACAATTTCCTTACCTGACGCTTGATTGCTAGCTTGCTCCGCATCATAGAATCCAAACTTGCTATCACAAGGTCTTACACGATGTTAGGGTTGAATTAAAATTAGTTTCTTAGGGTTTACATTGGTCAGAAAACCAATTAGATCAAAATATACCCCTCACAGTGCATACCGATCGCTGGTACCGGTTGCTGCACTCTGGGGAAAGGTGCGACCGGTATGGTCGATCGGTATGCCTCTGAAAGACCACCAATCTTGGTGTTCGCCTTCTGTCGGTCACCCATTATTGATTATAGGGTTTCTCCTATGCATTCTAGGCCTGAGAAACGAGTTAGAGTTGTTTCATGTTCCATTCAAGTCCTAGTTTCGATGCTCCTTAGCCTAGAATGTGAATCTAGGGTTTATCGACTGTATTAGGGTTTGAAGGCAATTTAAGGGTTTTAGATCAATACCTTTCCTTGCATGGTATTGATCAATTCATGATTAATCATCTATAATGCTTAACTTAGAGAGAAGTTCAAGCATTTACTGTTGTTTCGTAACTATGGTGTTCTTCGTCCAACGGTGGCTCTTCTCCCACCTTTCTTAGCTCCTTCTCCTTTTTTGATCTCTTTCTCCTTTCTAGGGTTTGTGAGAAACAATCAAAGAGTTCTAAGGAGGTCTAAGGGTCCTTAAATAGACTAGATTGGGGTTTAGGAAGTTTCCCTATGTTAGGAAAGTCCCTAGGCTCGAGATTTGGCAAGCGGGACCCATAGAGATCCATTTCCAGATCTAACTAGTCTGCCTGCATAGACATACCGGTCGACTGGTACCATCGACTGGTACCATAGACCGGTATAAAATTTTATCATAATTTTGTCCGTTTTCGTACTTGATTGTCATCCGCTCGTCCCATCTGGCCCGGTGATGATTGAAAGACCTGTTACAACATGAATTAAAGGTTTAGATTGGATTCATGGAGTGCGGGTTTTACAATTCCAGTAGCCATTACTGAACACTAAGGTAGAATTTCTCACTAATACTTATGATGGTTAAAATGATGTAAAAGTATGAATGTAGATCACGTTAATGAATTATGGTAATGAATTATTATTGAGAAGTGGTCAATAAGGTAGTATAGACCCTTAAAAACCCTCTGGGATTGCCCTCAACCCCGTGCCATGGAGAATAGATCCAATTGGATTCAGTCCGAGCTCACTAGTAGGAGGTAGTTGAGGAGGCAGTCCACAAAATGAGCTTGATCGACCGCCCATACTGTGATAGACCTCCCGTGTCACAGTGAGGTGCAAACTCGATATTTTCAATTCCAATTGACCCTCTGGACTAAGTTGATCAACCCACACCTCAAGAATGAAGTAATAAACACTATAGAATGATTGGTTTGATTAGAATGTATCTCCAACAGTGTAATCATGTACGGTTGCATAGCTGACATTCATAGTCGAGAACCATACTTACATATAAACTATAGGAATAGGATTCTATCCTAACCAGTGGTTGAAACCTATCATAAAACCTTTGTAGAAGTGATCCTAAAGAGGTGCAAGCCTTTGGAATCAATATTGACCAAAATAACGAAGCGGTTGGTAAAATGAGCCTAATCGACCACCTCCGTCGATCACCTGTTAACAGCAAGCCTATTTTGGTTGAATATTCAACTAGGGTTTCTTGAGATTTGACTAACTAACCCTAAGAAATGTTCTTAAGACTAATGAGGATACCCTAGACCTATCACAAAAATGACTAAATAATCATAAACAATAATCATACATCAATTGCACTAGGTAAGCTGCAGTAGGAAACAAGAGAAGGACTCTGTTTGCTACAGAGTAGGGATTAAGTCACCAATTACATGTGAGGGATTAGCTTTGTTTCATTTTCTTTTTTTCTGTGTGCATATGTTTGTTACTTGTTTGGATTATTGTATGATAACATGTCATCCAATAACTGTAATAATTATTCATGCATTCTTGCATATTATTAACTGTGATTCCCAGGTTGACACTGAGAGGGGGGTGAATCAGTGACCACTAAAAATCTGCCCAATACTGTGAAGTCTGCCCAATCAAAAACACACACTCCTGCCAAGAGCTATCAGTTAATGCTTTGCTTCCTTGAGCTGACTGGGGTGGTCATTCATACATTTGTCCTGTTAACATATTTCGTGTAACACACCATGCCACACACCTACAGGTATTCATACCAGAGGTTTGGCCTACCAAGTGTGTACACCTAGACCTGTAACCCACGCACTTCACATGCACAACAAAAATAGGCACATCTACATGACACACTATGTAACGTGGTTCACCTATCACACAATGTGATGGCTACTCCACGGGGCAATACCCTAACCAGGGTTTCGTATTATACCCAATACACTACTTTAATGCTATGGTTGCACCTACAACCCAGATGCTACAACATCGACCACATTCTCAGCTGCAACTGAGTCTTAGGCAACAACCCTCATTCCTGTCAAGCCCCTAACTTGACAGGTTACAATGTATTTTTTCAAATAAAAATTACAAACCCTTCCCATATGGCATTGGTGCAAATAAATAGGGTTTGTATGCGTGATTACCTTCCCAGTGTGATCACGGCGTGTTGGTGCTCACCAAATGGGATTCCAAAGCTCTCCAATGGTGGTGGGTAAGCTTCTTCAACAAAATGAGACTTCGGCACTCTCCCAACACTTCTCGCACAACATCATCCACATCAAACTCTCACCACATGCTCACACTACCTCTCCAAAGCTTCAAATGACCATTAATATCAGAGAGAGTAAGTGGAGATGGATTTATCACTCAAGGAGAGCCCTAAAACCCTTTTTCTCAAAAAGCCATAGCTTTTTCACTCCAAAACCCTGTTTTTCTATTGTAGGTTGATAGATCTCGAAAAGCTGAGTCCATAGGATTTTGAATCACCCAAATCGAACATCGAATGGCTAAGATATGGCCATCCAAAGTCCAGCCATTGAAATTATTCCAAATAGAATCTTTGAGAGCAATTCCGTGAGCTGCGAAGCACCATAACCACGCCGTCTCTGACTTGTCAGCCGCCGTTGTCGAGATCTTATTGGCGCTGAGGGCATCTTGGTTAATGGCCTTTGGATCTCACCGAAAAAGGCACGATCAGACCCTGGCCGTCTGGCCGTCAGATCCTGTCAGGGAAAAATCAGAGATCACAAGGGCCGCTGGATCTAGATCTTCCCGCTGCCATACTGTGCGAGCGTCTCACAGAGTCAAGGATCCAGCTTCATGCGACATGGATCACCTTTTTAAGTTGTATCTGGCCAATCCACAATCACGCACAAGAATCTTGACGGAGCGCCTGTGAAACACCATAGCCCGCCTTGATCTCAGACACTGGATGAGCATCTAAATGGCGTGGCTTAATCTGGCTCGACGATTTCGGATCTCCCTCTTTTCAGATGGACAAAAATACCCCTGAGAATATGTGGTAATGCCCTATAAGTCCTATCTTTTTAGTACGGTCTTGAGTCGGCCTTTCTTTGTAGAATTTCGTCGAACAGGTGATGCACATGCGGGGCAAACCTTGCGGAGGCTTACGAGGCACGCGCGTGGGTAGGCCTTGCGAGCCTTGCGGGCTTACGGGAGCCAGCTGCTATGTGGTTCTGCTGCCGGCCAGTTGTGCTGCGCTGCTGTCCGCGTGGCTGGCTCTACTACTGTGCGCATGGCATGCCATGGCATGGCTTCCTGCTGCCCTGCTGCCTGCTATGCACCAGCACGCTACTGGGTGGCTTGCTGTGCGCGGCATGACCTGGTGCCGCGGCTGTTGGCCTGGGCTGGCTGCCATGTTGGGCTGGCCACCTCAGGTGGGACCCACCACTCTCTCTCCTCTTCACTCTCTTCTTTCTCTCTCCTCCTTCTCTCTCTTATTTCTCTCTCCTCTTTCTGTCTCTTCTTTCTTTCTCTCCTATCAGTTTTTATTCTCTCTCTTTTGCTAGTCTCTCTCATCAACTGTTGTCAGTTCACCAACCCAGTCACCGTGTCTGTCAGTAGGACTTTAATGGGACCCACAGACACTCTCTCTCCTCTTTCTCTCTCTATTTTCTCTCTACTTTTTCTATCTTCTTTCACTAAACTACAAGCACATAGAGCTGTATACTGGCTTCCATATAGGCTTCTGACTGTCCAACCATGCCTACTGACTGTCCACTCTGTTTGCTGACTAGATACATTGCCTGCTGACATTCTCTCTCCTCCATATTATTCTGTCAACCCAAGGTTGCTAACAATGACAACACATACAAAGTTGCTCTCAACTGCTCAACTTGGCCAAGGTTCCAATAATCTCCCCCTTTGGAATTATTGGCAACCTACATGATATTTCTACATGATATCAAGCACTCTCTCCCTCCTTTGTCAACAAGTACAAAGGGAAAAACGACACTCCCCCTTCATCACTGGTCCCCCTACATCAGAACTCCCTCTGCATAGACTCACCTGTAGGAGTGCCCACCACATCTTTTCAATCCTATAGATGAACAGTGATGTTATGCAGTCACCAACTCCCTCTACACCTGTGCCATCTACAGCGTACTAAGAGCCACAACTCCTAGCTTGTCTTTGAGAGTTTCTCAACTGAGTTCTTTGGGAAGGTCTTTGTGAAGACATCTTCTGCCACTAGTGCCCCCTTTTTTTTCATTAACATACTTGGCAAGCACACAGCTTGTAGACAATCAGTTTTTTGAAACAACATAAAGGTTGCCCTGTGTTTTAGTTCCTTGTGCCACAACTTTCCCTTTTTTAACATTTTTCACCACAAAACCATCCTTGGTAAAGGTTACTTCATTTCCTTGATCACAAACTTGACTCACACTCAAGAGATTGTGTTTCAGGCCATTAACAAGCAAAACCTTCTGGGATTTTAATTCTACACTGCAAATGTTGAAAGATCATTTTCCTTTGATCCTTGCACCATCATTGTTTCCAAATTTAACTGATCCACCTTCTTCAGCATTCAGACTTGAAAATATCTCTTTATCTCCTGTCATGTGAGTGGAGCACCCACTGTCCAAGATCCATGGTGTAGGTTTACGTTTGGCCTTAAGAGTTGTCTGCACAATGAGAGATTTGTTGCCCTTATTCTTGCTCTTCTCAACCCACACTACTTTTTCTTTCACTGTGATGGGTTTTCTTTCCTTTTCTTTCACAACTCTTTCTTCTCTTTGAGCTGGTCTTCTAGGAGGATTTCTTCTAACATTCCCTCTTGGTTGCCTTTGAGATGGAAGGAGTGTTTGACAATTTCTGACTATGTGATCAAATCTCTAACACTTGAAGCATTCAATCTTGTCTTCTGCCAAAGGAGCAAATCTATTTCTGCTTGTGAACACTGGTTGTCTAACTTGTCTTCTACATTCTGTAATTTTGTGTCCATACCCTTCACAGCCATAACAGTACCCTCTGAAGCTCTCTCTCTTCCTGGGATTGTTACCTTGCTTTCTCTGCCTATACTAGTTGACTGTACTGAAACCATCTCTGTCATTCTTGTTCTCAGGTTGCTTTTCAACATGTAACCTTCTTTGTTTAGCTTTAACAAAAATAGTGGGGTTTTCAGCTGACCCTTTGCCCTTAGCTTTTTCTGTCCTCTGCTTCTCATAACCAAGTCCAGACTTGATGTGAGATGACCTCTGGTAGCTTAAAATCTCATCCAAAATATTCTCCTCTTCTATTTGTGAGCAATCATCCTCAACCTCTTGATCTGTCACTGTCTTCTCCTTGGATTTTAGGATAGTTACTGATGGAGATGATGTTGTAGCTTCCATGTAACATCTCTCTCCCTCTTAGAGCTTGCGAGCTCAGTTTCTAGTCTCAGAATCTCTTCCTCAAGCTTTGCACATTCATCTGATTTTGAGGACAGCTCACTATTCAGATCATTAGCTATCTTCTTTGATTCTTCATTGGTGACTTTCAGTTGACTGATCAGCTCAGTTGCTTCATTATATTGATCATTCAAATTTTTGTTCTTTTTCTTCTCTGTTTTGAGTTCTGTAAGAGCTACAAAAAACTCAGCCTCAAGATCAAGCTCTTCTTCAAGTCCATCTTTCTTTTTAGATTTTTTCTTCTTCCCTTGAAGCTCATCAAGAAAGACCATGAAGAGGACCTCATCATCATCATCCTCTGCTGATTCATCTGAGGAATATTTATTCTTCTTTGTAAGCAAACTTCTCTTCTTGGGCATAATTTTTTTCTTTCCTTTCTGGTCTTGACTCTCATTGAGATCTTCATCATCTGAGTCATAAACTCTTCCCTTCTTTGGACACTTGATGCAAAGTGTCCTATGCCTCTATAGTTAAAGCATGTCAATGTCGACTTGCCTTTATATTTCTCACTTTTCTTTTTAAGTCTTCTGGTAAGATAGGAAATTAACTCATCATCTGAGTCATCAGACTCACTAACCTCTTTTCCTTTTGACTTCTCACTTGGTTCTTTGATTTTTAATTTTCTCATGGCTTCAAAAGCTGCCTCTTTCTCTACTGGCTCTGGTTCAATCATCCTCATTTCATATGTGGTCAAGATTCCATGCAAGTCATCAGTGGTCAAGCTGTCCAAGGTAGATAGTTCTTCAAGTGCAGACACCTTTTCATTGTACAACTTGGGCAGAGTTCTTAAAATCTTCTTAACAACATGTATCTCCTTTATCTCTTCACCTAATGCTCTGATTGCATTAGTGATGCCATTTACCCTATTGAGATAGAACTCAATGGTCTCTCTTTCGGGTATTTTTAGACTCTCAAAATAAGATCTCAAAATTTATAACTTGGCCTCTTTTATCTTATTGTCTCTGTGAGGACAAAGATGGAAATCTTTAGAAGTCGCCACCTAGATTTTGGTCTAGGACCTTAGAAATGTGAAATCTCACCCCAAGGTAAGACTTCGATTGACTCATGACCCTTAGATTGGATTTCTGGTCCATCAGAGATTGGGTAAGTGTCAGGTTACGATTATGGGAAGGGGTTAGGCACCCAAACCGCCCGATCAAAATCGGTCTCCTATGCCTTTCCTTTGCTAGACTCTATCTGTTAAACTAAACCAAACCAAGTGGTTTGATATCATTGAACCGAATCTGTATCCATCAGATTGCCTACGTATCACGGAATTATTCCGAAAATCAGGTTCACCATTGTAGTTCAGGTGTGATTAAAGTTTATGGCTGTGATTTATGCTTGTGCATGATTAAGTTTATTTGTTCAAGTTGAAATTTATGCTTGAATGGTTGAGAAATCCTATGGGTTAGGATCTGGATAGTCCATGTGGACTGATAGATAGTCCTAGTGGATCTAAGAATAACCCTATTTGGGTTGGAATGTGGATAATATCCTAGTAGATCTATGGATAGTCCAAGTGGACTAAATTATGGATCCGAATTTGGGTTTCTCCCAAATGGCCTACGTATCCTAGGGTTTGACCTAGGAATCAGAATCCGCGTAGTTCGGACTGGATAACCCTATTTGGGTCAAAATGTGGGTAAGTATCCTAGTGGATCTATGGATAGTCCGAGTGGACTAAGGTGTGGGTAAATATCCTAGTGGATCTATAGATAGTCCGAGTGGACTAAAGTGTGGATCTGAATTTGGGATTCTCTCAAATGGCCTACGTATCCTAGGGTTTGCCCTAGGAATCAGAATCCGTGTAGTTCAGGATGATAGGTGGAAATGGGAATGAATATCCTAGTGGATCTATGGATAGTCTGAGTGGACTAAATATGTGGATCCGAATTTGGATTTCTCTCAAATAGCCTACGTATCCTAGGGTTTGACCTAGGAATCAGAATCCACGTAGTTCGGGCTGGATAGGTAGATATCCTAGTGGATCTATGGATAGTCCGAGTGGACTAAGATGTGGATCCGAATTTGGGTTTCTCCCAAATAGCCTACGTATCCTAGGGTTTGCCCTAGGAATCAGAATCCGCGTAGTTCGGGCCTGGATAGCCTGTTCTAGGTTAATGATTGAGAACCTATTCTAGGTTTAGGGTTTAGAACCTATTCTAGGTTTAGGGTTTAGAACCTATTCTGGGTTTAGGGTTTGCCGAGGGGCAAATCGTCCTAAATTATCCATTTCATTCTGAATTCTAATTATGGAAGGTTTGGCAAAGAAATTCTCTTTCTTTATTAAGATTTTATCATTCCCATTATGCCCTTCCCAAGAATGTGGGTGCCTAAATGCACGTCCCCACACCTACATTGTCTTCTAGAAGTATGCATATATGACAGTTTAACTAGGGTTTTGCATAAAATAAGTTATTGCCAAAAATAGAATATTCTATCTAAATATGGCACATAAAACATTTATGACAAGAAATTCACATACAGTAAGATTGTTTAAAATCTTTCAAATATGGCATGTATTGCAAATAAGGCAAGAGCCTACATGGCATGATCTAGTATGCTATTTTCTACCCTAATTGTTATTTTCTTTCCATTTTAGGGTTTTCTACCCTAATTATTATTTTATTTCCATTTTTTTAGGATTTTCTACCCTAATTGTTACATTCTTTCCATTTTAGGGTTTTCTACCCTAATTGTTATTTTATTTCCATTTTTTAGGGTTTTCTACCCTAATTGTTACATTCTTTCCATTTTAGGATTTTCTACCCTAATTATTATTTTATTTCCATTTTTTAGGGTTTTCTACCCTAACTGTTACTTTCTTTCCATTTTAGGGTTTTCTACCCTAATTATTATTTTCTTTCCATCTTAGGGTTTTCTACCCTAAATGTTACTTTCTTTCCATTTTAGGGTTTTCTACCCTAATTATTATTTTCTTTCCATCTTAGGGTTTTCTACCCTAAATGTTACTTTATTTCTATTTTAGAATTTTCTACCATATTTATTATTTTATTTTCATTTTTTAGGGTTTTCTACCCTAATTGTGACAATAAGCATTTAATATAGCATGTGAGCAAGTGTAGCAGACAAATATGGCAATAAACATGTGTATCATTCCAATCATGGCAATGTGATTATTCCAATTATGGCAGTGTGACCATTCCAATTATGGCAGTGTGACCATTCCAATTATGGCAGTGTGACCATTCCAATTATAGTAGTGTATGCATACGAGCATCCAAACATAGCATGTGAACAAATATAGCATCAAATATGGCATGTGAGAAACAACCAAAGCATATGAGAATCAATCAAAACATGATGGAACACGTAGCAAGATGATAGCTTTGTCAGGCTGGACCAAAATGGGCACATAGGGCACTGTACTTACTCAAAAAATTCTTACAAGATATCCTCGGAAAGAGGACTCAGAGGCCAACATTTTGTCTCAAGGAAGATAATCCTGAAAGAGACCATAGGCAGGTCGAAAACATTCCCCAAGTACAGGCAAATACACTGGTCAGATCTGTTCCAGATTCTGGTCAGTGGTACTATAAAATCAATATAAAATCATATAGCTCATGAAAATAAAATCCGAATAGTGGTCAGAAAGAGGACTCAGAGGCCAACATTTTGTCTCAAGGAACCTAATCCTAAAAGAGATCATAGGTAGGTCGAAAACATTCCCCAAGTACAGGCAAATACACTGGTCAGGTCTGTTCTAGATTCTGGCCAGTGGCACTATAAAATCAATATAAAATCATATAGGTCATGAAAATAAAATCTGAATATATGGTCAGAAAGAAGACTCAGAGGCCAACATTTTGTCTCAAGGAAGCTAATCCTAAAAGAGACCATAGGCAGGTCGAAAACATTCCCCAGGTACAGACAAATACACTGGTCAGGTCTGTTCCAGATTCTGGCCAGTGGTACTATAAAATCAATATAAAATCATATAGCTCATGAAAATAAAATCCGAATACATGGTCAGAAAGAGGACTCAGAGGCAAACATTTTGTTTCAAGAAACCTAATGCAAACAGAGGCATCTTCCTAATGCTAGACACCAATCTCAGACATGCATTTGCAGTATGCTTTGACATTGAAAAAATAAACTGACAAAAGCGATGGGTGATTCTTACCTCAGGCTTCTTCTCTCTCCTTCTCTCCTTTGCATCTTCTCATCATCCTCTTTGCTGCCTCTCTGATCCTCCCTCCTTTTCCTCTAGATCTTCCCTTCTTAACACCTCTTTCTCTTTCTTTCTCTCTCTCTCCTTCTCTCTTTCTCTGTTTTCTTCTTCTTCTCTTTTCTTTCGATTTTTTTTCTTTTCTCTCTCTCACTCACGTTTTTCTCTCCCTCACCCATGTTCTCCTCTCTCTATGGTTTGGAAAAAAAATCTCTCCTCTCTCTTCTCTTGCCTATTTATAATTTTTCTCTCCTTTTCTAGAAGATCCTTCTTCCCTTTCTTCTTTTTTCTAGAAAAATCTTTTTTTCTTCCTTTTTCTTCTTTCCTTTCTTCTTTTCCTTCCTTTTTCTCTTCTCCTTCTCCATTCCACACGTTCTCTATCTCTCCCTCTTCTAGAAAATCCTCTCCTCCTCTTTCCTTCTCTCTTTTCTTTCCTTTTTCTCAAAACCGAGATCTTTTGGATTTCTTTTTTCTCTCCTCTTGGACGTCCCTTCCTCACTTTGGATTCCTTTCTCTTTTTTTTTTTTTTTGGATTATATGCCTTAACAAAATCTTTTGAATCCAAAAGATTTTTTTTTCTTTTCTTTCCTTTTCTCAAAATAAAATCTTTTGGATTCTCCCTTTTCTATTTCTTTTTTTTTTCTCTCTCCACCTTGGACGTCTCTTCCCTTCCCATCTTTGGATTCTTTTTTTTTCTTTTGGATTATATGCCCTAACAAAAATCTTTTGAATCCAAAAGATTTTTTTTCTCTCTTTTCTTTCCTTTTCTCAAAACAAAATCTTTTGAATTCTCCCTAAATTTCCCTCTCTCTCACGTTTCCTCTCTCTTTGGATTCTTTGTTTTCTATATATATATATATATAATATCAATATATTAATATATATAATATAATATACATATAAGATATATGTATATATTATATGATATATTACAATATATTATACATTATATAATAATATATAAAAGAAATACATGCATATAAGCCACCATGAATTGGTCCGGATTGACTGGGTTGGGCCAAAACTACCTTGGGTTGAGCTGAGTTGACTGGATTGACTGAAATTAACTGGGTTTTCACTCTCTGTCATTTCATGGGCCATTTCCACTGTCATTCTATACAGAATTTTTCGATAGCCTTTATTCTACATTTTTTGTGTCCACTTTGTGGAACATTAAAAATGAAGAATATTGGAGCTTGAATCAACTCATTTGGAAATAAAATAGCCAACCTATGAATTTTTAAAGTTTAAGCGGGCCAATTATCGATAATTTGGCTAACCATTTCGCATGAGACTCTTCGGAGACTTCTGTCTGAAATCCTTTACGTCCACTTTGTAGAACATCATGAATGAAGAATAGTGGCCTTGGAATCATCTGAATCCGATGTAGAACGGAAAAGATATGAAGCTTTGAAGTTCTAATGATAATTTTGCATGAAAGATTGCATGGGACCCACTGGTGACTTCTACCCGGGATTTTTTACGTCCACTTTGTAGAACATCATGAATGAAGAATAATGGTCTTGGAATCATCTGAATCCGATGTCGGATGATCAAGATATGATGATTTGAAATTCAAACAATCCAACTTAGGATAATTTGCATGAAGGCCCCTGGGATTATTATTTATAATAATTTCAGAAACCTCCCGTATATGTATCATCCGACTAAAATGGTCGTATCTTCCTCATTTGATATCAGAATTGAGCAATTCTGGTCTCGTTTCGAAGATAATTCTATAACCTATGCATCTATGCAGATAATAGCCCACGACCCTACTATGGGGATTAGTGGAGAATCACAAATCTTTGGGTTAAAGGTCAGAAACCTACCATATTGGTTCATTTATGCCGAGGGTGGCAAATATGGGGTGCTTATAGTCTCCCTTATATACTTTTTTCAGCTTGTCCCAAATTTCTTTGGAGGTGGGACAACTGATTACTCTGGTGAGCTCATTGCTCACTAGTGATGCCAGAAGAGCTGTAACTGTCTTGGCTTTATTTTCCCTTTTCTTCATCTCCACTGCATCAGTGATGTCTTCTGTGTTGTGCTTGTAGCCATTCTTCACTGCTAACCATACACCATAACCTTGAGTTATCAGATATGCTTCCATTCTAACTTTTCATACACTGTAGTTTGACCAGTCAAATATGGAAATCCTTCCATTCTTGTGGTGGTCTTCACTGGATGCCATTTCCACTGCCTCTCACCTCTATCTGTACCCAAAGCTATTAGTCTTCCTCCCTAGGGAACTCAGCTCTGATACCAATTGTGATTCCCAGGTTGACACTAAGAGGGGGGTGAATCAGTGACCACTAAAAATCTTCCCAACACTGTGAAGTATGCCCACTCAAAAACACACCCTGCTGCCAAGAGTTGTCGGTTAATACTTTGTTGCCTTGAGCTAACTAAGGTGGTCATTCATACATTTGTCCAGTTAACATGTTTCGAGTAACACACCATGCCACACACCTATAGGTATCCATACTAGAGCCTTGGCCTACCAAGTGTGTACACCTAGACCTGCAACCTACGCACTTCACATGCACAATAAAAGAAGACACATCTACATGACACACTATGTAACGTGGTTTACCTATCACACACTGTGATGACTACTCCATGGGGCAATACCCTAACCAGTGTTTAATATTATACCCAATACACTACTTTAATACTATGGTTGCACTTACAACCCATATGCTACAACATCGACCACATTCTCAACTGCAACTGAGTTTTAGGCAACAACCCTCATTCCTGTCAAGCCCCCAACTTGACAGGTTACAATGTACTTTTTTCAAATAAAGATTACAAACCCTTCCCATATGGCATTGGTGCAAATAAATAGGGTTTGTGTGCTTGATTACCTTCCCAGCATGATCACGGCATGTGTGGTGCTCACCAAATGGGCTTCCCAAGCTCTCCAATGGTGGTGGGAAAGTTTCTTCAACAAAATGGGACTTCGGCACTCTCCCAACGCTTTTTGCACAACATCATCCACACCAAACTCTCACCACAAGCTCACACTACCTCTCCAAAGCTTCAAATGACCATTAATATCAGAGAGAGGTAAGTGGAGATGGATTTATCACTCAAGGAGAGCCCTAAAACCCTTTTTCTCAAAAACCAGTAGCTTTTTCACTCTAAAACCCTATTTTTCTATTGCAGGTCGATAGATCTCGAAGAGTTGAGTCCATAGGACTTTGAATCACCCAAATCAAACATCGAAAGGCTGAGATATGGCCATCCGAAGTCCATCCATTGAAATTATTCCAAATAGAATCTTTGAGAGCAATTCTGTGAGCCACGAAGCACCATAACCGCGCCGTCTCTGACTTGTCAGCTGCCGTTGTCAAGATCTTATTGACGCTGAGGGCATCTTGGTTAATGGCCATTGGATCTCACTGAAAAGGTGCGATCAGACCCTGGTCGTCAGATCAGTTAAATCCCGTCAGGGAAAAATCAAAGATCACAAGGGCCGCTGGATCTGGATCTTCCCACTGCCATACGGTGCACGCATCACACAGAGTCAAGGATCCAGCCTCATGCGACATGGATCACCTTTTTAAGTTGTATCTGGCCAATCCACAATCACGTGCAAGAATCTTAACAGAGCGCCTGTGAAACACCATAGCCCGCCTTGATCTCAGACACTAGAAGAGCATCTAAATGGCGTCGCTCAATCTGGCTCGACGATTTCGGATCTCCCTCTTTTCAGATAGACAAAAATGCCCCTGAGAATATGTGGTAATGCCCTATAAGTCCTATTTTTTCAGTAGGGTCTTGAGTCAGCCTTTCTTTGTGGAATTTCGTCGAACAGGTGATGCGCATGCGGGGCAAGCCTTGCGAAGGCTTGCGAGGAGCGCGCGACTAGGCCCTACGAGCCTTGCAGGCTTGCGGGAACCAGCTACTGTACGGTTCTGGTACCGACTAGTTGTGCTGTGCTGCTGTGCACACAACTAGCTCTGCTGCTGTGCGCATGGCATGCCATGGCATGGCTGCCTATGGCCCTACTGCCTGCTGTGCACCAGCATGCTGCGGGATGGCTTGCTGTGCATAGCATGGCCTGGTGGTGCGGTTGCTGGCTTGGGCTGGCTGCCATGTTGGGCTGGCCACCTCAAGTGGGACCCACCACTCTCTCTCTCTCTTCTTTCTCTCTCCTCCTTCTCTCTCTTCTTTCTCTCTCCTCTTTCTCTCTCTTCTTTCTCTCTCCTCCTTCCCTCTCTTCTTTCTTTCTCTCCTATCAGTCTTTATTCTCTCTCTTCTGCTAGTCTCTCTCATCAACTACTATCAGTGCACCAACCCAATCACCATGTCTGTTAGTAGGACTTCAGTGGGACCTATAGACACTCTCTCTCCTCTTTCTCTCTCTATTTTCTCTGTCTTCTTTTACTAAACTACAAGCACATAGAGCTGTATACTGGCTTCCATATAGGCTTCTGACTGTCGAACCATGCCTACTGACTGTCCACTCTATCTACTGACTGGATACATTGCCTGCTGACATTCTCTCTCCACTATATTACTCTGCCAATCTAAGGTTGCCAACAATGACAACACACACAAAGTTGCTCTCAACTGCTCAACTTGGCCAAGGTTCCAACATTAACTATGTATTAGATTGGTAGATTATAGATTGTTTGATAACATGTGCATGTTTGATAACATGATTGTTTGTCATTCGCTTGTATCCTAGTGGATAAGGATGACTGGAATGTGACGGTTCATCATGGCCCATTAAGTAAGGATACTGGTACATGCATTAGTAATATTCTTGGTTTAGGTTTCAATATCCCTTGATAAACAACCTTTGCCAATAGGGGTTTAGGTATTGACATAGGCTTATATATGGACCAGCCATGGGTTCGGACTCTTTAGCAGCTGGAGCAGGGTTCCGGACATAGGCTGGGCGCCAGCCTCTAGTGCCTCAGGTGAGAGCTAGGGATGAGTCCAGTTTAAGTGCTCATACGATGGACTGTACACGCACCTGGAGAAGTAAAGTGAGGCTTACTACTGTGACGCCAGGAGGAAGCCTATGATGGGTGAATACTGGTATGATGCCAGGTCGGTGTACTTAGGTTGTATCTTCATTCTTTTGGTAATGTTTCACATGTGACGCAGCCAAGTGTGTTTCAATTACCTCACCCATGCTTGAGTATTCATTACTAGGATTTAAGTGTGATACTATTTGTGAATGCCAGTTCACAGACCATATAAACCTTAATAAACTATTCATGCATGTGTGCTTGTGTGTGCTAATTTTTCACTGAGCGTGTGGCTTTTGCTCACCCCTTGTACTTAACAAATTTTTAGATTATTTTGCAGGTAATGATTTAACTGTTAATGATCAATTTGAAGAAGATGTATCTGAGGATGATTCACATGATCCTTCGTGTGAATGCAATGATTGTCTTTATAGCTAAGGGACAGTTTTGTGAAGATTTGAAGATGTCTCTATTTGAGAGACAAGATTTCATTAAGACTTATTTAAATTTTAGTTTGTTATTTACTTTGTCTCCGGGCATCGTTTAACCCGTAATGGTTTTATTTGAGTATTAAGTACTTGGTAATATTTTATTTATGTCATGGTTTCCAAATAGATAAACTTTAATGGTATATATTTAACGCAATTAGACATGGCTTCTGGTTCTATTTATTGATTTTCCACTATTATTCTGATTTTACCTTTGATGTTCCCATTAGTCTGTGTTGTAATTGATGGAAGAGTTGTGTTATGTAAGAACTAGGAACAAATTCTGGTATGGAAGTACTTGCACTGCGAGTAATCCATGGTCATACTAAAACTCTGTGGTTTTGGGGTGTGACAACAACATCTATTGAATTCATAATAACATAAGTTTCAGAAAAACTGAAAAGTATATTTAGTAACTTCATTTACGAGGCCATTAGCCAGTATATCTATATATATAATTAATATATTGAGTCTCTAACAGTCCTAAACTGACTTGGAATCCAAAATGCTACTTGGAATCCAAAATTCTACTTGGAATAATTAAGGCATACTTATATTCCACACTCCTAAAAACAAAACATAAACTTAGAATGTAACGTGGACTCAATTTCCTAATAATTTTAGTGGACTCGACTTAATAAAGAATTCCAAACCAAAACAAGATTGGGCTTACAGATTTATAATCTAGCTTGAACTAGGACAAATAATCATAGTAAAAACAGGAGAAAAAAAAAACTTGAAAACAGAACTTCAAATCAGACTAGGAATAAGACTCTCAGAGAGAATAAGAAAATAGGATTCCAAGAGAGACTGAACTTTGGTCTTGCTTTCTTCCTTCTCTGGTACTATAGCATGTACACAGCTACTGCATCATCCCTTTAGTACTCCAAGTAACCGAGAGATTCGAAAAGCAAAGCAGCCACACCTCTTTCATAACACTGAGGAATAAACACCACTACGATCCTCCTTCCTCCTCCTCTTCCTCCTCCCCATCCCCATAAGGGTTGGTCACTGGATAGATAGGTATAATGTGCTAGAAGGACTTTCAACCTTGGACCTAAAAAGACTAGAATGGAGTCCTCTTCTAAGACCAAGATCAATTCTGCTACAAATAATCGAAATGGTTGTAAAAGTCCATGCAACAGTCTTCCTCCTCACCCCATGTCAATATAATGCAATGGAACAATAAGATAAAGAAGGGTGGCATGTAACTACAAGTATAAGGGTGCTTGTAATTAAACACAGAAATGTAAACAGTAGGAAATTCATAAACACAGAAATGTAAACAGTAGGAAATTCATGGGGCTCAAAATTGAGGTATTAAATATGTAAGCCCAGGGCATACAGTAATGTAGCTCTGAAGGATAGGAACACTTCCAAGGAAAAAATAGATTATCATAGGCAATGCAGCCAGTTCATAAGATATTCTTGACAATTTGATAAAAAAAAAAAAAAAAGATCAGTTATGTAAGACCCATATCGTACTAACCAGTCTTACCACCTTGTATCAGGTCGCCCTATCATGGTCCGGCTAAGGGGACCAAGTGTGTGAAAAAACCACAAGGCTAGGTATGAAATTGAACCCAAAATTAACTAATTAGGAGCGTGTGGTCGCATACCTAAACAGGTGTGGTCGACCACACCTCAGATTAAAGCGACCACATAAGTCTGGGATGTGTGGTCGCAGTTTTTTAATGTGTGGTCGACGGGTTCTGCGACCACACCTGCGACCACACAAACTTAGACAAACTCCATGATTAGGAAACCTTCCTAATCCGAAGGGGGTTCTTTCCTAATCTAAGTAGAAATCTATGTGGAGGGTTTTCCTCTATATATAGGACGTCCCTTAGCCTCTTTCATCCTTTTAAAACTTAAACTGAAAGAGAGAGAAAGAGAAGAGGAGGAAGAGAAGGAGAATTGAAGAGGAAGACTAAGAGAAGGAAATTCAGAGAGAACTCTGAATCTTCAACAAGTATAAGGTATGAAACCATCCCCTACATCTGTTGATTACCTAGAATAGATCATGGAAGAGATAGTGATTCAAAGTGAGACCCCAATCATCAAACCATGGACAAATTCTAAGAGATCCATGTAGGAAATCTATCAGGATGATGGATTGTGTAAAATATATATTTTAAGCCATAGAACAATCATAGGAAGGATCATGATGATAAGCCAAGGAATCAAAACATGAAAGAATTGAGTTGGGAGTGAAAACTCAACCATCACATGTGAGGTCGCATGTGTGGTCGCATGATATGCGACAACAAAAGACACACATAATCGACCACACACCCTTGGGAAAATTCCATGGAGGGTGTGGTTGCATGATATGCGACCACACGAGACCCACATAACCGACCACTCACCCTCGAGAAAGTTCCAGGGAGGGTGTGGACGCATGTATGGTCGCATTGTATGGGACCACACATAGCGACCACACACCCTCAGGAAAGTTTCAGGGAGGGTGTGGTCGCATGTATGGTCGCATGATATGCGACCACACATAGCGACCACATGTCCTTGGGAAAAATTTAGGGAGGGTGTGGTTGCATAAACTGAGACCACAGGTGCAGCCGCACCTGCGACCACTCAACTTCTGGAAGTCTGAATTAATGGAAATAAATTCTAATTTAAAATTTATAAATTTGTCAGGTTTTCAAGTGGTCTAAAAGTGATTTACAAAGCTTAAACGAGGAACAACCATCGACCAAAGGTGAGGGAACAAGACCTAAATTAATTGGCTAATAATAAACTGTTTTACTTATTGAGTCCAATGCCATGAATAATTCCATGCTTGTATGCTTGTAATGTGCATTTCATATGTCATCCAATATTCTTGTTATTACTATTCATGCATATTTAATTCTGTATATTTATAACATGATGATGATGATGATGATAGGAATATGCATGTGAATGTATGTGTGTGGTTAGTGTGCTTGATGTGAGTAGAGCATCATGGGGAGGACGTGACAATGTGGTTCATCCTGGTCACCAAACTCTAGCTCTATCTCTACTCAAGTCTTGTCCACTAACATCGTCGTATCGCCATTACCTTAGCAGAATTATTACATCGTAGGGCATTAGGGGAGGTGGTCTCAGTCCGTGTAGTCTCTGACTCTGCCAGGGGGCCGTAGCTCTATCTCTATGGACGTATTGAGGATGCTGGGGTGAGGCCTTGGATACATTATTTGATATTAGGATTGGTTAGTTGTGAGCCCAGTTTGCAAGCCCTCACCAATAGGGGCTTACATATTGGTATGGGTAGGGCATCAAGGGAAGTGTTATGCGGTGTTTGATCCGGGCACTTTAGCTCTATCTCTATTCCATGATGGATGCATGTGGGACAACAATGGTGTTTGATCCATTGGACGGCTTCACACACTCATGTATAGAGGTGCAATGGCCACCAATCCTTTCTATTGCACATTGCAAACTTATAAATCAGACCAAAGATATGAATTGAATGCATGCATATGTTTGTTGCATTGTTTTGTTTACTCACTGAGCCATGATGTGTGCTCACCCTTTCAACATCAAATATTTTAGTTAATGATGTAGGTCCTACTGTGGAAGATTATATGAATGCACCAATGTACGGACATGTTGCTGCTATGGATGTGGAAGCTATGGTGGAGTTGCATGATTCATCGTGCGAGTGCAACTCATGTGTTTTCGATTAGATTTTGTTGTTGGTTTATTGAAACATGTAATTGATTTATTTATTTTATTTTATTTTATTTTATATCTTTAGTCATTTGGAGATAATTGGATAATTAATTATGTTATCACTATTATATACTCAGTTCATTTACATTAAAAACTTTCGCTATTATTTATTTACTCTGATTATGGTTGTGGTTGTATCTAGTTGAATCAAATAGATGCGGCCTATACAAGATCCTGGTTGAACCGTTGATTCATAGATGGTTCATCACACCATTCTGGTTGGTTCAGAATTGAGGTGTGACAACTTGGTATCAGAGCCCTCGGGCTCTGTCTATTAAACATGTATACTTCCACAAGAGTTCGTGAACTGAGTTAGGATAAAATTTAAAAGTTTTAATAAAAACACACCATAAGCACCTGTATTGTTTGAGACAATAACTAAGACAGAGAATAATGCACATATGAAAAAGAGAAACAAGTTTCATGTATACATCAAATGAAAATAAAAATAACATATATCGGAATCAGAGTACGGTCCACAATCAGGACAGTTGCTCTGTAGTATAAAGTAAAAAAGAAATAAATGCATCATAGAGCTAGGGGTGCTGGAGGAGGAGGTGCCTTACGATCTCGATCATAATCCTCAGCATATACCTTCGTAAGCTAGGCTACCTGAGTCTAGGTCACCTGGAGACTAGCTGCCAGATCTGTCACCCGCTAATCAGTAGCACGCTGGGCCTCCCAAATCTCACGCAGCAACCCTATCACGTCATCTGGTGGTGGGTGCGAAGGACCAACTGAGTGGGAAGGAACCCGAGAAGGGTCTGCTCCAGTAGAATATTGTGGTGATGGAGGAGGTATGGCATCCACGTCCATGAACATCCTATCGTCATCCTCCTCATCATCGCCCTCGTGGACCTCTGCTGCTGCCGCCTCCGTGTCTGCTATCTCTACTCGAGTATAGGGACGCACCATAGCGTTTCTGTCCTCGTCACTGACCTAAGCATCTTGCATCCCCATCCTGCAGATGGCCTCCCAGTCAAGGTCAGACGAAAAAGTATCCTCATGAATCCTCTCATCAACCAAGTCGACCTATAGGCGAGTGAGCAGAGTGGTGATCAAACGCCCATAGGGTAGGTTACCCACCAGTCCAGGCGTCGTGGCACGGCGCATAGTCCTGATAATGATATAAGGAAGGAAAACAGGTTGCCTAGTGCAGATGCAGTACAGGAGGTATTGGGTCAACTGTGAAACCTTCTCATAGTGTCCACTTTGAGGAATCAGGTTGTGCTGAATAATCTTGCAATACACTTGGGATTCCGACCGTAGGTTGATTGCCTTCATCTGCCAGCGATCATCCCTAAGAATCTGACTATCAATCTCTACACGCATTCTTACTGACAGGAACTGGGGTTCCTCGGGTGCACAGTATACTAAAGGATCATCATTTGAGATATCCAGGAGATCAGCCAACTCCTAGCAGTTAAAGGAGATCTCCACCCCTTTAACAAAACTAGTGATCCTGAGCTCTCTACCCCTATCTATGTCCTCTGGGTCACTCTCCACCTTTAAATTATAGAAAAATTGTTTCACCAACTCAAGACAAGTTCAACCCTCATATAAGATCACAGGAAGCCAGCCCATATCACCGAATGCGCCCTCCACATCAAATAGGGCTAAGTTGGCCAAGTTGACACAATGACCCCCTTCCACCTTCTTCCGCTCATACCGGGCATACTGTGCCTCTGCTTCAATAGACCGAAAGAAATGGGGATCATGAACTCTGGGAACTTTAGTGTAAACCATGTTATCTGGAAAGACATAGACCAACAAGCAATACATCAGATATAATGAAAATTCAAAATTTTGGCATTATAACTGCGTGATTTGGCCAAAAGCCTCACTTTTCACCCAAACAGTTGGGCAGGAAGACTTAAACAGGTCCCAAACCATCCTGCAAGGCTCATACAATAGGAAATTTAAACTAGGTAGGTCGAATTTGAAGAAATTTTGACAATTGGGAAAAACCCTAAAATTTAGGTCAAAAGTGGAAATTTTCAAGTTTCTAATAAACTAACCGATGAAACTCAAATTTTCTTGAGGGTTTCATCCATTGGGTGGCCAATAGCAAAAGCCCCCAATAAAAATCAAATTTTTACGGTCAGAAAAATAGTAATTTGAAGAAAACCCTATAAATGGAGAAAAACCTAGATATGAAAGCTTAAAAAGGAGAACTAGTAGGGAACATACCTGGAAGAACGGAACGTAGGTCGTGGATCGACGAAAGAATCACCAAACTTGTGCGGTCGACACTGTAGCAACTCAGTGGAGGCGAGTTGAGTTGAAGACAAAAGAGAAGAATGGAGAATGACTCCAAAAATCAGGTTTAAAAACCTGATTTGGGGTCGTGTGGTCGCAAAATTCGACCAAAAACGCGACCATATGATCGACCACACGATCAACCACAAGCTCTCGGTGAGTTGATAGGTTTTGTGTGATCGCACCTGTGGTCGCATATAGTGCGACCACACAATCAACCACAGGCTCTCAGTGAGCTGACAGGGTTTGTGTGGTCGCATACCCTGTGGTCGCATATACTGCGATCCCAGCATCGAACACACAATGAAAAATACTCTGTTTTGACTGAATGACTTTAAAGATTGAAATTTTACCTTGTTTATTTGGATTTCAACATGAGAATGACGTATATTATGATTGCCTCATATGTTCTTTGACTTTTAGATACTACCACCACCAGAAACAGGAAATGGCTAGGCGAAGAATAACCAGGAGAGGACGTAACCCAATTCCACCACCACCACCTGTGGAGGAAAATGGCCATGAAAACCCTGAAGAACAGGAGAATCAAAATGTGGTACCGCCAGGAGTCAACGACCAGGTTAACCATACAAACTTGCCAACCCCACCTACAAATTTGACTACTGCAGTGATGAATCTAGCACAACAATTAAAGTAAATATAGCAAGTGCCAGCCAACATGCAAGCTGCTATGAGAATGGCTTTCCCAGCTGCAAACACTACACCTTTACCTGCGGGACAGGCTAGTACCGTACCAGGGGGTAGCAACATCGTGCCCCAAGCATCGATTATGAATAACATGGTACCTCAAGCACCTCAAACGCCATTTGTACAAGCTTAAGTACAAAACCCTGAAGTAGCTCAAGGCATATACAACCAAGGCAATTACCAGTATCAACCGCCTATATATGGAGCATATGCTCAGTATCAGTTGGACCATTCTCGACTGATCGAGCGTTTCCTGAAGATAAAGCCTAAGGAATTTAATGGTAAGCTAGCGGATCCTTTGTGGCCAGCTCACTGGATCGACGAGATGGAAAGGAACTTCATGATGATGACTGTAAATGAAGAGGAAAAAGTGCTATGTGCCACATTTATGCTGAAGGGCGATGCACACCATTGGTGGAAGTCTACTCGAAGTTATCTATTAATGAAGCACGCCCAATTGACCTGGGCTGTCTATAAAGAAGCATTCTTCAAGAAGTATTTTCTCAAAAGTTTTAGAGATGCGATGGAAAGAAAGTTTCTGAGTCTGTATCAGGGACAGGTGATTGTGGATGCGTATCAACAGTATTATGAAGAGCTATTTTTCTTTGCTCCCTCTAGCATGCAGGAGGAAAATACCAAAACACAAAGGTTTATCATGGGACTTAGGGGATGTATCCGTGAGCATGTATTAGGACTAGAAAAGAAGATTTATAATAAAGCAGTACAAATTGTTGAGTACTGGAATCGAGCTAGAGGGAAAGTTATTTTGCTCAGAACAGAGGTATCAAAAGGCCTAATGGAAATTCATATAACGGAGGGAACACAAAGACCTTTAAACCCTTCCGTACTCAAGGCTTCAATGTTGCAACCAAGACTACTCCAACAGTCCAACCACAACAAAAGCAAAGTAGTGAGGGAGTAAAATACTCTAACTGTAATCAAATGGAACATTATTCAAGAGAGTGTCCTTGTAAGACTTGTATCGAACTAACCGGTCTTACCACATTGTACCAGGTCTATCTATCATGGTCGAGCCAAGTGGACCAAGTGTGTGAAGAAATCACAAGACTAGGTATGAAGTCTAACTCAAAAACATTAAAATATGAGGATAGGGTCGCATGCCTAAATAGGTGTGACCAATCCCACCTCAAAAGAGTCCAACCCATGACTTTTTGGTCATGGGGTCGCATGACTAAAAAAACGTAGGGTCGATGGATTATGCGACCCTACAAAATAACAGACAGAATCTGGAAATTAAGAAACCTTCCTAATTCAAAGGAGGTCTTTCCTAAACTCATTGAGACTTATTATGGAGGGTTTTTCTCTATAAATAGGACGTCCCTTAGCCTCTTTCACTGCTTTAGAACCCTAATTGAAAGTGAAAGAAAGAGAAAGAGAAGGAAGAGAAGAAGAGAAGGAAACTTGAAGAAGAAGACTAAGGAAGAGGAGGAAGTTCAGAGAAACCTCTGAATTAAGGTATGAACCTAATTCCCTACCTGAATAAGAGAGCCTAAAATAATTATGAAGAACATAGGATTAGGAGAAACCCAAATCATCCATCCATGGACAAGTTCCAAGGGAATCCATGGAGGAAATCATTGTGGGCAATGAAAAGTGTGTAAAAATTGTAGTTTTGAGTCATAGGACAATCATAGGAAGGACCATAATGGTAAGCCAAAGATTTCAACATGAAGGAATGGATTTTAGAGTGAAAAGGTCGACCATAATACGTGTGGTCGCACGTAGGGTCGAATGGTATCCGACCCTACGAAACTACATGATCGACCACATGCCCTCGAGAAGTTCCAGGGAGGGTGTGGTCACACGTAGGGTCGAATTATATCCGACCCCACATGCGACCCTACACCCTAGGGTCGCAGAAACTGCAACCCTAGGTGTTACCCTACCTGCGACCCTATAATTTCTTTTAGTCTAAATATATTGGAATTAATTCTAATTAAAATCTATAGACTTGGTAGGTCTTTCTAGTGATTTAAAAGTTATTCATAAAGCTTGAACGAGGATCTACGCTCAATCAAAGGTAAGGGAACAAGACCTAAACTAATTGGCTAATAATAAAATATTTTTGTTTATTGAGTCCAACACCATTAATGATTCTATGTTTGTATGATTGTAATGTGTATATCACATGTCATCCATTATTCCTGTTATTACTGTTCATGCATATTTAATTCTGTTTATTTATAACATGATGATGATGATGATGCTAGCAATAGGCATGTGAATGTATGTGTGTGGTTAGTGTACTTGATGCGAGTGAAGCATCAGGGGGAGGACGTGACACTGTGGTTCATCCTGATCACCAGACTCTAGCTGCTACTCAAGTCTTGTCCACTAACATCGTCGTATCGCCATTATCTTAGCAGAACTATTACGTCGTAGGGCATCAGGGGAGGTGGTCTCGGACCGTGTAGTCTCTGACTCTGCCGGGGGATCTTAGCTCTATCTCTATGGACGTATTGAGGGATGCTGGGGTGAGGCCTAGGATACACTGTTTGACATTAGGATTGGTTAGTTGCGAGCCCAGTTTGTAAGCCCTCGCCAGCAGGGGCTTATGTATTGGTATAGGTAGGGCATCAGGGGAAGTGTGATGCGGTGCGGTCCTAAGCACTTTAGCTCTATCCCTATTCCATGGTGGGTGCATGTGGGGGCGGCAATGGTGTTTGATCCATTGGATGGTTCCACACATTCGTGTATAGAGGTGCGGCGATCACCTATCCTTTCTATTGCATATTGCAAACTTATGAACCAGACCAAAGATATGAATTGAATGCATGCATATGTTTGTTGCATTGTTTTGTTTGCTCACTGAGCCGTGATGTGTGCTCATCCTCCCGATGTCGAATATTTTTAGTTGATGATGCAGGTACCGTCGTAGAAGATTATATGAATGCTCCGATGTATTGACATGCGACGGTGATGGATGCAGAAGTTATGATGGAGTCGCATGATTCGTCATGCGAGTGCAACTCATTCGTCTTTAGATTTTTATTATTAAGGAAATGTAATTGATTATTTTATTTTACTATATGTCTTAGTCTTTTTGAAGATAATTGAATAATTTATTTATGATATCATCTTTAGATTCTCAGTTCATTTAATTAAAGACTTCCGCTATCGTGTATTTATTCTGAATTTTGTTGTGGATGTATATGGTTTAAGAAAACAGACACAGCCTATTCGAGATCCTGGTTGAACCATTGATTTATTGACGGTTCATCACACCATTCTGAATAGTGTGGAATTGGGATGTGACAATCCTAAGCCAAGGAAGCAACTACAACAAGGAAAGGTTTATACAGTTACATCTGAGGATGTTGCCGCATCGCTTGATGTGGTTACAGGTATGACCTGAACCTTTCATTTTGTACTACCTTATGTGAGCATGTAGACTAAATTAAATCGAATCACAGGTATCATACCTATTAATAGCATACCCGCCAGAGTACTCTTTGATTCTAGAGCTACTCATTCTTTTATATCTATGTCATTTGGAAACAAGCTAAATCTACCCCTCAGACCTTTAGACTATAAATTGCTGGTACGTTCACCTATGGGATTAGAAGTGAAACTAGGAAAAGGTTATGGACCATGTCCAGTTCTTATCAGTGAAAAGATTTTGGATGCAACCTTAATTCAACTCGAGATGGCAGACTTTGACGTTATCTTGGGAATGGATTGGTTAGCTCGGCATTCTACAAACTATTATGTGCAGAAAAGAAATTGACATTTAAAGACAAGGAAGGAGCAGAATTTAGTTTTGCAGGAACCAAACTTCTCCGTAAACGAAAAGTCATTCTCTCTGCAATAAAGGCTAGAAAAATGCCTCGAGAAAGGGGGGATTGGGTATCTAGTATCCGTGGTCGACCTCACCAAGGAAGCACCATGAATGGAGGATATTGATGTTGTGTGTGACTTTTCAAATGTATTTCTTGAGGAACTACTAGGACTATCACCCGACCGAGTGACAGAGTTTGTTATAGATCTTATACCTGGAGCCGCACCAGTATCTAAAGCACTCTATCGAATGGCTCCTACTGAATTGAAGGAACTGAAGGTACAATTACAGGAATTACTAGACAAAGGTTATATCAGACCCAGCATATCACCAGGGGGAGCTCTAGTATTGTTTGTGAAAAAGAAGGACGGTAGCGTTCGACTGTGTAAAGACTATCGAGAATTGAATAAGCTTACAATCAAGAATCGGTACCCGTTGCCTCGGATCGATGACTTGTTTGATTAGTTGCAAGGTACCAAAGTGTTCTCTAAAATTGATCTTTGGTCAGGATACCATCAGTTGAAGATTAAGGAAGGTGATATTCTGAAGACAGCATTTAGAACAAGATATGGACATTATGAATTTTTAGTCATGTCTTTTGGATTAACTATTGCACTCGCAATTTTTATGGAACTCATGAATCGGGTATTCCATGATATGTTGGATATGTCAGCCATTGTATTTATTGACGACATACTAGTTTACTCCAAGGACAAAGAAACTCATGTCACAAATCTAAGAGCCGCTCTGCAGCGACTAAGAAAAGAGAAGTTTTACGCCAAATTTACAAAGTGTGAGTTCTGGCTAAATGAAGTCGCTTTCTTAGGCCATGTAGTATCCGTTGAAGGAATTAAAGTGGATCCTAGCAAGATTGAAGCCATTGTGAAATGGGAAGCACTTAAGAATGTTGCAAAAATCAGAAGTTTTCTAGGTTTAGATAGTTATTACCAACGATTCATGGAAGATTACTCTAGAATCATCGTACCACTCACCAGTTTGACTAAGAAAGGAGAAAAGTTTGTTTGGACCGATAAATGTGAGGAGGGTTTTCAAACATTGAAGGCTAGATTGATATCAGCTCCCATCTTGACTATTTCGATCCCAGGATAACCATTTACCTTGTACACTAATGTGTCTGGGTTGGGTTTAGGATGTGTACTTATGCAAGGAGAACAAGTAGTTGTGTATGCCTCAAGACAACTGAAGACGCATGAGAAGAACTATCTCACTCATGACTTGGAATTAGCAGCAGTAGTACATGTTGTTAAGATATGGAGACATTATTTGTATGGTGAGAAATTTCAGATTAAATCAGATCATAAGAGTCTTACTTATCTTTTCAATCAGAAGGAGTTGAACATGAGACAAAGAAGATGGCTGGAATTATTGAAGGATTATGATTGTGATATTCAGTATCATCCAGGAAAGGCTAATGTAGTTGCTGATGCGCTAAGTAGAAAAGCAATGATAAAATCCCAGGGAGAAGTTAACATGACTGCGGAAATGTGTTACAGGAGAAGTATTCAATTATGGTAATGAGCAGTTCGTGTTAGGTACACCGGATGGATCAACCAACCAAGGGTTTATTCATCGATTTTCAAATATGTTTGCCACATTGAAGATTGTACCTGATCTGATAGACGAAGTAAAAGCCGCTACTAAATCAGACTCTTATCTGAGAACGGTGCAAGAAGACATCAAAAAAGGTAAGACTACTCCTGAGTTCACCTTGGACATTGAAAAGGTACTAAAATACAAAGGAAGAGTATGTGTTCCTGAAAATAAAGATTTGGATATTAGACACAGACTAATGAAAGAAGCTCACACCACTGCTTATTCGGTACATCCTAGAAGGATGAAGATGTATCATGATCTGAAGAAGCTATATTGGTGGAGAGGAATGAAGGTGGATGCAGCTAAATTTGTGTCTCAATGCCTAAATTGTCAAAGGGTAGAGGCTGAAAGGCAAAGACCTAAATGATTGTTGCAGCCACTACCAGAACCAGCATGAAAATGGGACTGCATCACTATGGACTTCATTACCGGGTTACCATTGACTCCCCGAGTAGTTGACGTGGTCTGGGTGATTGTGGATCGTTTGACTAAGACAACTCTTTTCATAGCTATACGACCTCAGTATACCCTATAGAGGTTGGCCAAGATATATGTGGATAATATTATCAGATTGCATGGTATACCTAAAAGCATTGTGTCCGATAGAGACCCACGCTTTACCTCAAAGTTTTGGGAAGGATTAAAGAAGGCTATGGGTACAACTTTGAAGTTCAGTACTGCGTTCCATCCTCAGATAGATAGACAGTTGGAGCGTACCATTCAAATTTTAGAAGACATGCTTCGAGCCTGTGTTATTGATTTCAAAGGATCATGGGATGAGAACTACTGTTGATCGAGTTTGCCTATAACAACAACTATCAGGCTACTATACAAATGTCACCCTATGAAGCACTATATGGTAGGAAGTGTTGAACTCTATTGTTCTGGAATGAAGTTGGAGAACGGAGTATTGTGGGACCAAAGTTTGTTGAAGAGACTTGTTGAGTAGTCGACATTATCAAGGAAAGAGTTAGAATAGCTCAGAACCATTAGAAACAGTATGCAGATAATCAATGTCGAGACCTTGAATTCGTCGTAGGTGATAAGGTATTCCTGAAAATATCACCTATGCGAGGCTTAAAATGATTCGGACAGAAAGGAAAGCTAAGTCCGAGATATGTCGGGCCATATGAAATTTTAGCTAAACGTGGGAAAGTGGAGTATCAGTTAGCGGATTACCGCCATCTATGTCAAGTGTGTATGATGTATTTCATATCTCATTACTAAAGAAGTACGTCAGAGATCCAACACATGTGATAACAGCGGATCCGCTAGATCTAACTGATGATTTGACATTTAAAGTAGCACCAACTGAAATTCTCAGTCGAAAGGTTCAACGTCTACGCAACCATGACATTTATTATATTAAGGTTACTTGGAGGAGCCAAGATGTAGAAGAGATCACATGGGAAGAAGAGAATGCTATGCGAAAGCAATATCCTCACCTTTTCGACTCGAAAGGTATGTGCAAATTTCGAGGATGAAATTTATAATAAGAGGGGAGGAGTTGTAAGACCCGTATCGTACTAACCGGTCTTACCACCTTGTATCAGGTCTCCCTATCATGGTCAGACCAAGCGGACCAAGTGTGTGAAGAAACCACAAGGCTAGGTATGAAATTGAACCCAAAATTAGCTAATTAGGAGCGTGTGGTCGCATACCTAAACAGGTGTGGGCGAGCACACCTCAGATTAAAGCGACCATAGAAGTCTGAGACGTGTGGTCGCAGTTTTTTACTGTGTGGTCGACGGGTTCTGCGACCACACCTGCGACCACACCTGCGACCATACGAACTCAGACAGACTCCATGATTAGGAAACCTTCCAAATCCGAAGGGGGTTCTTTTTTAATCTAAGTAGGACTCTATATGGAGGGTTTTTCTCTATATATAGGACATCCCTTAGCCTCTTTCATCCTTTTAAAACTCAAACTGAAAGAGAGAAAAAGAGAAGAGGAGGAAGAGAAGGAGAATTGAAGAGGAAGACTAAGAGAAGGAAATTTAGAGAGAACTCTGAATCATCAACAAGTATAAGGTATGAAACCATCCCCTACATCTGTTGAATACCTAGAATAGATCATGGAGGAGATAGTGATTCAAAGTAAGACCCCAATCATCAAACCATGGACAAATTCTAAGAGATCCATGGAGAGAATCTATTATGATGATGGATTGTGTAAAATATGAATTTTAAGCCATAGAACAATCATAGGAAGGATCATGATGATAAGCCAAGGAATCAAAACATGAAGGAATTAAGTTGGGAGTGAAAAAACGACCATCACATTTGTGGTCGCATGTGTGGTCGCATGATATGCGACCACACGAGACACACATAATCAACCACACTACCTCGGGAAAATTCCAGGGAGGGTGTGGTCGCATGTGTGGTTGCATGATATGTGACCACACGAGACCCAGATAACCGACCACACACCCTCGGGAAAGTTTCAGGGATGGTGTGGTCGCATGTACGGTCGCCTGGTATGCGACCACACATAGCGACCACACACCCTCGGAAAAGTTTCAGGGTGGGTGTGGTCGCATGATATGCGATCACACATAGCGACCACACGCCCTCGGGGAAAATTCAGGGAGGGTGTGGTCGCATGTATGGTTGCATGATATGCGACCACACACCCTGTGGTCGTAGAAACTGAAACCACAGGTGCAGCCAGACCTGCGACCACTCAACTTCTGAAAGTCCAAATTAATGGAAATAAATTCTAATTTAAAATCTATAAATTTGTTAGGTTTTCAAGTGGTCTAAAAGTGATTTACAAAGCTTGGACGAGGAACAACCATCGACCAAAGGTGAGGGAACAAGACCTAAATTAACTGGCTAATAATAAACTATTTTACTTATTGAATCCAATGCCATGAATGATTCTATACTTATATACTTGTAATGTGCATTTCACATGTCATCCAATATTCCTGTTATTACTGTTCATGCATATTTAATTATGTATATTTATAACATGATGATGATGATGATGTTAGGAATAGGCATGTGAATGTATGTGTGTGGTTAGTGTGCTTGATGCGAGTGGAGCATCAAGGGGAGGACGTGACACTATGGTTCATCGTTCATCCTGGTCACCAGACTCTAGCTCTATCTCTACTCAAGTCTTTCCCACTAACATCGTCGTATCGCCATTACCTTAGCAGAACTATTACGTCGTAGGGCATTAGGGGAAGTGGTCTCGGACCGTGTAGTCTCTGACTCTAGCGGGGGGCCTTAGCTCTATCTCTATAGACGTATTGAGGGATGCTGGGGTGAGGCCTTGGATACACTGTTTGACATTAGGATTGGTTAGTTGCGAGCCCAGTTTGCAAGCCCTCGCCAATAGGGGCTTACGTGTTGGTATGGGTAGGGCATCAGGGGAAGTATTATGCGGTGTTTAATCCGAGTACTTTAGCTCGATCTCTATTCCATGATGGGTGCATGTGGGAGGCAATGGTGTTTGATCCATTGGGCGGTTTCACACACTCATGTATAGAGGTGCAATGGTCACAATCCTTTCTATTGCACATTGCAAACTCATAAACCAGACCAAATATATGAATTGAATGCATGCATATGTTTGTTGCATTGTTTTGTTTGCTCACTCAGCCATGATGTGTGTTCACCCTTTCAACGTCGAATATTTTAGTTGATGTTGCAGGTCCTACTGTGGAAGATTATATGAATGCACCAATATATGAGCATGTTGCTGCTATGGATGTGGAAGCTATGGTGGAATTGCATGATTCGTTGTGCGAGTGCAACTTATGTATTTTCGATTAGATTTAGTTATTGGTTTATCGAAACATGTAATTGATTTATTTATTTTATTTTATGTCTTTAGTCATTTGGAGATAATTGGATAATTAATTATGTTATCACTATTAGATACTCAGTTCATTTATATTAAAGACTTTCGCTATTGTTTATTTACTCTGATTATGGTTGTGGTTGTATCTGGTTTAATCAAATAGACACGGCCTATACGAGATCCTGGTTGAACCGTTAGTTCATAGACGGTTCATCACACCATTTTGGTTGGTTCAGAATTAGGGTGTGACAAGTTAAACATGAAAGTATGAAATATAAAAATAGCACATCCAGTGCACAAGCTCCTACCACTATGGAGTCTTGTGTTGTCATCTCCCAAGATCTTCTACAAAGCCGAAAGAGCTGATTAAGAACTATGAAATCACGAGCTTTGTATAAGTTTACCACCATTTTAGTTTCTCTGTCTTTTGAATCTTTCATGGACTGATCTAACTTGACTTACAATTATACCGTGTAATAGCAAAAAACATGAGTGCCTTAAATCTTCCATGTGCAAAATTCCTAGCAGCACTACCAAGTCAATCCAAACAATGACTAGGTTCTGGAACCACATTATCATTCAACAACAAAAAAATGAGTGGAAAAAATGCATTTTTAGTAATGTTCTACCCATTTTGTCGTCTAAATGCATTTTTAGCAGCAAAAAACATCTCTCTGCTATGCATTTATCCAGTTCTTAAATGCACTACCAAGCAAAAGAACATGAGTGGCTTAAATCTTCCATGTGCCAAAAATGCATATTTAGTAACGTCCTCCCTATTTCATAAACGCACATTGGCAGAATATTGTTAGCCATATTTTTGTAAAGGTAAAAAAAATGTGGTATATAATTTCAAAATTATAGAGTGAATGACAATAATTAAAAAAAAAGAAAAAAAAAAAGAAAAGCATAATTAATAACATCCGACTCAAATTAATAACTGCATTTTGTTCATAACACAAGCCTGGGTAAAAGTAAATTTAAACATTGTTACGTATTATATTTCTGCTAAACCATGTTGTCTAGCCAATTGATTTGCAATCTCTATTCTCACTGCATTCATCTCATGGACCGTCTTATTCAAATTACTACGTTCTGGAACCACATCATCATCATTTCCTAATTCAACATGATCATTATCTTGATCAGGAACTAATGGATCATATGAACATAGCCTATTAAATTCTATGTCGGAAATTTGCTCATCTTTAATGAAATTATGAAGAGCACAACATGCAAGAACAATGCACCCTTGAACATTGAGTGGATAAAACACCATTAACTTCAATGTAGCCTTCAAAAACCCAAATGCTCGTTCAATGACATTCTTTAAGGAAAAATGCTTATGATTGAACAATTCCTTAGGGGTTGTAGGTTCTCGTCTGGCTCCCCGATAATCACACAAGTGATATCTATCTCCTTTAAATGGTGTCATGTAACCATGGAGAGTCGGATATTCAAAATCTACAACGTAATGTTTGCC
Source organism: Protea cynaroides (assembly GCA_028583415.1). Lineage (NCBI taxonomy): Eukaryota > Viridiplantae > Streptophyta > Magnoliopsida > Proteales > Proteaceae > Protea > Protea cynaroides. The sequence goes on from CM053274.1 coordinate 63,627,703, forward strand.
TATGATATTGTAATAAAATTAAAAAAGATATATAGTGATTTAAGACAATATAACAACATGCAATGAAATTGAATTCTAACCATATCATCTACCTAGTGGAGGATGAGAAAATCTCAAATTTAGATCCCAACGAGCCTCTGTAAATACTCAGCAATCATTTGCGCTCCCTTCCCAACCAACGTATACATAAATAAATTTCATATCAAACAAACAATTACACATCACATTTTGTGATAGTGTTCATTTCTCATTCCTATATGGTACTTGTAAATTTACAGGTACTTAAGCATCAATATGTGTGTCATCGATAGCCCCAATGCAATTCTAATACATAAAAGTAGCCTCATAAGATAAAATGAACTATATTGTTACAAAATCGAATTTGAAATTATATTAACAAATTTACCTTGAAGTAGGGATAATACTTTGGATTATTTTTAAGGGTAATTTACTCATACCACCCTTGGAATCCAAACTTACTACGCATCACCCTATAAGTTGATGCTATTTACTCATACTACCCCCTAAACCTCTGTGGACCATTATACCCTTAGTCCATTTACCAATAAAAAACCTCAGAAGTCATTTTTGCCCCTCTAAAAAGAGGAAAAGAGGAACCTATGTCTTCGCCAACTCCTCCTCCTCCAGCCCTCCTTGGTGCTTTGATCTCTCTCATCAGACGCAGCATTTGGACAAATTCTTCCACCAAAGTATTTTCATGCTCGAATCAATGGTGGAATCGAATAAAGCTACAAAAATGGAAGATGGTGAGGAAGATTACATGGGAGATCTTTCACACTGCCTCCTCCTGAAATCACTGAGCCTTTTTCCAAAATCTCCCAAAAAAAGGTAATCCATGGTTCCTTCATTTCTCTCCCTGTTAATATTTAATAACCCTTTTATTTGCCGGTTTCAGTCTAGAACCCTTACTTCTCTCTTTTCTAATCGACAGAGCTTCAACACCAAAACCCTCTTTAATCAGCCCTTAACGAAGAAAGTCAAGACCTTAAACTAGCAAGAACAACGGACACTAGATCTAGAGCGGAAACAGAAAGAACCAGATGAGCAAGGATGGGTCCGGCTTGGCTATGCCAGTCAGACTCAAGATACTGTGGTTGGGGGCTGGGATTGGGAGGGAAGACCAGCATAAGAAGAAGCAGAGGAGAGAAGAGGTCATGGAGAAGATGAAGACCAAGAAGGAAGGAGCTTTAATGGCGGAATTTGGTTCTCGACAAAAGTCTCATTGGAGAAGCCGCAAGATTGTTGGTAGTTTCAATAAGGTCAAAGGGGCACTGGAAGTCTGGAACAGAAAGGGGCTCAATCACCTATGGTGCTTGTATCTGCTTTCCAAGAGAGGCTTCAGCAGATGGAGAAAACCAGAAACCAAAGGCTTTATCTTCTTCAGGTTTGGAAAAAGCTACATTACCTCAATCTTCTTCTCCATTTTAGAGAAAAAAAGAAACCCTAAGTTCTGTGAACTAATTCAAGTGGAGAAAGAACTTCAGAGCAGGAAATCTCTGCTATTGGAATCGAAGCTTTCAAACATAAGATCCATGGAACAGCGATGTCTTATGCTTGATCAAAAGAATGCGGTACTTAATTTCAAGATATTAGGTCACAGGTCAGAGATCTCACATTTGGAAGCCAAGTATCAGTCGACGTTTCAACAATTTAGGAATCTGAAGAGTGAGGTGGAGGAGCACGAAGAATATGAGAAGAAGAAAGACAGGTTATATGAGATGAAGAGATGTGACATGGAGGATTTCAAGGGACAAGTGCAGAGATTCGTTTTCGAATCACACCAACAAGTGCAAGATCTTAGGCTCAGGCTTGATGGTGAAGATGAAAGGGGAAGAGGAAGAGGTGGAAGAAGAAGAGATAACCATACCCATTTTAGTCTTTTCACCATACCCATAAGGGTATTTTAGACATTAAAATTTTTTAACCATGATAACATCAGCATTTGTGGGTCTTAGTGTATCAAGGTTTGAAATTTAGGGGTAGTATAAGTAAATAGCGTCAACTTATAAGGTGATGCGTAGTATGTTTGGATTCTAGGGATGGTATGAGTAAATTACCCTATTTTTAATCTCTTTTGCCATCACATTGAATGATGGGGTTGAATATTTTCTCTTCCCAACTTCAAGAATGCTTTCAATACCTTCATAAAAATCTATTGACGGTCTTACCAAAATGTTGGAACTTTTCAACAATTTTTCTGTTACTATCTTTCCCTTGTAGTGCCTGGACAAATATGCCAATTTGTTCATCAATTCTTATGTATCGGCTATCTTATAGCCAACCCCGTTGTTTCATGAAGTTATATAAGTTAATGAAGACGTATCGTTCCATACAAAACTTGTCATAAATCATGTCCCTATTGTCAACCATAATTTTGGCCATCCATTGTGCACCAAACAATATGCTATCTCTACAAGGCTCTCTATAGTAAATTGATTGCTCAAACTCATGAATTGCTAATAAACCCCACATTTGCCAATCTTGTTATTCCTCATGCAAGAAAAGCTTTATAAATTTCATTTTTGGGATCTAATTATGATTACAACTAATGATGTTTTTTTCTTCTTCTTTTTTCTTGTAAGTCCTAGCTTTTATACCCAATTTTTTTTTTCTTCTCTCAAAAATGGTGAGGGTTGAGGTTGAGTAACTGAAGAACAAAATTGTGGTCAGATGGTAAAGAAGGAAAGAGCAGGATGGTAATTGCAACTAGAATAATTGGATTCAAATCCAAGCCCTGTTGCCCTTCTTAGCCAAAATTGATGTTTTGCTTGATGCTTGTGTTGCCTCCAGTTACTAATGTGTTTTTTGTGAGTTCAAGCTATTATCTTCTTTCTTGTTTCTTTTTTTTTTTCCCTTTTTTAGTACCACCAATCAAATAATTAATTGGGTATGTTTTCCTGCTGCTGTATCTACTAACCTCTGTTATGTATGTGTGTTTGAACATTAACTAATAAGTATTTATATTGTATTTGTGAATGTGATCCATTACCTCTTTGTATTGCAAGTAATTAGATTTATGAAACCAATTATGTATGTTGTAAAACCGTTGTGGTTCATGGTTCTGAATTTTGGATTTCGACAAAAATGTTTCAGTTTTGAAAGAAATGTAGGGTCGAAATAGAAAAGTCTCAAATTTTGGTCCTAAGTCACTGTTTCGACCATGTTTTGGTTGAAATCTCTAGTTTTGGCCAAAACTTGGTCTAAACACCTTATAAAATATCAAGTTTCAATAGAAACTTGGTGTACTCTTACTAAACATTCAAAGAAGTAAAAGACGAGCAGTACAAGCACACAACACTTAGTAAATGTTTATTAACTTTTAGGAAAAAGTATGGGTACCTCCCCTCTAATTTGATAAAATACCAGGTACACCCAAACCTTTTGAACAATTACAACTGTTCCATTTTTTTACGATCTTAAATTAAATACTAAATGGACAAATATACACCTATAAATCAATGGAGACGAACATCTTTTTCTTCTTCTCCTTCTCCCTACCTGTCTTGGCTTTTGATTTTTTTTCCCTCTTATATGAATATAGGAAACACAAAGAAATAAAAATAATAATAATAATAAATTGAAAAAAGGGTAAAAAGATCTATTTTGCCTCTTGGGCTTGTATAACCTCAGCACAAAAGAATCAGGGCTAATTTTCTATTGCCATCTCCAATTTCCCAAGAACCAGTAACAAATATTTAATGAATAAAAGAGAAATCAAATGGAAAAAATAAAAAATAAAAAATAATAAGTGTGGGAAAATTACTCATACCACCCCTGGTCTTTGGTCCAAATACACTTATTATCCTAAAGTTGACAACAATTACAATCGTACCCCAAATTCTAATAGTGTTAAATAAAAAAATTTAAGACAATTTTACCCTTATTGCATTTACAAAAAAAAATAGGTAAAATAACTTTTTTAACCTTCTATAAATATGAAATGATGAAATGACCAAAGTATCCTCCCAAACATTTATGCGGAAAAGAACTCTTGTTCTCTCATTTTACACTATTATATGGTCTTTTTACAATACCCATAAAGGTACTTTGGACATTAAAAAATAGGGTAAAAGACAGTTACCTCCCTTGTAACTTACCTTATTGAGCTTTGACCCCCAAAGGTTTCAAAAAAGACAGTTACCTCCCCTAAATAACTATTAAAATCCAAATAGCCTCAATTTTTAACGGTGTTAAAGTTAAATTTTTAATAGACAACTCTACCCTCAACCTTTTATCCATACTTTAAATCTTATTACTGTTAAAAGACCAATATAACCCTTTTATATCCAACTAAAATAAACCTTAATCTCATCTTCTTTTCATTCTCCCTCACGTTCTTTCCGGCGGAGATGATATGATGGACTTAGATGCAAGCGAAACGATTACAGGCGACCAGTGAGGCAAAACTCCTTGATTAAGCACTAGTTTTGATTTCCATGAGTTAGTGTTCTGATTTGTGTTTAATCATGTTGAATTCTCATTCTTAATGTGAAATTCTTATTTTGATTCTCCTTCGCTCTTCCCTGTTGACAACCCTCCTGATTCTTTTGGACATATATAATGGGTGAGTTAATTAAAGTACTTGTTGAATCAAGAGAGAAGAGTGAGGTGTGAGAGAAAATGGCGGAGGAAAAAAAAAGGGGTTGGGGATCTTCGAATTTTGGTGAGGAGAAAACCTGTGAGAAATCAGTTGCAGTAGAAAAAGAAGGGGAAGAATCGGGGTTTGAAGAGAGAGAGCTAGGAAAGGGAGGAGAAATGACATGGTTTTTTTATTTCGACATTGAGGGAAGAGCAGAATCTACCAGGAGAGGAAGTAGGAGAAGAAACCGAAGAAGAATAGGAGATAAAATGGTTGTGGACTAAGAGCAACTGGAATGGGAGAAAGATGAGGGAAGATAAGAGTGAAAATAGGGATTGAAAATCTAGAGAGACTTTAAGAGAGAAGAAACCGAAGAAGAATAGGAGACGATTGGAATGGGAGAAAGATGAGGGAAGATAGGAGTGAAAATAGGGATTGAAAATCTGGATAGATTTTAGGAGAGAAGAAACCAAAGAAGAATAGGAAAGAAAATGCCCGTCAACTAAGGGAAACTGGAATGGGAGAAAGATGAGGGAAGATAGGAGTGAAAATAAGGATTGAAAATCTAGAGATATTTTAGGAGAAATTGCTTCAATATTCAAGGATTTGCAGCAACGGAGAGCTCCGAAGAAGAAGGCGATTCAAGGGTTTGAAAATCAGAACAAATGTAAGAGAGTAAATGGGGAAGTAATAACCCTATTAAATAGTAAGGGTAAAATAGGTCGTTCATCTCTCTAAAAGGGTAATTTGGTCTTTAAAAAAATATTGAACTCCCACCGTTACCATCTAATGGAATATTCTTAATGCTTGGGCTATTTGGATTTTAATAGTTATTCAGGGGAGGTAACTGTCTTTTTTTAAACCTTTGGGGGTCAACGGTCAATAAGTTAAGTTACAGGGGAGGTAACTGTCTATTACCCTAAAAAATAAAATCATGCTAACATCAGCAATTAACAGGAAAAAAAAAAACTAACATAGTGGGCCTCTATGTAACCGTGTTTGGTATTTAGGGGTAGTAGGTGTAATTATTGTCAATTTTACGGTAGTAGGTGTATTTGAACCAAAGTCCAGGGGTGGTATGAGTGAATTTCCTAAAAGATATTTACAAGGAACTATTTGTCACAAAAATAATATTTGGATCCTACACAAGTCCATAACTAATATCTATGGCGGCCCCCTTCGTTCCAATGCTTCAATTTGTCGCGATGAAGACTTTATGAAAGTTTTCTTTTCAATCTAAGGGGCATCGATGGGGTTTGAGCTTGCTTAAGAGGATAAATATGGTTTCCTATTCTCTCAAAAGAAATTTGAATTCTTGTATTCTGGTTTTGTTTTGTTTGATTTCATTGCCTATATACAGAGTCTTTGGATATTGACTACAGAGAATACTTGATTCCAAAAGAGTCCAGCGAAAATCGATGAATGGATGAGTGAAAATGTTTGAGTTTGGTTGAAGGAAGAACTGATTATGACTCGCTGTTGTGGCCTGCAATTCTACTCTTCTTTTAGTTGTCGATGAAACTCTCAAGCTTGTTAGACAGAGACTCCACCTGGAAAAGGGATAGTAAGTATAGCTCATTTGTTGGCCACGATTGACCTAAGGTCGGACATGGCGAGGGTGGAGAAAAGCTCAACCTCGTTAATGGATTTTTCGGCGAGCTAAATCTCATCATTGGAGCTGATGAGCTTCAGATCTGGTTTTCGGTAGAACCCATTGTGAGGAAGAAGAAAGGAGGAAGGTAAGAGCATTTTACCTATTAAAGGTTTAAGCTTGTGTTTATGTCGTCAATGAACAAAAAATAACTAATGGCATGGGTGTTTTTATTACTTATTTAAATTTTGGAAGGTGTTTATGTAATTGTTTATGGTGTCTTTGTAGTTGTTCAAAAGATTTGCGATGTACCTGACACTTGATCAAACTTAAGGGGAGGTACTCATAATTTATCCTAACTTTTATTTTCATTTACTTAAGATATTATTCATAAATAAGTAAACACCTCCCCCCCCCACCAATTTTTAATCCAATAAAAATAGTTTAAGATTCAAATTCCAAAAGAATAAAAACTCAACTTTTTCATTTTGAAAACAAAAATTGGATTTTCGATTGCATAGCGATATTCTACTTTCAAATGCTGGTTTTTTTCTCTAATTTAAAAATTCAATAAATCTTATTTGAGTAAAACATCATTAAATACCAAGAGTCTGCCAAAATAATCTTTTGTTTTAATATCCAAAAAATTATTTCCATTTAGACGACCTTAAACAGTATTCGCATACTTCGAATAAGGTTTGACCCAATCGTAACTCCTTCAATATAATTCGGATTCAAGCAATCTCGAATTTATTACAAAACTGATTATGCTAACTTTCAACAAATATGACATTGTTTAAATCCGAATTATATTAAAGGAGTTATGTTCCAGTTAAACCTTGTTCGAAATATGCGAATGCTGCTTAAAGTCATCTAAATGAAAAAAATATTTTGGATATCAAAACAAAATATTATTTTGGTAAATTCTTCGTATTTAGTGATATTTTACTTTAATAAGATTAATCAAAATTTTAAATTGGAGAAAAAAAAAATAGGATTTGAAAGTTAAAAATCATCCTATGATCGAAAATCTAATTTTTGTTCTTGAATTAGAAAGTTGATTTTTTATCCTTGTGGAATTTGAAATTTAAACTATTTTTACTAGATTCAAATGGGGATATCTCAAGTCAATGAAATATAAAAGCTAATAAACATTTAATCATGAATAAGTGCTACATATTTTACTCTGAATACAATCCAAAGGTTCTAGCCTACATTAGCATATACTATGGTCTGGATATAAAAAATCCATTTAAGATGTTCTTTTAGTGACAATTATTCAATGGATACAAGAAGAAAGTTAAAAATGCATCACACAAATGGCTTAAAAACAACTTTTTGACCATCAAAACTAAGTTTCGAAATCTGACAAAAAATATCCCTAAGTTTCGATGAAATTTCAATTGAAATTACAAAAATTCGGGTTACCAGCACCAAAACCGAAATTTAGAACTTTGTCTTGGTTTATAAATTTTGAATTTTCTGTGTTGAATTTATATTGTTTTGAAGAAGCATCATACTGCTAGTTTGATAGCTTCACAACTTTTGGAGGAAAAGTTTAGACAAAACAATATAAGACTGACTTCTTGTCATTGAACTTGACCAAAAAGAAAAAGAGACCGATTACGGTATGAAGATATGGATTCAACTGAGTGTAGCAACTTAATGCAAAAAATTGTTGAAGGATAAGAATGCTTCTTAGTACTCTCCCCCCACCCCCAAAACCTGAACCATCATCCTTCAAAAGAGGGCCTCACCAATCTCTAGCCCTTTACCTGTCTTCACTTCACAAATCTTGTTTTAAGAGTTGGAAGTGGAAAGGGTGGTTTTGCATATTTATTCTATATTAGCTTATTAAGTAATATTAGCCGAGTAGAGGGAGAGAACATATTTAGAGACTTACTGAAAGTTAAATGCTTAGGGCCTGTTTGATAAAACTTCTGCTTCTGGATTCTGGATTCTGGTTCAAATTTGGATTCTACTCCAAGCTACTCTAGGATTATTTTTGAGTAAAAACTTGTTTGATAACGCAATTCTGAAATGGATTTTAGAGCATCTTTGGATTAGAAACATGTTTGATAACACACTATCCCTCCAATCGAAGTCTAGAAAAACAGTCGTAGTAGTGGTGGTGGGCGGTGGTGTTGGTGGTGGTGGTGGTGGAGGCGGCGGTGGTGGTGGTGGTAAAGGTGGCGACGACGGTGGTGGTTGTGGTGGTGGTGGTGGTGGTTGTAGTGGTGGTGGTGGTGGTGGTGGGTGGTGGGCGGTGGTGTTGGTGGTGGTGCTGGAGGCGGCGACGATGATGGTGGTGGTGGTAGAGGTGGTGGCGGTGGTGGTGGTGGTGGCGGTGGTGGTGGTGGTGGCGGTAGTGGTGGTTGTGGTGGTGGTGGTGGTTGTGGATGGCGGTGGTGGTGGTGGTGGTGGTGGTGGTGGTGGGTGGTGGGCGGTGGTGTTGGTGGTGGTCGGAGGCGCGATGGTGGTGGTGGTGAGGTGGCGGCGGTGGTGGTGGTGGTGGTTGTGGTGGTGGTGGTGGTGGGTGGTGGGCGGTGGTGGTGGAGGCGACGGTGGTGGTGGTGGTAAAGGTGGCGACGACGGTGGTGGTTGTGGTGGTGGTGGTGGTGGTTGTAGTGGTGGTGGTGGTGGTGGTGGGTGGTGGGCGGTGGTGTTGGTGGTGGTGCTTGGGGCCGACGATGGTGGTGGTGGTAGGGGTGGTGGTGGTGGTGGTGGTGGTGGCGGTGGTGGTGGTGGTGGCGGTAAGTGGTGGTTGTGGTGGTGGTGGTGGTTGTGGTGGTGGTGGTGGTGGTGGTTGTGGTGGTGGTGGGTGGTGGGCGGTGGGTGTTGGTGGTGGTCTTTGGAGGCGGCGACGATGGTGGTGGTAGAGGTGGCGGCGGTGGTGGTGGTGGTGGTTGTGGTGGTGGTGGTGGTGGGTGGTGGGCGGTGGTGGTGGAGGCGACGGTGGTGGTGGTGGTGGTAGAGGTGGCGGCGGCGGTGGTGGTGGTGGCGGTGGTGGTGGTGGTGGGTGGTGGCGTTGGTGGTGGTGGTGGAGGCGGCGGCGGTGGTGGTGGTGATGGTGGTGGTGGTGGTGGTAGAGGTGGCGGCGGCGGTGGTGGTGGTGGCGGCGGTGGTGGTGTTGGCGGCGGTGGTGGTTGTTGTGGTGGTGGTGGTGGTGGTGGTGGTTGTGGTGGTGGTGGTGGTGGTGGTCAAGTGATAGTCATGTGAGTGTTGACTCTCTCTTAAAAAGTTGATCCAATAGCTTGGAGCAAGTATTTATGACTCCAAAATTTTGGATTACGAGGTCATTCTGAATCCGGTTCACTCTGTGGGAGTTGGAATCTAACTGGACTTACCAAACGTGCTTCTACTCCAAAATAGCTCCCTGGGAGCCAGAATCCATAGAATCCAGAAGCAGAAGTTTTATCAAACGGGCCCTTAAAGATACATTAGTGCAGCTTCTTTAAGAAGATTTTTATGGGAGGGAGGAGGGCAAAGAACAAGCATTCCTCTCATGACAAATTCATGACAAATTTTAGTAGGGAAGCATATATTTCGTCTTCAATTCTTTTTGTCTGTCACCTTTTTTGTGGCATCAGGTGGCTCCATTTATGTCCTCTTGAATCATCGATGGAAAATTGAAGTTTCTATTACACCTCTCATGGGTGTTCGAATCTACTCTTTATTTAAAATTTAAACAAATAAATTATATCTTGAGTTTAGCTTGAGGGAAATTTATAGGTAAGTAAAGAATTGTTCTTTCTATTCAATTTATAAAATAATATAGATGATAAAATATCGATTTTTTTTTTTTTTGTGAAGGAATTAATATCGAAGACTGGATTCAGCGTGAGATTCATCCAGCATCTACACCTAAATACTTTCTTATTCTAGTATTACACCGGTACGTCTTTTATTAGCAAGACTGCATAGTGTTTGTGTAACAAAATAGAAAAATAAGAGAAGATAGAGAGAATCAATGTGTCTTCCTCTCTTCTTAGCTGTCATTATTTATAGACAAAATAAAAGGGTAAAATGATACGTCTAAGACTCCACAAGATGAGGAATTCTAAATACAAAGTAAATAGGAGTTCCTCATATCAACATGACGACAAGGACTCTCATAACTAAAAGGTAAAGAAAAGCAATCATATTCTATTAAACAAAAGCAGTCCTATTCTGATTAAGTTGAAGATGAGAGGCTAGAACTCTAAAAAAAGTTGATGCTACTAATAAGCTTCTCGTACAAGCTCAATTCTCTCTACATTCTTATCCCTCTTGTTCATTGTCAACCTCGAAAGTAACAAAGCAGGACGACTAGGCCTCCTCCTTAGATAAAGATATCTCCGATGCCGGCAAGAACAACTTATTTTATTTTTCTTTTTTAATACAACTTTGGACCTAATGGCCGGCCCGTAACCTTTCAGAATGGGGGATCCTGAAATCTTAGTTACAAGTAAGAAGGGATAGAATATGTCAGATGGTCTCTTAATTAAATCGGTATTGGCGAAAGACTGGGATGGGAAACGAAACGGAATGTACCGGATTTTTAGCACGTACAACCATCAAACCTAAATATTCGGGCACATCACTAAACTCTTAAACTAATCAACAATGAGCCATAATAAATAGTCTCATTCTTTTACAATAATATTAGTTATCACTCCCCCTCAAGCTGGAGTATGGGAAAATATGAGAGCTTCAACTTGAAACAATGTAGCAGTAGAAGCAGTTGCAACAACAGTAATAGTAATAGCAGTAGATGTAGTAGTGGCAATAGTAATAGTAGTATCAGTACAGTATAAGTCACTATGAATCAAGTAGTAACATAGTATAGTTTACTGTGAACCAAGTAGCAGTAGCAGCACAATATAGGTTACTACGAACCAAGTAGTAGTAGTAGCAATAGGAGCAACAGTAGTAGTGGTTGCACACCTAATGAAGAACTTTAAATGACTCAAAATAGCAACCCATGTGATTGCTTTGATACCATATAAGAAAATAGAAAAATAAGAGAAGATGGAGAGAATCAATGTGTCTTCCTCTCCTCTTGGCAGTCACAATTTATAGACAAAATAAAAATGGTAAAATGATAGGTCTAGGACTCCACAAGATAAGGAGTCCTAGTTACAAAGTAAATAAGAGTTCCACATGTCAACATGACAAGGACTTTCATGACTAAAAACGATAAAGAAAAGTAATCCTATTTTATTAAAGAGAAGCAATCCTATTCTAATTAAGGAGAAAATGAGAGCTTATGACTCTTAAAGGATAAAGTCCTAGTTACAAGTAAGATGGGGTAGGATAGGCCACATGGTCTTCTTAATTAAATTGGTATTGGGTTAGAAATAACTAGGCTTTAAACACTTAAACGAATCAGTAATGAGCCTTAATAAATTGGCCCATTCATTTATAATAATATTAGTTAACAATTTGCATTATAGGTATTATATATACCCAATATATACGCTAAAAAAATGATGTATTGTTACTCTTCGTACTCAAAAGATACAGGAGTTATGGTGTTAAACTGAATTGTTAATCACCTTGCAGCTCATGTCATCTGTCTTTGAAATCTATTCAGTAGTGTTACTCTTCGTGCTCAAAAAGATGCAGGAGTTATGGGGTTAAACTGAATTGTTAATCACCTTGCAGCTCATGTCATCTGTCTTTGAAACCTATTCAATTCAACTAAGTGAATATGACCCAGGTGAGAGTCTAAAATTTGATATATGACTAAAGGAGAAGCCTCAAAACCCATGTGATTGCTTTGATACCATGTAAGAAAATAGAAAAATAAGAGAAGATGGAGAGAATCAATGTGTCTTCCTCTCCTCTTGGCAGTCACAATTTATAGACAAAATAAAAATGGTAAAATGATAGGTCTAGGACTGCACAAGATAAGAAGTCCTACTTATAAAGTCAATAAGAGTTCCACATGTCAACATGACAAGGACTTTCATGACTAAAAACGATAAAGAAAAGTAATCCTATTTTATTAAAGAGAAGCAATCCTATTCTAATTAAGGAGAAAATGAGAGGTTAGGACTCTTAAAGGATAAAGTCCTAGTTACAAGTAAGAAGGGATAGGATAGGCCACATGGTCTTCTTAATTAAATCGGTATTGGGTCAGAAATAACCAGGCTTTAAACACTTAAACGAATCAGTAATGAGCCTTAATAAATAGGCCCATTCATTTACAATAATATTAGTTAACAATTTGCATTATAGGTATTATATATACCCAATATATACGCTAAAAAAATGATGTTACTGTTACTATTCGTACTCAAAAAGAAGCAGGAGTTATGGGCTTAAACTGAATTGTTAATCACCTTGCAGCTCATGTCATCTGTTTTTGAAACCTATTCAATTCAACTAAGTGAATATGACCCAGGTGAGAGTCTAAAATTTGATATATGACTAAAGGAGAAGCCTCAAAACTCATGTAACTCTACTTTTTTTTTCCCGGGAGAGAGGGGGGGTGTTTGGGATTGTTTAGCTCCTAACTGAAAATTGTATTATTGGGACCAGAACAAAACAAATAATGAAAAGAATAAAATCTATTGAGCATGATGTCTCTTAGGCAGATAAGAGAATCATCCAGGAATATTTAAAGAAGAAATACAGTTTCAAATATCCACTTGGGTTGGAGCCACTTGGTATACTCTATGCTCTTTCACTCTCAAGCTTTCATGGAATTGGTGTTTTCTGTTTCTCTCTTGCTTGACTAGGTTCAGTTGTTCTTTTTATTTTTATTTTTTTGGCTAAAGATCAGATTTATATTAAAAATGAAGAAAGAATGAGAAATACAACAAAACAAGACTAGAAATAAATTAGGGAACCCCAACCTCAATAGAAACAAAAACGGGGAAGATCTCGGGCATCCCAACCAACCTCCCTAAGCACAAAGCGAAGAGGAACACTCTAACATTCGAAAACTGCTTACGGGCAGCAAATCGAGACAAAGCATCCACAAATCTAGACTAGTTCAGTTGTTCATCAATTTCTCTGTATCGATAATTCTGATATGTTTATCTTTTGTCCTGCTTCAGAGACTCATTTATTCTTTTGCTGACAGTTGAGCAGAAGGTCGAGATGGTTCAACTCCATAATTGAAGAAGCTAAGAAGTTGTCTCTCCAAACTCAATTCAATTCAATAACAATAGCTTACAAGTCTTGGAAATCGGAGGATGCTTTTTGAATCTAATCATAAATACATCTAACTGGGCTTTGTTTTCTCCCTAACTTTGAGATATGGCTATCTGACCTTCTATTCTAATCGTGTATCCCCAATTTTATCTCTCTTTCCTCAGGCTGCAGGTTCAGTTAATCAAAAAGGTAGTGTTCAGGAGGTGGAGTAGGAGAGATGGGTGTTTAGGAGATTTGGTAGAAACGAATTCAAGTTAGGCCCTGGTTGCCTAAATCTGAATCCTTGCTTAATTTTTATGGTAGTCCAAATTACAAGTGTTACTGAGTTGCTGTAGGTTGTCTTCAGCTGCCTCATTTTCACTAAACATAATTTGTAATCTCAAATGGAAAACTTGGTACGTTTGAGCATGTTTTTGTAAATTTGAGATCATTGGGAATGCATGGATATCTTTTTTCTGACTTTGAAAGCAACATCAGATTATTGAACTACTTATATATTTTAGCCTGTTTCTGACCCTAGCAGCCAAAATAATATCTGTTTAAAGGTTAAATATGTATTTCATATGCTTTTTGAATTTAATCCATTACTGTCACACCTTCCTTTTTTTTTTTTTTTGTTTGGGGGGAAGGATATTATATGAAAACCAATATGAATTTGCTTGTCTTACTTGTATTCTTGCCAAGTATAAAGATATTTAGTTGGATAGTTTCTGCCTTACACTTTTAGGTAGAAAGCTAAAACCAAATACTAATAAACAAAAGGAGATAAAATAAATAAATCTATCATCCATATGCTTTATGAACTCTTTCTTTATTTTGGGTGGTAAGGGCGGTTGTGGATTTGTTCGGAATTTTAGCATTGTAGGTACTAAGAGTAGGGTAGAGGCAGAATATATTTAGACAATACTGCTTGGTGTCACAAAAAGTGTGTTTTGGGTAGGGAAGACCTTAAAGAAAATTCTTAAAGATTCATTAGTGCAGCTTCTTTAAAAATATATGGAAAGTGATTAGCCAGGGCAGGGAAGAACCCTTTTTCTGTTTCCAAGAAGCTTTAACAGAGAAGGATATATGCTTCCACCTCTTTGATTTCTTGGCACATCACTTTTCTGATGGCTTCATTTCGCTTATTCCTCCTACATGAATCTTTGAAGGCAAACTGAAGTTTTTGCCTATGCTTTTCTGGGAGTACAAACTTGTGGCTAATGCTCTTCGTTTAAAATTAACATATAACTTTCACATTGAGCTTTTGGAACCATTGCATTCATATTGGTTGGCTAAAATACAACTTTTAAGAACTATAATGAGGAAGGAGCTTGGGGAATAGGCTGAGTAACTAGATAATTAGAGAAATGTTTGTTGTGTTCAGTTTCAAGAAAGTAATATAAACTACTTCCCCAGTTCAGCATTGCACAACTAAATCTTTTTTAGGAAAACTACATACCATTGGCAAGTATGGATATTACAATTTTTGCTACTCATAAATACCCAAAACTACATAAAACATATAGACATAAACTGAAGTAATTCATTTCAGAGCCCTCTCAAAACCTAGTCAATCAATCCAAGTGAATATGACTTGGCAAAGTGCTCAAACATTAACATTGTAGCCTCACAAACTATGATTTGTTTCCAAGTTCTTGTCTTTCAGAGAGCAAAATTTTCTCTCTTACTGACAGTTCAGTCAATGGAACTAACCGTGCCAGAGATACCCTACAGTATTTTTTCTTATGATTGATATCTCAGTTTAGGTTATCTTCATTCTCGTCTTAGGGAATTTAAGTAATGTTACACATTGCCTTATTTTCTCATTATTTCATTTTCTAGAGTTTATATAGTCTTCCACTAGCAGAGTATCTCACTTCTTCTCTAATTGTTCAAACCTGATCAGTCCTACCAGTGTGATTCATAGGAGGGAAGAAGCCAATATTAGATTTTCAAAAACTTTTGCACCATAATACATTGGACAGCTGATGATGAAACTTCCATTATTACATTAGATCATAGATAACAAACTGTTCACATTTTGCCATTGAACAACTCCAGGTGCAATCGTTAATAGTGATTGTCGCCTAATTTCTGCTTAGGATACTTGGGGGGGGGTTGGGGCGTACTAGGAATATTCTAAACCAAGAACAATCATTAAAAGGCATTGTCTCAGAGGTTCTGGTCATGTTTATCAACTACATACAGTAGTAATCACATAATAAATTACTAGGATAATTTATGCCAAACTCTAATCAGGTCCACCCTTACATCACAATCACCAAGTTGTCGTCTTGCAACCATAAGCCGCTTAGCTCTCCCAGACTCCCATCTCCACTGCTTTGTCTGCAAATTGGAGCAGGGTTCCAAGCTTCAAACCCTGCATTTAAAACACTAATGAGGGAAAATGATCTTTATAAGATAGGCCCATTAGAAAATGTTGTATATAGTGTCACACCATTGATGAACTGGTCTTGGTTTCTATGTGAATCAGTTGTATTGGAGCTTTGGTATGGTCTATCCTCATCTCCATAAAAGCTCATGTAGTTTATGAGTCCTGAGTAAGGTGACATACAGTTTATTCTACTAAGATCATTTGTTAGATCAACTTCTTCAATGAAATTAGAGTACAACGACGTGGGAGAGATTTCTGTGGAATTGGAATGTTTCCATGAAATTGTCGAGTTTCGAAACTCATTGTAGTGAAAACATTCAGATCCAACATCTTGACCCTGTGGATAATCCTGTGACAAGTCAGAGAAGTTTAAGAAAACTATTTCAAGACCCGAAAGATCTTACAGATGAAAATCATGTGTAAGCTAACCCAAGCTATCTCACTTATATTTGTAAGTCTAGTGTTAAAGTCTATGAATATAGTACCTTTGAAGAGTCCAGAATCAGATTAGGTGAGACCCAGAGACCTACATCAGTGTTGTTTGATGGCTGCCCAAACTCTGGCAGTCCTGGAATTTCAAGTGGGGAAAGAACAGGGCTTGAATAATTGCACCCATTGTCTGGGTTAGCAGCTTGAGATGAACTTTCTCTGGTGTTGCTTAAGAGCTCAGTTGAGACTCCTAATCTCATCGAGTTCCCTCTGGTAGAAGAGACCCCTGCCCTCTTGGCTTTAGGTCCTCCTTGGTGATCACTCATCTTGTGTCCATGATCATTCTTCCTGACGACACGACACAAAGCAAAAGCTCCCTGGAGAGAATTTCAAAATCCAAAAACTGTCAGAGCTCAAACTTCAAGTTGAGCAGTTGAGGCTATTCCATATATGAGATAGTCAACTGTACCTGAAAACCAGATGCTCCTTGAGAAAGATCATCACAAAGACGATACTCATGCATAATCCATTGAGTCCGATCTCCCAAAGGTGCTCGTCCACGATAGAACACTAGGGTCTTGCGAAACCCAGACAAAGCAGACTGACATACTATTTTCCTGTCTTTTCCAGTGGCTTTCCAATAGCCACCTCCGGTGGCTCTATTTGTACGTGAACCATTTGGATACTTACGATCCCTGGGACAGAAAAAGAACCACTCCATATCCCGTTTTGGGAGGAATGATTTGTCTGTGATTCACAATAAACAATGCAGATTTCATTAACTTCCCAAGAACAAGCCAAAAGTTTTAAAAAAAAAAAAAATAAAATAAAAGCTGTGTTGTGATTTCTTTTCCTTCTCTCTGGACTTTAAAATCTTTTTTTTTTTTTTTTTGGAAAAGGAAAAGAAACCCAATTAAACCAGTTTTTAAAAGAAGAAGTGAGATTCCCCACAAAAATAATTCCAGTGGTGGAAGTTGTAGAGAAGAACAAAAGCCAAAACAAGCACCTTTTGTAACACACCGACAGATTTCTCAACTGATTCGATCCTTTACTGATTATAGAAGCAGAACCATGTCCTCACTCAGTAACATACTTGCCAGACCCATGTCATCAAACTTGTGGATATAAATAGTGCAGAATCTTTTGGAAGGTTTATGCTGACTCTAAATGAAGAGCATTCCTCAGGCTAGACAGAATTCAGAAATTCTGAGAATCTTACTTTGGAGCTATTTCTCAGGCCTATGAATCAGAACTTTTTAAAGTAGAAGTTATGACTCTCAGAGTCAGCTTGCAAGGGTGAATTTTCTTGTAGACTGCAAATCTATTCCAAGTTAATATATTCTTGATGATCCCAGAGAATTCAACAATATAAAGATTCATTCCAGTGTCCATTTCCTATCAAAAGATTAGAGCATAATTGTTATCCCCATTTCTGTTTTGTTATTGAACAGAAAATCCAGTATGGACAGTATGGAGAACTTAATCCCTACATTCCTTTAAAAGAAAATAACACCAAATAGGCAAAAAGAAAACTGTAAAATTAAAAAATAAAAATTATATTTACTTTCTGAACTATCAAAAAGTTTTAAAGGTTACCTGGTAACTCCCACGGATCAAATTTATATAAATCAATCTCTGGAATAACTTCAAGCTCAATCTCCAGACCTTCAATCTTCCTCTTTAAGTAATACCCCACCAATTCCTCATCTGTCGGGTGGAACCGAAAACCAGGGGGAAGAGATGCTCCTCCCATTCCCCACTTCCCAAGCTATTCAAATCTCCAAAAACAGTAGAAACAAGGTGGCAGCAGCAGCAGCAGCAGCTATAAGAATTATAATTGTGAAATTTGCAGAGAAGTAATAGTGCTGTACCTATTGAAGATTTGGAAGATCCAAAAATAATAGCCTTTGTCAACACAGACACAAAATTTCTTCTCAAGAACCGAATAGAACTTCCATGGGATGCACCCCTTGAACAACAGAATCATTCTCGACAAAATCTTTTGGATTTTCGAAAACAGCTGATACTTTGAAGTTGTGAAGCAGAGTACCTGAGAAGAACACTCCCAAAAGCCCAATTAAAACTTCTAATAATGCAGCTTTTTGCAATACCCAAAAGCCAAAAACCAAACAAAATCTCATGAAATTTGAAATTTCGAATGGAAGAATCTTAGATTGGTCTTGGCAGGTGGAACCCTTTGTGCAGAGAACAAAGGAGAAGGAGGAGATGTTGAGTAGAGTAGAGCAGAGGAAGTAGTGACAGTTATAAATAGAGGTATACATGGACGCGGCAGTCCAAAACAACACCGAAAGGTTGAGGTTGCTTGTCTGAAGCGAACTCAAAATTCCAAAGCAGTGTCCTTCAAACCCAAAACCAGTTCACACTCTGTTTCAGTATTTTTTTTTTTTTTTTTTTTTAAATCTCTGTTTCAGTTCATCTCCCTCCATTCTGAACTTTCTCCACAATCCACAACCTAATGAACCTCATTAGTAGGACAAAAATACTTTTTAGTTTTTTAATAATTACATGTTGCCATTGGGTATTAGCTCTTTTTTTCTTTTTTTTTTCTTTTTTTTTTCTTTTTTTTATACAACATTTTTTTTCTTTTTTGGTAATGTTTTTATACAACATTGGGCATTAGCATATGTGGCCCCATGATCTGATCAAAAAAAATATTCAAAAACTTTCTTATTGGTTTGAAAGGCAGGAATCTACATGCTTCTTGTGCAGTATAGAATCTCCCACGCAAAGTTCTTCTACATAGCCACATGTCAAATGGGGACAATATGTCAGAGGGCACGTGAGACCTGTGTGTCATTTTTATATGGTGCTGGATCCACATCCTCTTCTCCCAGAGGTTCGAGAGGAGAGGCGGAAACCTAGTTAGATGGCCGACACCTGGGGTTCGGGTGAATTCGAACCCTCCATCCGAGTTGACAAGCTGAGCCAACAAGGAGTCGACTCTCATGGAGGGCTCGGATTCACCCAAGCCCCAGCTGTCGGCCATCTAATGAGGGTGCCACCTCTCCTCCCAAACCTCTGGGAGGAGAGGATTTGGATACATATGGTGCTAGGTTCAATATATATATATGTGTGTGTGTGTGTGTGTGTGTGTGTGTGTGTGTGTGTGTGTGTGTGTGTGTGTGTGTGTGTGTCCTCTGGGAGGAGAGGATTTGGATACAGATACATATGGTGCTAGGTTCTGTGTGTGTGTGTGTGTGTGTGTGTTGTGGTTGTTGTTGTGTGGGGGGATTTGGTACATCATTGGTGCTGGTCTGTGTGTGTGTGTTGTGTCGCGGGTGTGGTTCATTTGTTTTTTTAATTGAAAATTAAAAATTTCTTGTAAAATATCATTTTAATTGAAAATTTTACAAAGAAACAAATAAATTCAAAATAATAAATAAAGTGTTAATTACATTTGAGGTACTCATTGTCTGTGAAAACTATTTTTTGGATAGTTTATGTTCCAAAAACTATGTTTGGAGTTTCAAAATTAGGATAAGCATAACATACTCTTAGTCGCATGAATTATAATAATTCTTATTTCCAACTTTGCCTATAGCAAACAAGCAACTCATATTTAAATTATAATGTAATTTATACTTTCCATCTTGAAGCACCCTCCTCCATAGTTGGTATACCCTTTGGAATCTGGCAAGGTCATTTCAAGATTTTGGTATGTTCACGGGTCAGATTCTGGCGGGTACTCCAGCCATGGAGGAAGGAAATTTTAAGAAAGAGTGCCGTCGGAATCTAGTAAATTTATTGGCCAGATTCTGATAGGTTCACCGGTTGGATCCCATCAGATACACTGGCCGGATTCTGATGGGTATACCGGCCATGGAGGAGGATGCTTGCATATGGAAAAGATAAACCATTTAATTATGAGTTGTTTGTTTCCTATCTATAGGCAAAATATGAATCATAACTAATGTGATTGGTGTAGGTTATGTTTATCCTCATTTTGGAATCCCGAACTTAGTTTTTCAAACATGAGGTATCTCCAAATGAAATTTTCACAAACAATAGATACCTCATATGTAAATTTAATAGATTTTGATACATAATCATGTGTGTATCCAGTCGCCTTGCATCCTGGAAGGGATAGAAATAATATTGCATGTGTGTATGAACCTTTTCCCCAATAAAAAAATAAAAACAAAATATACCTATAAAAAAATTTAAGAAAATAGTCTACTTCCCATAATTTATATTATGCTAAAATTACCCAATTAAATATGACAAATAAATATGTAAAAAATGGCAATTTCCGAGAAAAAATTGGATTTTTGGATATGTTTCAAAGGATGTTAAGGTAACTAAACGAAAAAAAGGTACTTTATATTAATAGGTATGAAAGGAAGTTGTAGAGAAGACTTCAAAAGATGGTCTATTTTGAATTAAAATGAGAGAAAATTTGTAGGGCTTAGAGGTGTTCTTGTGGGGAATGGGATTGACCACCCTTCCTTATCCCTTGTCGCTGTTGGCCTTCTGCTTTCGGCCCCTTTGTCCATGGTGTGATTGCATGCATCACCCACAAACCAACGGACTATAATGACTGGAACCCTTCATTCTCAATAATTTTAAACAATCTTGCATAGCTAAATCATGCAATACATCCAACAATGGCTACCCCCATTGCAATTACCATAGGATTGGAATCTTTTCTCTCATCTCCACATCAAGGATTGTAATAAATCCTATTATCAAAATGAAAGAGTTCAATCTAATGTTTTAGTGCATTGGGAAGCACTTGTAGTGCACTGGTGACTGCCAGGCTGGTGAGTATTGGCATAAGTCTAGAGATCGAGTGATGGGCTCTCTTAGCCTCTTCTTGGTGCCCACAAGGTGCTTAATTTTCATCAAATAACCATTGTGGTGGGCCCATCTTGACAAAAAAAAAATATAGGAACGAGGAGTGTGGTAGGGTTTTGGATTGCTTTTCCACACGTGTGGAATGAGAGTGATGGGAAAACTGTTGGCACTTGAGAGTTCTTTGGCGGCATATGCAAAGTGTCTTTGAGTTATAATATTTGCTTTAACACCCAATACACCAAAAAACCAAAGCCAAAGCCAAAAGAGAAGTTGGCCACCTTCAATCATTATTAATCAAAGCATGTCCTCTCTCAAGTCCAAAAGATGCATTACAGTACTTCTATGTCCAGTCAATTAATGGCACATGAAACAACACGAAAGTATCCAAAAGACTGTATAACCAGTACGTTGTATATATATATAAAAGTAATACTTAAATGGATTTCTTTTTTCAGGATAATTAAGGATTCAAAAAGGTTAAAAGATGATTTAGTTCTTCTTTATGGTGTTTTGATTCTGTGTTTAACGCGTTTTTAACGCGTTCCAGTGCTGTTAGAATGCAATTTGCTGGGAACTTTTGTTTTAATAGAAGTGATTATAGACAAAAGTGATATCTAATAATATAGTATATATATATACTTAAAAGACTTTAAAAGGGGACATAAGAAAATAATTCAGTTCATATTTATGAGTCTTGGAGACTGTGTTACACGGTTTTAACACATTTCGGTGCTATAATAGTGCCTGCAGTTTGTGAACTTGTTTACTGATGTAATCTGCAACTTATCAGCTTTCCCTTTCCTTGACTCACCTATTTAACAAAGGGTGCAACCAGGCCATTGGGCTGGGATTTTTAAAACCTAAAAAACTCCAGTCCAAACCCGGCAATATTTTTGAGTTGCGTTTGATATGTTTTTTTTGGAATATATTTTATATCAAGAACACATTCTGAGATGACAAGAACTGTTTAACATATGTTTTCTTTCTTAAATCAAGGAATGTATTAGAGAATGTAGTTCAATCTGGAATGCACTATTTATCTTATTCTGCATTTGAAAATCAGCACACAAAATGCCTCCCACTTTAGCCAATTCTCATCATATTTTAAGAATGCATTCTTTAGTCTGAGAATGCATTTACAAAAATGCATACCAAACAAATGGTCCAATTGTGATCAGGGTTATTGACTTTTTCAACCTTTTTCCAAAGCTCTATTTGTTAGTTTGGCATATTGAGTTTCAGCCGAAAATTGCTCCATGACTAGAGACTTATGAAAACAGTAAATTTGGTTTTAGCTGAATTGACATGTAGTTTTTAATTTTTTGCAAACGAATAATAAAAAAAACTGTGTGGGCAAAACCTATATGCGGGGCCCAAGAAATAAGATCTCAAAAAATTAAACAAAATTAACAAAAAAAAAAATTGAAAAATCCCATAATGAAAGTGTGGGATTCCTCCCATAAAGGAAGAGTGAGATTCCTTTTTAGACCCTCTCACATAACTAACATATTCTCTCCCTCTGACCACCTTGTGGCTCATTCATAATAGAGTATTGTATGCCGACTGTATTATATATGTACATATTCCCAAGATGATTAAGTTGGTTTTGATAATAACAAACCTATGAAAATGTACTAACCTCTTCATTTGAGTGTTTAAGAGCAAAATTATCATATTAATGTTGTAAAAGCCGAGGTAACAATTAGTATCTTTGCATTCCATGAATGATTATTTGGAAACCCCAATTGAAGATAAAGTCAATTCTAGAGCTTGAAGATCAAAGATTGGAGAATAAAGTCTCAAGAATGAAGACAATCAAGATTGAAGTCCGAAGATGAGGCCTTGTATTTAGATGCTTAGGCTAGTATATATGCACAAATCATAAATGTAATTATTGCACATCATGCATGTTATATTCTAGATTGACCCTAGCAATTTTAGTGAAGCATAAAGAAAAAAACTAGAAAGGCTTAGACTTAAATTGGTAAAAATCCAAAGAAAATAGGCTTGAAAAACCACAAAACAGTGAACTGCCGGCTGATCATCCAGATGAAGAATTTCAGTTAGGCACCAATCGTCCGAGTCTGTAAAACATGTGTATGGTCCAAACTTCCTGAGAATTAGTGATTTTTATCAAATCTCACCAGCATCAGTTGGTAAACCTAATCTGTTGACCGGGAGCCATCAACCGGAGACCAACCGATGATTTACCTGATGACATCAGTTAAAGCCTTCCAACGGTCAAATAAGGGCTATATTTACAATGCCCATATTTCCACCAGTTGACCAGATGGATCAACTCGTCAACTGACAATAGTAAAATAGATCCATTAGATACAACAAAAATAGATCCCTCAGGATTTTTTTGAAACTAGTTTTCTTTACCTATAAATATAATCATTCTTAATAGTTTGAAAAGACCTAACACCTCAAAATGAAGAGATCATAGGTTCAATTCTCCTTGAGACTGTACCTATTCAAAAAAATAGAAAGACCTTTGGACAACACATTGAGACGTGGATCCAAATCGTCTCCTACGGCAGGAGGTTCCTGTCGCCGATCCAAGGGAGTTGGGTTCAGTCTGACCGCCTACCAATACATTGGGGGGTGGGTCGGCTGAAATCCAGCCCTTGGCAGGCGGCAGGACCGCAGGAGAGGATTTGAATTCTTGAGACGTAAAATATAAGCATCTAAGTGGTTAATCAAATCAAAATCGAGAGAGATCAAGCTTCAAACTTCAAACTTCATTTGTGATCTCCAACCTTCAACTTCTCTCAACTTTAACATTTAAAGAGAAGCAACATTGCATTAATATTTATCTTCGCATTGCAGAATAACAAGGAGTCCAGTCACACTCCTCATCTAGGTAATATCTTATCTTTCTCATTTCACATTTCATTGTAATTGGAAAAAAAAAAAAAACCCTATTCATCCCCTCATAATCATCCAATAGATTAATGTGGCTTAGGAGATTCATCTACACTAGCAAAGTGGGAAATCCTTGCCCTAAATAGATGTTAAAGATTAAGGACAACAAACCACATTACACAACAACCATTTTTTAGATTGGCTAGAAGTTCCAACCCGTGGAGACAGTGACGTTGCAAGGAGGTTAAATCATAGGAATAACTACAAATATATGACTCGTTGGTTAGATCTCTACCTGCCTAATTTAACAATAAACACCATCATATAAATATTTAACCTATTCATTATTTTTAATATAAATCATGATAATATTATTTATTAATAAAAAAAATAAAATTAAAATATACTTTATTAGCCATTATAATGTACTACTTTACTCTCTTGTTATTACTAGATATCATACTTTATATTCTACTAGTAAATAATATCACAATTGCACACCATATATATATCCAATTCAACCATGTTTCATGCCAATTGTGACCAGCTATTTTTTTTTTTTTGGGTAAGAATTGTGACCAGCTATTAAGTCCTTGGCATAAAGATCATCATTCCAGCACCTTTAATCCAAACTATCTTACTGTGGTAAAATGGTAATGACAATCATTGGTATGTTAAAATCCAATTTTTACCATCCATAATGTTTTTTATGGAGTCGGTCATCATTGTTTTTATATATTCTCAAAATGTCATGTTTTTATGGAGTCAGTCAATACCTTTCATACATTCCCAAAATGCCACATTTTTATGGAGTCAGTCAACATTATTTATAATACCATGTTTTTATGGGGTCAGTCAACATTGTTTGTAGGGTATGTATCCAAAATGTCTACTGTTTTAAGGTTGCATCAAATCTTCAATTGATAACTTTTTTTTTTCTTTTTTTCTTTTTTTTTCTTTTTTCAAGGAGAGATTAAAGCATTAAACTTTATAAAAGAGTCATTACCGAAAAAAAAAAAATTAAAAATAAATGTTTCAGGTTTACCAGTCAACCCATCAAATCTACCAACTAATTTTCCTCCAACTTTTATACATAATGTGGAGATATTGTTGCAGCAGCAGGCATACAGCATTCCAAGAGGAAATGTTACAGTATATTTGTTCATTCCCAATCTAGGTTTGAGGGTCCGGAATCTGTCGGGCCCGATTCTGATCTGATTTCAATTTGGATCGGCCTGATTCTGGCTGAATTGGTCCCGCAAAACCCTAAAATCTGGCAAAAACCACCCTCAAAGTTAACGTATGTGCCATTTTGGATCAGTTGGAAATTGGAATCGGGATCATCCGCCACCCATTTGAATCGGCCGTTTTGATCCTGATTTCTCAAACTTTGGTTCCAGACTTCCGATTGCTCAAAATATTCTAAAAAGATTTCTCTCATCCCATGAACACCACTATTGAGGATTTGCCCATCCGATGTCCCATTTTTATTTTTTAAAGGGTACATTACACCAGAGGTTCTTGACATTTTGAGAAATTATACTCGAGATACCTCACGTTTCAAAAATCATACCAGAGGTAGCTAATGTTTTGAGAAATTATACCAAAGGTACCTGACGTTTCAAAAATATTATACTTGGGGTAGCTATTATTTTTGTATTTCTAAATTTATCCCTGTTTATCCTAACTTTCTTGGTCCCCTTTGGTTTACTTTCTCACCATCCCGTTGCCGCAAAGACTCAACACTCGGATTCCCATGTTCTCATCGCTATCTCAATTGCCCACCCCTCTCCTGCCCCTGTTCCTCCTATGACCCTTCCTCACTGGCGGTTGCTCATCACCAAGTCACAAATCTCGACTACAGTACACACCTCCGGTGAAGACTCCGCACCCCAACTTACTGTTTTTTCGACTGGTGTACCAACGATCAGGCACCAAATAAGGGTAGTTCAATAAGAAATAATCAATCCCTGAAAATTTGAGGTAGATCTAATAGTTAACTTAAAAGATGTCAACGTTAAATAGGGTTAATGTTGGAAATATGAGAAGAGGTACCTCTGGTTTGATTTTTGAAACGTGAGGTACCTCTGGTATGATTTCTCAGAACGTCAGATACCTCTGGTGTAAATTACCCTTTTTAAATAAATAAATAAATAATGAAAAAAATAACATAAAATGATGGAAAATTTTCACGTAGACCCTAAGAAGTATTGGTAACATCATCTACCACCCACAGTTTTGGAAAATCATCAACTACACCCACTTAATTGACGAAAATCACTTAAAATGTTGATAAACATTTTTACCCTTCATATTATAAATTGAAAAATTTTAAAATTAAATAAAACTACTAGTTTAACCTTCTAATGAAAATTACATTTATTCTTTCATTTCGGGCCTCTGGCCAGATTTGGGCTTCATTGATCCCGTAAGGAGTTCACCGTTCCTTTTTGAATCAGCCTTCTCCAAATTCTCTACTTCCCCATCAATAAAAGGAACAACTTCCTCTACCTTAAACTGTCTCAACTCGGACAAGTTGTAGAAATTCCTATCGAATCCATCCTCAGTAAGTAAACCTGAAGCTCTTTGATTCATCATTCGGATTGAAATAGTCTCACAAAAAGCTAGCCCTGGGAAGAGGGGGAGGCAAGGGTGGGGGGAAGTTTAGGGACTCGTCATCCACAAAACCATTCAAGGACGGATTAATACTACAAGATACCGTAGCATTTCCTCCCGATCTCATGTAACTCAAGTTTGAGACTGGAGGTGAAAGGGGACTTTCGCTGTGTAATGGTGAATCAAAATTTCGGCAATGTGGGAAGGGGATGGAGATGGGTAAGAGGAATGAGAAGGGGTTTTATCAAGTTCAGTTGCAGAAGTAGAAAGCAATGATTCCATCAATACCTCAGCCTCTACGTATCGCCGAAGAGCAATACAAATATTTTTGAGGGATTGAACATAACAGAGGTGAGCAGTCGCAAGAGAGTACCTAGAATCGATTGCTTGCTTGATAAATCTCTTACTCTCCTTACAAAGCCGAAATACCTTGTTCTTCTCGCTTCTACAGCTCGAACAACCCATATAGCACTTGCAAAAAACTCACTTTCCACAGATGAAGTCCATTTTCGAAACTTTCACTTAAATGATGCTTTTAAAAGCAGTTCCTCACGGTTGCTTCCCTTGAAATCCACCGTCTCAGGTGAAGGCAATAGCAAACCTTGAAAAACTGAAAAATGAAAAGCCATTAAAGTCCACAAACGATTCAAACAGAACCGCTGCATAGATTCAGGATGCTATCATCGTTGGCAAAGAAGAACAGATTCACAGAGTCGAGGATGCTTGCTATCTTCATTGGCAAAGAACAGTTTCAGAGGATCGAGGTTTTTTACAGTTTCTAAAAGATTACACGATGTTGGGGTAGGGTAAAAATTGAATAGAGAGTAATATGGTCTTTTACCTTTACTCTAAGGGTAGGATTGTCCATGAAAAGTTTCATTTCAGCTGACATCAACATCTAATGGGACTCTGTTAATGGAGTAGGCCTCTTTGATTAAAGGTGCAAAGATTACGGGTGGTAGATTATAGGTGGTAGTTGACGATGTCAAAAATCTATGGGTGGTAGATGATGTTACCGATGCTTCTTGGGGTCTACGTGAAATTTTTCCATTAGTGCAAGTATATAATCATAAATCATAATGAAAATAGCATTCTTTAGATGGATACATAAAATTTCCGAATTGCTATCTGATTACCTTTTAAATACCAAAAGTATCAAAATATTTGAATAATGGAAAATGAATCTAGATTGCATCCAACCTTTGTTTTGGAGAAATAGATTACTCATTATTTTAGAGAGGTTAATACAGTGACCGATAGATTAGCAGAAGAGGCTGCCATGGGTCAGATTTCTCAGATCTGGGATCATTGTCCAACCTTTGTTGCTTGGGATGTAGTTTGGGATGCCTCAGGGTGCCCAAGATTAAGATTGCTAGTTTCCTCCCTTGATTGAGTCTTGCTAATAGCATTGCTGAAGGTGAGACTTGGTTAAGGGTTGTTAGTTTGTAACTTTTTTTATGAGTAAATTATAGATACCTCTCCTGTAGTGTGCCTTTAAATCAGGTGCACCCCAAACCTTTCAAACAATTTCAAGGACACCCCACTTCGTTAGTAATTTTCGTTAACTGACATCAAAACTTAAAGTTGGAATTTTAATACCTAAAATACCCTCATAAGACTGAATTTCTTCTATTTTTCCCTTTCCCTAAAGTTTCTCATTATGTTCAAGTTGTTCTTGGCTTCGTCGTCCTTCAGAAGCAGCTGTACCAGAGGTTCTCCTAGGGCCGTGGCAAATCCTTTTCTGCATCTTAAAATGGAACAAGGTTTTTGAGGTTGGTTTCCATGGCTCCAACCTCCAAGAACCAAATATTCCATTTTTCTTCTATTTCTACATCTTCTTTTTTATTAACGGGGCTTCCTTGGTTTTGGGTTCGGTTTCCCTCTTATGTAAAAGGATGGCCCATTACTTATAAGCCCATAAAGAGTAAGGGTACTTAAGTAACTTTTCCATATATAGTTGAATTAGAGTTTTATCTCTTTAACCCTATTAGAATGACACAGGAAGAGAAAGAGAGGTTTTGTGAGTTGTTGTCCACCCAAAACAAAGAAGAGAAGAAAGCTGTGAGGTTTCAAGGTGAGGATAAGAAAGTCATCCATGGTCCGTTTGAACTAAAATTTAGACAGCAGATCGTAAGTGAGAGTTCTTCATTTTGAACGGTGTGATTGATGATTGGAGTCTCCTAAATCAGTCCGATAATCAACATTCTCACCTATTCAGATAAGATCTCTTTCAATCTTCATCTTGGTATTTGGGTTGTCAATGGTGTATTCCCAGAACATGTTGTTCTATATTTTTTATGATATATGCCAAGAATATTGTGTTTTTGAGGAATGATGTTATTGTATACCTTTAGTTTTAAGTAGAGAAGACTCTTGTATTCCTATATTTTGGTGTTAGTGAAGAGATTTGAGTGGGCTACGGTCCTATGGTTTTTACTCCTCATATTGGGAAGATTTTCCACGTAAAAATTCTTTGTGTTATACGTGTGGATTTTATTGTGCTTGGAATATTGTTCTATATTTGAATGTTTCCTATTAGATTCACTCAAGAGTGGAAAGGGTTTATCACTCCCTTTCCTATTTAGTGGTATCAAAACTAGATTGTTATTTAAAGTTTTTTTCTTGGGTTGAACAATGTAAACTAATATAAGTATAATGGTTACTCTGAATGATTCAAATTATCATGTTTAGAAAGAAAAAATAGAGGATCTCCTTTATGTTAAAGATTATTATCTACTCGTGTTTGCTAGTGAGAAACTTGAAAATAAGACTGATGATGAATGAAATATATTTCATCGACAAGTGTGTGGGTACATTAGACAGTGGGTGGATGATAATGTATTGAACCATATAAGTGAAGAGACACATGCACGCTATCTTTGTACCAAGCTTGAGCAATTGTATGCTAGGAAGATAGGAAATAATAAATTATTTTTAATTAAACAGATGATGGCATTAAGATATCAAGATGCAACTCCGATGACAAATCACTTGAACTCATTTCAGGGAATCATCAATCAGTTGTCCTCGATGGGTATCAAGTTTGATGAAGAGATATAGGGATTATGACTTCTTGGTACTTTGCTAGACTCATGAGAGATGTTTAGAATGTTATTATCAAATTCAGCTCTAAATTGTGTAATCTTAATGGATTTGGCTAAGAACAGTGTTTTATATGAAGAAATGAGAAGAAAGTCACAAGATTCCTCTTCACAATCTGATGCTTTGGTTACCGAAAACAGGGGGAGGAGTAAGAGCCGTGGTCCGAAGAATAGAGACAAGAGTAGATGCAAATCCAACAAATTTTCAAATGCAGAGTGTTATTTTTGTAATCTAAAGGGTTATACTAAGAAGTATTGTCAGAAGTTGAAGAGAGACGATAAAAAAGAAGGTAAAGAAAAGAAGAAAGATGATGAAAGTGATGATGAGTGAGTTACCACCACTTCTGAGGAATTTTTACTGTCTATGAAAAATGATGTAGTCAATCTTACATGCCATGGGACAAGTTGGGTGATTGACAGCGGTGCTTTCATTCATGCTACATCTCGAAAGGA
Organism: Protea cynaroides; assembly: GCA_028583415.1. Taxonomy (NCBI): domain Eukaryota; kingdom Viridiplantae; phylum Streptophyta; class Magnoliopsida; order Proteales; family Proteaceae; genus Protea; species Protea cynaroides. Next base: position 63,657,696 of record CM053274.1, read on the forward strand.
CTACTTTACATCTTACATTCCAGGTGACTTTAGTGTTGTAAGAATGGACAATGATGGTTTGGCCAAAGTTATTGGCATTGGAGATGTTTGTTTGGAAACCTACATAGGTACAAGATTAATTCTTAAGGATGTGAAACATATTCCTGACATCTATTTGAATTTAATTTCTACAGGTAAACTTGATGATAAGGGTTTTTGTAATACCTTCTATGAAGGTCAATGGAAGCTTACCAAGGGTGTTATGGATGTAGCAAGAGATAAAAAGTATTCAACATTGTACTTGTTGTAAGCAAAGCTTTCTAAGGACATTGTAAATGCAGTAGACAATGAAGGTACAACTGAGTTGTGGCATAAGAGACTTGGCCACATGAGTGAGAAGGGAATGATGTTGTTGTCTAAGAATAAACTCCTATCTGAAATGAAGAATGTACATTTGAAAAAGTGTGATCATTGCTTGGTAGGGAAGCAGAACAGAGTCTTCTTCAAGAGTCTCCCTTCTTCAAGAAACTCAAATTTACTTGATTTGTTGCATTTTGATGTGTATAGTCCTATAAAGACGAGAACACTTGGTGGTTCTCTTTATTTTATAACATTCATTAATGATCACTTAAGGAAGTTATGGGTTTATACCTTGAAGACAAAGGATCAAGCGCCAAATGTATTTAAACAATTTCAGGCTTTAGTTGAAAGATAGACTAATAATAAATTAAAATGCATTCGCATAGATAATGAGAGAGAATATACAGGACCATTTGATGACTACTGCAAAGAACAAGGTATTCGACATCAAAAGACACCTCCAAAGACTCCTCAGTTGAATGGTTTAGCTGAGAGAATGAATATGACACTGGTAGAGAGAGTCAAATGTTTACTTTCACATGCAGGGCTGCCAAGATTCTTTTGGGGTGAGGCTTTGAGTATAGTTGTACACTTGGTGAACATGTCACCATGTATTCTACTACAACATGATGTGCCAAATAAAGTTTAGACAAGTAATGATATTTCTTATGATCATTTGCATGTCTTTGAATGCAAGACATTTATGCATATTCCCAAAGATGAGATGTTTAAACTCGATGTCAAGACATGATAGTGTGTATTTGTGGGCTATGGTCAAGATTAGTTTGGCTATAGATTTAATGATCTAATTGCAAAGAAAATTATCAGAAGCAAAGATATTGTATCTATGAAAAATCAGACCATACAAGATATTGATAAGGTAGAAAAAATAGTGTCTCAACATAGTAATGATTTGATTGATTTGGATCTAGTCCCTCCAAAATCAGTGTCTAAAAAAGTTAGAAATGAGGATCAAAATGATCAACATGATACAGGTGATATTGATATTCCCATACAAGTTGAGACAAATCATGATTCCTATGAGCAGTTGCCATTGCCAAAAATTTCACCACATGTTCCAATCAGAAGGTCTACCAGAGATAGACAGCCTTTCACACGATATTCTATAAATGAATATGTGTTATTAACTGATGGGGGAGAACCCAAGTTATAAGACCTGCACTCTACTAACCCTGTCTAACCGTGTCGTGCTAGGTCTTTCCATAATTACTGAATCGAGTAGACCAATTGTGTGAAGAAAACCACGAGACCAGGTAAGAGAATAGACTCAAAAATACTTAAAATTAAGTGTATGGTCGACTACCTGAGTAGGTATGGTCGACCATACGATGAGAAAATAAGACTAGTCAATATGGGATGTGTGGTCGATACTTCTGAAACATGTGGTCGACCAATTTTACGACCGTACATCCGATCACACGCACCCAAAATAGACTTTAGAGTTTGGAAACTTTTTAAATTAAAAGGGGATCTCTTTCCAATTGTTGGAGAGCTTTATATGGAGAGTTTCTCTCTATATAAAGGACGTCTCTCGATCCTTTTTCACTCTTTTAAAACATTATCAAACCCTAAAATTTAAGGGAGAAAGGAAGAGAAAGAGAAGGAGAAGGAGATTTGGAGAGGAAGGCTGAGAGAAGGAGTTCTATAGACTCTTTGCAATAAGTAAGGTATGAACCTTGTCTCTGTAGCCTTATAATACCTAGAGTAGGAGTTTCCAATGCAAGTTGTGATGTAAAACTAATGGGGGGATTCAACTATGGGATTTTCATCTAATCAAATCTCAAGGGGAATCACGAAGAATGGGTTAGGGTATTTAGTTGAATAAAAACTAAGAAATTTGGCCAAAGAATGATCGTAGTGCGAATCTCGATAATGAGCTAAGAGGAAGAACTTATAGGAGGATTAGAAATCACATTAAACTCATATGGTCGAAGCTATGGTCGACCATAGGATGGTGATAGAGTCGACCATAGCCATTCGAAAAGAATCCAGAAAATGTATGGTCACAGGTGTGGTCGCATATAGTGCCACCACAGGGCAACCATATGTTGTATAGTCGACATAGGCATGTGACCATAGAACCAATAAGTCACCTATCAGTAATCTGTTTCGATTTTCGACTGTTGTAACTTATTACACATGAACCCTAACTTAAATTCATATAATTCTTAGGTTACTAAATTGATTCAAAGTGATTTGCAAGGCTTGGAAAGAGATCGAATATCGTATCAAATATCATTAATAGGTGAGGAAACAAAACCTAAACTAACTGGATAATAACAAACTATAGTTTTTTTTATTTCGTTCAATGCCATGAATGATTCTATGCTTGTATGCTTGTAATGTGCATCTCACATGTCATCCAATATTACTGTTTTTCTTGTTCATGCATATTTACTTTATTATTTCTACCATGTTGGCAGATGATGATAGGAATAGATATGTGCTTGTGAGTGTGGTTGGTGTGCTGTATGGGGAAGGGTGTTTGATCCCTAAACCATGCTTCACATTGACATCATCGTATCTCCATTACCTTAGCGAAACTATTACGTCGTAGAGCATCAGGGGAGGTAGTCTTAGACCGTGTGGTCTTTGACTCTATCGGGGGGCCTTAACTCTATCTCTATGGATGTCTTGAGGGATGCTGGGGTAATGCCTTGGATACATTTGGATGGCATTAGGATTGGTTAGTTGCAAGCCCAGTTTGCAAGTCCTCATTAATAGGGGCTTACGTATTGGTATGGGTAGGGCATCAGGGGAAGTATTGGCAGTGTGTGATCTAGACACTTTAGCTCTATCTCTATTCTATGGTGGATGCATGTGGGACGACAATGGTGTTTGATCCATTGGGCGAATTCACACACTCGTGTATAGAGGTGCGGTGGCCGCCAATCCTTTCTATAGCACAGTTACAAACTTAAAACCAGACCAAAGATATGAATTGAATGCATGCATATGTTTACGCATTGTTTTATTTACTCACTGAGCCGTGATGTGTGCTCACCCTTTCGATGTCGAATATTTTTAGTTGATGATGCAAATCCTATTGTAGAAGACTATGTGAACGCGTCGTCGTATGGATACATAGAGGCTATGGACGTAGAAGCTGTGGAGGATGCGCATGATCTGTCATGCGAATACAACCAATGTGTCTTTGACTAGTTTAGTTATATTTGTGTATTGAAACATGTAATGGATTAATTTATTTTATATCTTGGGTCATTTGAAGATAATTGGAATTTTTTACTTATTTATTATTGTTAAACCTCAGTTCATTAATTATAAAGACTTTCGTTTATTTTATTTATTATCTCTGATTACTACTGTGGAATATGTTTGGTTTAATATGGTGGGTACGGCCTATATGCGTTCCTGGTTGAATCTTTGGTTTATTGATGGTTCATCACACCACTGGTTAGTCTAGAATTGGGGTGTCACACGAGTGCTTTGAAGAAGCCATAGAAGATGAACACAAGGATAAGTGGGTTGAAGCAATGCAAGATGGGATGAAGTCATTGCATGAGAATTATACTTTTGAGTTAGTAAAATTACCAAAGGGCAAGAGAGCTTTGAAAAACAATTGGATGTACAAGGTAAAGCATAAAGAACACACTCTATATCCAAGGTACAAAGCTAGATTGGTGGTCAAGGGATTCCATCAAAGGAAAGGAATTGACTTTAATGAAATCTTCGCTCCAGTTGTAAAGATGTCATCTATTCGGGTGGTTCTTGGTTTAGTAGCTAGTCTTGACTTAGAAGTCAAGCAAATGAATGTGAAAACAGGTTTCCTATATGGTGAATTGGAGGAAGATATCTATATGGAGCAGCTAGAGGGTTTTGAGGTAAAGGGAAAAGAGGAACATGTATACAGATTGAAGAAAAGTCTTTACGGCTTGAAACAAACACCGAGACAATGGTATAAGAAGTTTGACTCAATTATGGGGGAGCATGGCTATAGAAAAACTACTTCTGACCATTGTGTTTTTGTTAAAAAATACTCTGATGATGATTTTGTTATTCTTTTGCTTTATGTAGATGACATGTTAATTGTTGGCAAGAATGCTTCAAGGATTGACAGGTTAAAAAAATAGTTGAGCAAGTCTTTTGCCATGAAAGAGTTGGGAAAAGCAAAACAAATTCTTGATATCATAATCATTTGAGACAGGAATACCAAGAAATTAAAGTTGTCTCAAGAGAAGTACATAGAAAAAGTGCTTCAAAGATTTAAGATGGACAAAATTAAAGTGGTCAACTCTCCTCTTGCTACTCACTTTAGACTGAGTACTAAGCAGAGCCCATCTCCTGACGAAGAAAAGGAAAACATGGAAAGAGTTCTATATGCTTCAGCTGTGGGAAGTCTGATGTATGAAATGGTTTGCACAAGGCTAGATATAGCACACACAGTTAGCACCATTAGTTGTTTCCTCTCAAATCCAGGAAGAGAGCATTAGAATGCAATTAAGTGGATTATGAGGTATCTTCGGGGAACGTCTGATTTGAAATTATATTTTGGAAGTGAGAAACCTTTGTTGGTTGGCTACACAAATTCAAATGTGGCTGGAGATGTTGATACTTGTAAGTCTACTTTGGGTTATTTGATAACTTTCTCAAAAGGAGCTGTGGCTTAGTAATCAAGATTATAGAAATGTGTTGCTCTTTCTACTATCGAGGCAGAGTTCATTGCAGCAACGAAAACTTGCAAAGAGTTGCTATGGATGAAGAAGTTTGTGCCGAAACTTGGCTTCAAGCAAGAAAAGTATGTGTTGTTTTGTGATAGTCAAAGTGCTATCCACCTTAGTAAGAATTCTACTTTTCACTTTAGATCAAAACATATTGATGTGAGATATCATTGAATTAGAGATATTTTGAATTCTAAGTTGCTAGAGATTGAGAAAAATCATACCAACCATAATGGATCAGATATGTTGACAAAGGCTTTACCAAGGAAAAAGCTAGAGGTTTGTCATTTGATCGCTGGTATGATAGATTCCTCCACATAGTCGAGAGGGGGAGATTTATTGGGTTGGGTTTCCCTCATATGTAGAGGATGGCCCATTACTTATAAGCCCATAAGAAGTAAGGGTACTTAAGTAACGTTTCCATATATAGTTGAATTAGGGTTTTATCTCTTTAATCCTATTAGAATGATACAAGGAGAGAAAGAGAGGTTTTGTGAGTGGCTATCCGCCCAAAACAGAGAAGAGAAGAAAGCTGCAAGGTTTCAATCAAGGTGAGAATCGAAAGGTCATCCGTGGTCCGATTAAGCTGAAATTTGGACAGTAGATTTGAAACTGAGATTTCTTCATTCTGAACGATGTGATTGATGATTGGGGTCTTCTAAATCAGTCCGATAATTAATATTTTCACCTATTCGGGTGAGATCTCTTTCAATCTTCATCTTGGTATTTGGGTTGTTGATGGTGTATTCCTAAAACATGTTGTTCTAAATGCTTTTGATAATATATGCAAAAAATATTGTAATCTTGAGGAATGATGTTATTGTATACCTTTAGTTCTAACTAGAGAAAACTTTTGTATTCCCATATTTTGGTGATAGTAAAGAAAATTGAATAGGGGACGGTCTCGTGGTTTTTACTCCTCAATTGGGGAGGTTTTCCACCTAAAAATTCTTTGTGTTATACTTGTGGATTTTATCATGCTTGGAATATTGTTCTCTATTTTATTGTTTCCTATTAGGTTCACTCAAGAGTGGAAAGAGTTTATCACTCCCTTTCCTATGATCTGGTTCTAAGCTCATTTTCAACCTTTCTTCTTTTCTTTTTTAGAAGCCAATTTAGGAGAAAATGCATTAGTGTGTAGGTGTTCCATAAAGATTCTTGGGTTGGATTTTTCTCAAACTTGCAGAACTTGTGGCCATGTTCATGTTTGACTCTGTCTATTTTTAAAGGGGGAGAGAGACATTGTAGATATGGCAAGTCCCTTTGTGGAAACAAAAATAACTTATGACTGGAGAGCAACTTTCCTTAATATATAGCTTCTGTCATTAATACAATTCGTCTTACTTTTAGCGAAAAAATCTAGATTGCATCCTGGTTTCTAAGTATCCCATTTTCATCTATAAGGCTCTCTTTGATATAGTTTATATTCATGTTTATGAGCTATTGATGACATCATTTATGAGAATAAACTATTTAAGTCAAGACCGGTTGGTACCACTAGAGAGAATACAGTAATAATAGATTATTACAATAATGATAAACATCTTTTAGCCTATTTATAAATTTTATATTATATTAATTAATTTTAAATATTTGTTTATATAAATAAATACTATAAATCATACCAAACAACTACATATATTATGTAATAATGAACATTTATCCAAGAAGACATAGTATCAATTAAGACCCAAATTTTATGTGCAAGTGGATCCCATAATAGCCCAATTATCTATTGCATTTGAATTTAATTAGAGTTAAGCATTTGGCGATATAAAGATTCAAAGATTTTCACTGCATTAGGAAAATAAATTGATGGTTGAATGTAAAGGGGAAAGATACCAATTCATGGAGAATTGAACGATTGGGGCTCAGAGTTGAAGTGCACAAAGTCAGACATAGGATCGACCACAGTCCATTTCGATCCAGATTTCTTGCAACCCTTGCCAACTTGGTTGCAACACAGCACGACCAATCTCGATCAGATCCCTCAATCACTGTTGTGGTATGATTTGGAAATTTACATGTAGCCAATCTAGATCATGTCTTTTTAATCAACACTTGAATTTTTCAAATCATCCTTCATTGAGGCTTTCATGCATGGACACACAAAAAATCTTTTACCACCTAACTTCCACTTATCTTAGATAAAAAGAAAAGAACCTAAGAGATTATTGAAAGTGTCTCCAAGCAAATCTATGAGAGGATAAAAGTAAAAGTTTCCAATATTATGGAGGGATAAACTGGGTATACATGTGAAGTTGTGGACGCCCAAACAATAAAGTACCGTTCTTACAGATTCTTCTAAGTCCTATATGTCATAGGGATATGATGATATACTATGTTAACTTTGTCTAATTTTAGAAACTTGGATAGAGTGATGAGCTAGAATTTTGTTTGACTAGATTTCATCTTTGTCTAAACTTAGATATTTGTAGTTTGAGTTGGGTCTATAAATTGTGTTGCTTTGAATGGAAAGCATCAGAAGCTAGCTAGCCTTGAGGAATAACGATAATGAGTTCCTGGAGTGATATGCCACTTGTTTTGGGTTTAATGACAGTACTACAGGCTCTTTCACCTTCATGTGCGACTGAAGTTTCTTATGAAATTGGTCAGCTTCTGATCAATGGAGAAGCAAGAATTTTGCTTTGTAGTTCAATCCATTATCCACGCAGCATGGTAGAGAAGCAATAATTCTGCTTTTTGGTTCAATCCATTATCCACACAGCATGGCAGAGGTAGATCAGTGCTTGATGGTTTTATGTTTTCTTATTATTTGTTCAAATCAAAGGTTAGCCAAAACCAAATTATAAATCTATTTATATATTGGTTCAGATGTGGCCAGATCTAATTCAGAACATTAAGGAGGGTGGACTTGATACGATAGAGACCAATGTGTTTTCGGATGCCCATGAGCCCCATCGTCGCAAGGTTTAATTTCAACTCAAAACTATATTTAATTGATTAATTAATTATATCAATTATGTATAAATCCAAGCTAACTATTTCCTCTACAGTACAATTTCAAAGGTGTTAATCCCAGGTAGGCATTGAGAGGGGTGAATCAGTTCCCAATAAAACAATCCCACTGAGATGATCTGGCCTACTACTTTGGTCACTACTGCCAAAAGTTGTTCATTGTGTGCTACCTTGAGCTGTCAGATGGATTTCTCTCACAACCAATTTGTCAAACGCATTTTGTGCATACACCAACCATTCACCAACAGGTATCCATACCAAGGGCTTGGCCTGCCAAGTGTGTACACCCAGACCTGCAGCACACAAATTTCTATTTCATATACATATGCATCCACATATACATCCACAACACAATATGTAACGTGGTTCACCAATCACACAAAGTAATGGCTAGTTCATGGGGTAATACCCTATCCAGGGTTTCGTATTACATCCAATACGTATATCCAATACGCAACTATAATAGGTAGAGTTCAACTGTTACAACAAGGAGACTAAAAACTACATGAATATATTGATTACAAATCCTTCCCACTAAGCACATACATCATAATGAGGGTTTATGTGAGAGATTACCTTTCCAACGTAATCACTCCTTCTGTGGAATAGTTTAATGAGCTTGTTCATCACTTCTAATGGCCACTCATGCCATTTCTTCTCACTACAACTTCTATGGAGGCTCAATAGAAGCTCACTCAACTTTTCCTCAGCTTCACTGAAGTATTAATGGCCAAAGAAGCAAGGTGGAAAGCTCACACCACTCTCAAAGTGCACTTGCAATAGATTTTTGAGCATTATAGCACCTCTGTTCAAACCAAAGCTCTCCTTCACTGTTTCATTGAGTTTTCTTTTGAAAATAAAGAAGGTAAGAACTTGAATCACTAAGATTGGAGCACAAACGGCCAAGATATGGCCGATTAAAGTTTGGCCACTCAGATCATTTGAAAAGGAATCTTTAGAATTAATTCCACGCGTTGCGCCATACCTTATCGCCGTCTCCCCTGACATGTCGTATCGTGTTGTCAAGCACAGATTGGCGGGGATGGAATCTCTCTCTCGCAGCCGTTGGATCGGATTAAAAAAAGCAGGATTTCTTCTGGGCCATTCGATCTAACTTCATCGCGTCAGGCGAGATCGAAAACCTTCGTAGCCTCTACATTGGCATCAAATGCAGCAGCGTATCAGACATACGCCACACCGAATAGCCCATACACCTTCATTCTATGCGGCTTACCTTTTAAAGTTGTGCCCAACCAATGAGAAATGTCACGAGAGGATCTTGACGCGATCTTTGTGCTACACCATAGCCCACATTGATCTGAGACGTCGAATCAGGATCCTTATCACGTGGCTTGATCTGCGCCTTCAACATAGAATCTTCTTCTTTCTTCCTTGACCAAAATACCCTCCTCTTTTGGCCAAATGACCTCTATAACTTTTGTTAAAGTCGACTCAGAGACATTTTTCCAGTAGGGTCCTAAGGACCTTGTTTATTGAGGAAATGCGTCAAACACCTCACAGATGTTGTTGTAAGGGCGTGCATGAACTCCTTGCACCCTGGCGATGCTGTTGCGTACGGCTACTGTGAGCGAGATAAGGCATGGCTGGCCTGCTGTTGTGCTACTATGTGCAGCATGGCATGACATGGCTGGCTTGTGTTGCTGGGCACCTACTAGCTTGGTGCCAGTTCTGGTATACCACCTCATGTGGGACCCACTTGGCCTACTGGCCCGTTTTCTCTCTCCTCCTTCTCTTTTTTATTTCTCTCTCCTCTTTCCCTCTCTTCTTACTCTCTTTTCTTTCTCTCCCCTCTTTCTCTCTCTTCAAATGTTTTCTTCATGCTGGAAAGTTGGAAAAATTACCACAGACACTGCCATTATGCACTGGTCTTCATGGAAACTACCCACACTGCCACTACTCTGCTCCCACATACTGCCATGGTTGCCAACAATGACAACACACTTGGAACTACCCATTAGCTGCCCATATCTGCTCAATACTAGTCAAGGTTCCAATAATCTTCCCCTTTAGAATTGTTGGCTCTAAGACCCGTACGCCATGAACCCGGTCTAACCTTACGTTCTTGTGTCATGACCGGTCTTGCCATCATAATCGGCTCAAGTGAATCAATTGTATGAAGAAACCCCAAGATAAGATAAGCAACAAGTCAAATTTAGTTGGTGTGGTTGATTGGTTAAGTTGTGTGATCAGTAAATTTTGGACATGTGGTGGGAGTTTTGAGGGGTGTGGTCGATACGTGTGGTCGCACATGAAACCATACAACATGAGACCACACACATGAGACCACACAACGTGTGGTCACATATTTTGGACGTGTGGTCGCATGGATTTTGTGACCACACATGCGACCACACGATGATGAACCGACTCTGAGTTTTGGAAACTTTCCAAAAATTAAGGGATCTCTTTCCTAATTGAAAGAGGACTCTATATGGAGGTTTTTCCTCTATATAAGGGGCATTCCTTAGCCTCTCTCACTCTTTTAGAACCCAAATTGAAACTCTAAACGTAAGAGAGAAAGAGAGAAGAAGAGAAGAAGAAGAAGAGAAGGAGAGGAAAGCTTGAGGAAGGCTTTACAGAGAAGAATTTCATCTCTACAGCAAGCTTAAGGTACGGACTTGACCTTGTAGGGTAGATCAGATAGAAATAGTTCTTTTCAAGTTGATGTGAAGAACCTAATACAATGATTCGATTATAGGTTTTCCATGGAAAACCATAGAGAATAGGTTAGGGATAATGGATGAGGGAAAAACTATGATTAGAGGCCATAGAATGATCTTAGGGTGAATCTCATTGATGAGCCATGAGGAAGAACTCGTATGAGAAGTAAAATCAACCAAACATCATGTGGTCGCAGCCTGTGGTTGACCATAGGGTGACCAGAGGATCAACCACAGCTATTCGAGAAGTTCCCAGGAAAGGTGTGGTTTCAGGGTGTGGTATCATAACATGCAACCACAGGGTTCGACCACACAATGTGTGGTCTCATATATTGAGACCACAGGTCCGACCACACTTGCGACCACATGATAACAACTAGCATATTTTGAGACCAAACAAGGTTTTTGACTACTGTAACTTGGTAAACTTGAACCCTCACTTAAATACATTAATTTTTAGGTTCCTAATAGATTCAAGTGACTTCCAAAGCTTAGGAGAGGAACAAACATCAATCAAAGGTGAGGGAACACGACCTAAAATAATAGGATAATAATAAACTATTTACTTTATTGAGTCCAATGCCATGATTGATTCTATATGCTTGTGTGCTTGTAATGTGCATCTCACATGTCATCCAATATTCCTACTATTACTATTCATGCATATTTAATTCTGTTTATTTATAACATGATGATGATGATGATGCTAGGAATAAGAATGTGAACATATGTGTGTAGTTGGTGTATTGGATGAAAGTAGAGCATGAGGGGGAGGACGTGGCATAGTGGTCTTTGACCTCGTCACCAGACTCTAGCTCTATCTCTACTCAAGTCTTACCCACTAACATTGTCATATCACCATTACCTTAGCAGAACTATTATGTCGTAGGGCATCAGGGGAGGTGGTCTCAGACCGTGTGGTATCTGACTCTGTCGGGGGGCCTTAGCTCTATCTCTATGGATGTATTGAGGGATGCTGGGGTGAGGCCTTGGATACACTGTATATCATTAAGATTGGTTAGTTGTGAACCCAGTTTGTAAGCCCTCGCCAGTTGGGGCTTACGTGTTGGTATGGGCATGGCATTAGGGGAAGTGTTGGCGGTGTTTGATCCGGACACTTTAGCTCTATCTCTATTCCATGGTGGGTGCATGTGGGACGACAATGGTGTTTGATCCATTGGGCGGATTCACACTCTCGTGTATAGAGGTACGGGGGTCACAAAACCTTTCTATAACATATTATAAACTTATAAACCAGACCAAAGATATGAATTGAATGCATGCATATGTTTGTTGCATTATTTTGTTCACTCACTGAGCTCAAGTTTGAGAGCTGACCCTCGCGTACGCAATTTTTTTTAGTTTCTGATATTGCAAGTGTTACGATTAAAGATTATATGAATATGCCAATGTGTGGACATGCAGCGACTATGGATGTACAAGTTGTAGAGGACGAATATGGCTCATCAAGCTAGTGTTGCAACTATGTCTACGCTTAGTGGTTAACTTTCATATTGTGATATCTGTAATCAGTATTAATTATGTTTTGGTTACTTGAAGATAACTTGTCAAATATTTAACTATCACTGTAGACTTTCAATTCATTATTAATAAAACTTTTGCTATTTATTTATTTACTCTGATTATTATTGTGGAATGTGTTTTGGTTTAACATGGTTGGCATAGCCTATATGAGATCCTGGTTTGAATCGTTGGTTCTCATGACAGTTCATCACACCACTGGTCAGTCTATAATTGGGGTGTGATAACTTGGTATCAGAGCTCTCAGGCCTTGTCTATCAAACTTGAATACTTCCACTAGAGTCCATGAACTGAGTTAGGAAAATTTAAAAGCTTTAATACAAACATACCATAAGCACCTGTGTTGGTTGAGACAGAACTTAAAGAAGACAATATTATACATATAAATGGTGGAACCGTATGTATACACAGATAGAAAAAGAAATCTAAATGTATCCTGATAAAAAAATAATTTAGGGTATGATCTATAAGTTGGGCAGTTGTCTAAGTATACAAAGGATATTATATAGTAGCAAGAAGGGAGCATCTATAAAGTAAAAAATTAGAATACCGAGTTAGTACTCACAAGATGTGAAACTCGATGTATGACAAAGGAAGAAGAAAAATGGCTAGTAATGCCTAAATTCCTGTAGAGGTAAAGAAAAAGATCTTGGGCTAAATCCAACAGAGATAGGAGAACAATGGCCATACACCAAAAATGAGAGTAACTATAAAAGAAGATAAAACTATACCCCTGGGTGACGTGGAGACTTAGAGTGAGATCCACCATACGCTGAACCATTGCCCGCTGAGCATTAAGAAGAGGTGGCAACTTGACCCCACCACTATCTGGGTCGAGAATGGGTAGTGAAAACTCATCTGAGCAGATACTAAATAATGATAATCAGATTAGATCAAATCAAAGGAGGTGAACAACCAGGCCACTCCAACCAATCTACTTGGACTACCAAGTGCCTTGGCTACAGTTGTAATAAACTTGGCCTGACAAAATGCAAGAGCAACAATATATGAGACCGACTATGCAAGTTGCTATGAAAATCACTAACTAAGTTTCCAATGCTACACCAACACCTCCGAGTCAAATCAAGTACGATACCGGTTTGTAGTAGCACTGTACCCCCAGCACATGTTAGTCGTAACACAGTGCCTACCATACTGTAGGTCCTAGTGATGCACACCCCAGTGTAGAATGTAAGACCCGTGTCAATCAAATCCGGTCTTACCACCTTGAACCAGGTTTATCCATCATGGTTGAGTTAAATGGACCAAGGGCGTGAAGGAGATCGAGATCCCAGGTATCAAATCGACCCAAAAACACTTAATTTGAAGGGAGGGTCGCATACCCAGCTAAGCAGGGTCGGACCTCCCAAAGCAGAAAGTCAGACCCTCAATTTTGAAGGGAGGGTCGGACATCTTGAACCCTAGGGTCGACGGGATCATCGACCCTCCCATCGACCGTCGGTTACCATAAGAAATAAAAATTAGGAAATTTCCTAATTTTCGATTGGGATTCTTTTCTAATCTCAATGAGACTTATTTAGGATGTTCCTACTCTATTTAAAGGACGTTCATAAGCCTCTTTTACTCCTTTTCACAACCCTAATTGAATTGAGAGAAAGAGAAGAGAAGGAAAAGAGGAAGAACAGAAGCAAGGAAGAAATTTAGCCAAAAGAGAAGAGTTGCAGAGAAGGAGTATTCTTCTCAGGTATGGATACTAATTCCATGAGTTTCTACAGACCTTAGGTTAGATATTGATGAGAGTGTGATCTCGGAGAAACCCAAACCATCAACCCATGGTTAGGTTTTTATGAAAAACCATGGGGGATTACATGAAAGCTATCTAGGTGGATTATATATGGTTTCAGACCATGGAATGAATGTAGAATGGAATGTAGGAGCAAGCCATAGGATTCCAAGCACGAAGAATGGACTAAAATAGGGAACTGGACCAAAATGCACCGAGGGTCGCACCGAGGGTCGATGACCATCCGACCCTAGGTGATACTGACCATCGACCCTCAGTGTTCGGGAAGTTCAGAGTTTGGGGAGGGTCGCACCCAGGGTCGATCATGACTCCGACCCTACCTCCGACCCTCAGTTAACAAAATGGGTTTTAAATTCAGAATAAATTCTAATTAAATTCTATCGACTTTGTTAGTTCTTCTAGCAATATAATAACAATATTAAGGTGATTCTAAAGCTTAGAAAAGTATCCAATAGCAAGCTAAGGTGAGGAAACAGAACTCTAAACTAACTGGTTAATAACAAACTGTTTTCTATTTTCTTGAGTCCAATGCCATGCTTGATTTTATGCGACTATGTTTGTAATGTGCATACAACATGTCATCCAATATTTCTATTACTTGTTCATGCATATTTACTTTATTGTTTATAACATGATGATGATGATGATAGGAATAGGCATGTGATTGTATGTGTGTGGTTGGTGTACTTGATGCGAGCGAGTATCAGGGGAGGTGTGATGAGGACGTCAATAAACGTTAACCTTTGGCGGGTCTCAACACTTTAGCTCTATCTCTAACTCAAGTCTTGTGCATTAGCATCATCGTATCGCCATTACTTTAGCAGAACTATTATGTCGTAGAGTATAAGGGGAGGTGGTCTCGGTCCTTGTAGTCTCTGACTCTACCGGGGGACCTTAGCTCTATCTCTATGGACATTCTGAGGGATCTTTGGGGTGAGGCCTTGGATACACTTTTTGGTATTAGGATTGGTTAGTTTGCGAGCCCGTTTGCAAGCCCCTCATTACGGGGGCTTCGTGTTGGTATGGTATTATATAGAAATAACGTTAACCTTTGTTGTATAATGTCATGATTAGGGTGGATGGGGACGACGATAAACGTTAACCTTCGGGCGGACTTCCACACCCTATGTATAGAGGCGGGGTCAATAAACGTTAACCTTTGACCACCCAACCTTTCTATTGCGTATTGCAAACTATAAACCAGACCAAAGATATGAATTGATTGCTTGCATATGTAATGTTGCATTGTTTTGTCTACTCACTGAGCCGTGATGTGTGCTCACCCCTCGATGTCGAATATTTTTAGTTGATGATGCAGGTTATACGATTGAAGATTATATGAATGCTCCAGCATACGGGAACGTGGCGACGATGGAAGCTGAAGCTGAAGTAGATACACATGACTCCTCTTGCGAGTGCAACTCATGTGTATTCTATTAGATTTTTCTTAGGTTTCTATATTTGAATTTAATAAAGACATGTATTTGATAATTATTTATGTCCCAGTTGATACCGAATAATTTGCTATTTAATATTTATATCACAGTAGATTCTCAGTTAATTTTACTATAAGATTTCTGCTATTGTGTATTTACTCTGATTATGATTATGGATGTATGAGAGTTTAGATAACGCGGGGATAGCCTACTTGAGATCCTGGTTGAACCGTTGGTTTGCTAGCGGTTCATCACACCATTCTGTACAGTATGGAATTGGGGTGTGACATAGAAGCTTGGTGCACAACAAGCAGTGTGTCAAGGTGGTTACCCTTATCAGCTACCGATGTATGGGATAGCAGCATCATGGCAGAATGATCCGATAAGGGTTGAGAAATATTTTTTGAAGATGAAGTCTCAAACGTTTTGAACAAAAGATCAAATCTATTGTAGCCATATATCTAGATAGGTGTATATAGGATGCAGTGCATCATTGATTTATCCTTATGATTATAGAGGATGCACATACCTGATTTTAAATTCTCGTACCTTGACAGGATACCTTATCGATTCAACCTATAAATTGGAGTTATTGATATTTTTTCTTTAGTATTAGTCCTGTTAAACCAATCTAAGCTACTCTCATGATCGATAACATGAATAGAGATATCAACTGAATGAACAGTTATAGGTTTAATCATTTTAAACGTACATCTTTTTTATTTATACATGATTTATTAATGTACTAAAACTTTCTCCAGATTTATTCCTGTAATGCCTTGACCAATGGCATTATATACTCGATAGAACCTGTAACCATGAGGTTAAGAACTGTAAAACCTCTATTTTCATATATTTGGACCACCGTGCAACTTAACGACCTTTGGATGACGATTAGATTACCATAGATTTACTCTTGATCATTTAAATCTAGGTCCACTAGATAAAATAAATGATCATCATTGTATTAAATTCGAAAGAAGGAAGTGAATCGCTTTTGGATAAACATTCTGATTCTTACATTTTTCGACCTTCATTGATAAAGATACTTAGTTAATAAGAAAATTATTGAAGGTAAAATGATTGAATTCAGATTAGATGCTATAGTCAAGAGACCTCAGATGAAGTACTGGAGAATCTATTTTGAGATTACTGAATGGATGGGTAGGAGTCATGGTCTATAAAAGAGTGCATGAGCAAGAAGTGAAAACTTCCAAGAGCAGCTAGTAAATAGTAGATAGCACTCGAATAGAATTAAAGATGGCTATATCGGTATGAAGTTTGACAAGGAAGAAGATTTCTAAAAGCATATCTAAGAGTGGATGCAAGTATGAAATTGAAAATGGTGGCATTGATTGTATTCGGATTAGTACAAGTAATACTGAGTTATGCCCAATGTTAAATGAAATGATTAAGTAAAGACAAAAAAATTTTGGCAGAATTAATGAAATTATAAGTATATACCCTAATGCTTATAGGTAAACTTGGGATATGAAGTGAGTAACAATCACAAGATACTTTTCGAAGTATATGATAGAGAGATCAGGGTAGAATAGCAATGATAAAAGAGGTATAAGCTAATGAACTTTTTGGGAAATGAGATTATTGGTGTTAGTCTTTGAAAAATCATAAGAGATGAAAGAACTAGACAAGCTCTTAAGACCTCTATACCAGATTTTACTAGTTCAAGCTCTTTTGGACTAGATGTTGTAGTGGGTAAGTGTTATGAACAATGTCTGA
Organism: Protea cynaroides; assembly: GCA_028583415.1. Classification (NCBI taxonomy): domain Eukaryota; kingdom Viridiplantae; phylum Streptophyta; class Magnoliopsida; order Proteales; family Proteaceae; genus Protea; species Protea cynaroides. The sequence goes on from CM053274.1 coordinate 63,674,878, forward strand.
ATTGTATGGATTGACGGGAATTTGGATGCAACCTAATTGACTTGAGATGACAGACTTTGACGTCATTTTGAGGATAGATTGGCTGTCTCAAGACTCTACAAAGCTATGATGTGCATAGAATAAGTTGTCATTCAAGAGCAAAGAAAACACATAATTTAGTTTTATTGGAAGCACTGCTTAAGAAGTGAAAGCTGATCCTCTCTATGGTAAAGGCTAGGAGATGCTTTGAAAAGAAAGAAGTTGGATATATGGTATCTGTGGTGGATATTACCAAAGGAGCACCATAGATGGAAGCTATTGATGTGATGCGTAAATTCCTTGATGTGTTTTCAGGAGACTTACTTGGGTTACCATCCGATCGTGCAACCAAGTTCATTATCGACTTGTTCTAGTGTTGGCACCTGTGTCTAAGGCACCCTATAGGATAGCTCCTACATAGTGGAAGGAACTAAAGACTCAAGTACAAGAGTTATTAGACTAAGGTTTAATCCCATCCAGTATACTACCTAGGAAGCACTAGTATGGCCCATAAAGAAGAAGGATGGTAGTGTTCATCTGTGTATAGACTACCGAGAATTGAACAAGCTCACGATCAAGAACCGATATCCACTACCTCAAATCGATGACTTGTTTAAATAGTTGCAAGGAGCAAAGGTATTTTCTAAGATTGATTTTCGATCAAGATATCATCAGCTGAAGAATTTAGACGGCGATATTTCAAAGATAATTTTTAAAATCGGGAAAGAGCATTATGAGTCCCTAGTTATGTTATTCCATTAACCAATTCCCTTACATCTTTTATAGAACTTATGAACCGGGTATTCCACGATGTATAGGACACGTCAGTTATAGTTTTTGTAGACTATATATTGGTTTATTTCAAAGACGAAGAAAGTTCTATAACGAATTTTAGAGCAGCCTCACAACAGTTGAGAAGGGAGAAGCTTTATGCCAAGTCTAAGAAATATGAAACTTGATTAAACAAAGTGATCTTCTTGGATCACATAGTATCATCAAAAGTAATAAAGGTGGACCCTATTAAGATAGAAGTAATCGTATTGTGAGAAACACCTAAAGAACATTGCAGAGATCAGAAGTTTCTTGAGTTTAGCTGGTTATTATAGACGATTCATGGAGGACTACTCTAGGATCGCAATACCTCTTACCAAGCTAAGAGGAGTTTATTTGGACCGACAAGTGTGAAGAATGTTTTCAGACAAGGTTGATATCAACTCCCATCTTGATCATTCTGCACCAGGGAACTTTTTACTCTATACACCGATGTTTTCGGATTGGGTCTAGGATGCATGTTGGTACAAGGAGAACAAGTAATCATTGTTTATGCTTTAAGACAACTGAAGGAGCATGAAAAGAATTACCTGAGTCATGACTTGGAGTTAGCGGCAGTGATTCATGCAATCGAGACTTGGAGACATTATTTATACGAAGAAGAATTTCAGATTAAATCGGATTACAAGAGTTTTGCTTATCGCTTCACCCAGAAAGAGTTGAACATGAAGCTAAGGAGATGGTTGGATCTCCTGAAGGATTAAGGCCGCGATATTCAATGTCACCCATGCAAGGCTAATATGGTAGCTAAGGTTTTGAGCAACAAGGAATAATGAAGCCAAAAGGAGGACCTAGTACAATAGTTGCCTTGTGTTCCACAGTAACAGATTCAGATTTGGAAGAAGAGTAACATATAATAGAAACTCGTGATGATTCAATTGAGCGAGAACTTATGGAGCAATAGTTCCTCGGCTGCACTTGTGGCATTAAAGATCATCTCTGAATTGATGGATGAAGTAAAAGTAGAAATTTTGTTAGATCTGTATATAAGAACGGTGCAAGAAGATTTAGAGAAAGAAAAACCTAACCCTGACTTACTTTGGATGCGGAGAAGTACCTGAGATACAGAGGATGATTATGCATACCCGAAAGTGAAAAACTTGGATCTTAGATACAAAATAATGCTAGAAGCTCATTCCACACCGTATTCAATACATCTCAGTGGTACAAAAAATACTAATATCATGACCTAAAGAGATTATACTGGTAAAGAGGAATGATAACATATGTGGCTTAGTATGTGTTTCAGTGTCTGAATTACCGATAAGTAAAGGCTGAAAACAAAGACCAACAAGCTTACTACAACCACTATTGAAGCCAGTTTGGAAGTGGAACTGCATTACAATGGACTATGTCACCGGTTTACCACCGACTGCCAGATCGATTGACGCAGTTTGGGTGATTATTGATCGCCTTATGAAGACAGCTCGTTTCATTGCTATACGACCTCGGTATGCTTTGGAATGGCTAGCTAAGCTATATGTAGATAATATTCCTAGATTAAATAGTATGCAAGAAAGCATAGTGTCAGATAGAGCTCACGCCTTACCTCGAAGTTTTAGGAGGGATTATAAAATTACGCCTTACCTCAAAATTTTAGGAGGGATTATAAAAGTCAATGGGAATGAAGTTGAAGTTTAGTACTGCATTTCACCCTCAAATCGACGGACAATTGGAGCAAACTATACAGATCCTAAGAGGTATTCTCCAAGCCTGTGAAATTGTTTTTAAAGGAGCTTGAGATGAAAAGTTGCCATTGATCGACATTGCTACCAAGCTACCATGTAGATATCACCTATGAAGCACTGTATGGTAGGAAGTGTCGAACTCCTTTGTTTTAGAATGAAGTCAGAGAACGAGGAATTGTAAGACTTGAGTCTATTGAAGAAACCTCTTTAGTGGCAAACAAGATAAAAAGGAAAGGGCTAAAACAGCTCAAGGTTGTCAGAAGAGACGCCAAGACCTCGAGTTCGCCATAAGTGACAAAGTGTTCTTGAAGATATCACTTATGCATGGTTTAAAATGGTTCGACAATAAGGAAAATTTATGCCCTATATATGTTTAGGACCTTATAAAATTTTAGAAAAACGTAAAAAAAAATTGTATATCAACTAGGGTTACCACTGTCCATGTCTAGTATGCACGACATATTTCACCTGTCTTTATCAACGGAGTATGTTGGAGATCCGTCACGAACATTAACCATGGATCCACCATATTTTATGAAGGACTTGACTTTTGAAGTGGTATCAGCCTAAATCACCAATTAGAAGGTACATCTTTGGAGCCAGAATATTGATTATGTGAAAGTAATCTGGCAAAGCTAAGACGTCAAAAAGATTACATGGGAAAAGAAGATGCAATGCAGAAGCAGTATTCCCACCCATTCGACTCCGAAGTACATTCAAATTTCGAGGACGAAATTTCTTTTAAGGGTGGTGGAGTTGTAAGACCCGCACGCCACAAATCCGATCTAACCTTACGTTTTCTTGTCGTGACCGGTCTTGCCATCATAACCAACTCAAGTGAATCAATTGTATGAAGAAACCCCAAGATAAGATAAGCAACAAGTCAAATTTAGTTGGTGTGGTTGACTGGTTAAGTTGTGTGGAAGCAACCAATTAAACTAAAAATCAATAAATTTTGGACGTGTGGTGCCAGTTTTGAGGGGTGTGGTCGATACGTGTGGTCGCACATGAGACCACACGACGCCTGGTCACATATTTTGGACGTGCGATCGCACGGATTCTGTGACCACACATGCGACCACAAGATGCTGAACCGACTCTGAATTTTGGAAACTTTTCAAAACTTAAGGGATCTCTTTCCTAATTGAAAAAGGACTCTATATGGAGGTTTTCCCTCTATATAAGGGACGTTCCTTAGCCTCTCTCACTCTTTTAGAATCCAAATTGAAACTCTAAACCTAAGAGAGAAAGAGAGAAAAAGAGAAGAAGAAGAAGAAAAGGAGAGGAAAGCTTGAAGAAGGTTTTACAGAGAAGAATTCCATCTCTACAGCAAGCTTAAGGTACTGAACTTGACTTTGAAGGGTAGATCAGATAGAATAGGTTCTTTTCAAGTTGATGTGAGGAACCTAATACAATGATTCGATTATAGGTTTTCCATGGGAAACCATAGAGAATAGGTTAGGGATAATAGATGAGGGAAAAACTATGATTAGAGGCCATAGAATGATCTTAGGGTGAATCCCATTGATGAGCCATGAGGAAGAACTCGTATGAGAAGTAAAAACCAAACAAACATCATGTGGTCGTAGCCTGTGGTTGACCATAGGGTGACCAAAGGATCGACCACAACTATTCAAGAAGTTCCCAGGAAAGGTGTGGTCGCAGGGTGTGGTCGCATAACATGCGACCACAGGGTTTGACCACACAGTGTGTAGTCTCATATATTGCGATCACATGTCCAACTACACGTGCAACCACACGATAACAGCAAGCATATTTTGAAACCAAACAAGGTTTTTGACTACTGTAGCTTGGTAAACTTGAACCCTAACTTAAATACATTAATTTTTAGTTCCTAATAGATTCAAAGTGACTTCCAAAGCTTGGGAGAGGAACAAACATCAATCAAAGGTGAGGGAACAAGACCTAAACTAATTGGATAATAATAAACTATTTACTTTATTGAGTCCAATGCCATGATTGATTCTATGCTTGTATGCTTGTAATGTGCATCTCACATGTCATCCAATATTTCTGCTATTACTATTCATGCATATTTAATTCCATTTATTTATAAAATGATGATGATGATGATGATGTTAGGAATAGGTATGTGAATGTATGTGTGTGGTTGGTGTGTTGGATGCGAGTGGAGCATCAGGGGGAGGACGTGGCATGGTGGTATTTGACTTCATCACCAGACTCTATCTCTATCTCTACTCAAGTCTTGCCCACTGACATCATCGTATCGCCATTACCTTAGCAGAACTATTACGTCGTAGGGCATCAGGGGAGGTGGTCTCTAACCGTGTGGTTTTTGACTCTGTCGAGGGGCCTTAGCTTTATCTCTATGGACATATTGAGGGATGCTAGGGTGAGGCCTTGGATACACTGTATGACATTAGGATTGGTTAGTTGCAAGCCCAGTTTGCAAGCCCTCGCCAGCAGGGGCTTACCTTTTGGTATGGGTAGGGCATCAGGGGAAATGTTGGCCGTGTTTGATCCAGACACTTTAGCTTTATTTCTATTCCATGGTGGGTGCATGTGGGATGGCAATGGTGTTTGATCCATTGGGTGAATTCACATACTCGTGTATAGAGTTGTGGGGGCCACCAAACCTTTCTATAGTACATTGCAAACTTATAAACCAGACTAAAGATATGAATTGAATGCATGCATATGTTTTTTACATTGTTGTGGAATATGTTTTGGTTGAACATGGTTGGCATAGCCTATACGAGATCCTGGTTTGAACCGTTGGTTCTCATGATGGTTCATCACACCACTGGTCCGTCCAGAATTGGGATGTGACATTGGCAACCCTCACATTGTCTCATATATGCAAACCTTTCTCTCCCTTTGACAACAAGCCCAAAGGACATATTGACATGTGATAAAGCTCCCCCACCACATATGTTTCCCCTGCATATCCTCACCAATGGGAGTGTCCACCGCATCTTTCCAATCCTATTGGTGAAAGATGATGCTATGCAGACATCAACTCCCCCTACACACATACCACTACAGTGTGCCAAGAGTCACTACTCATGGCTGGTCCCTCAGTTTTTCAAAAGAACCCTTTGGGAGGGCCTTTGTGAAGATATCTGCCACTTGTTCAGTAGTAGAAACAAAGTCCAGTCTCACTTCCCCCTTAAGCACCTTCTCCTTCAAGAAATGGTACCTTATGTCAATATGTTTTGTTGTTGAATGTTGCACAGGGTTCTTGGAGATGTTGATGGCACTCATGTTGTCACACTTGATAACCAATGACTCCTCACAGGTGATACTGACTCCTCACAGGTGAGACAGACTCCTGCTTCTTGCTATGTCATGTAACTAAGCTTTTCCCTAGAAAGAATGCACCACCACTTGTGCTTTTCCTATCATCATGACTTCTAGCCCATTCTGCATCTGAATATGTAGTCAATGTGAACTTCCCAGTTCTAAGATACCACAAACCATAGTCTACTGTGCCTTTTAAGTATCTCAAAATCCTCTTTACTGCCATCAAGTGAGTCTCCTTTGGGCATGCCTAAAACCTAGCCACCAAGCAGGCTGCTTGCAGTATGTCAGGTCTGGAAGCTGTCAAGTACACTAAACTACCAATCATTGATCTATACAGTGTCTAATCAACTGTTGGTGAATCATCTTCTGAGTGTCCTCCATCATGAACTTCTTCAACATCTCTTTGATATACTTCATTTGAGAGATGAAGATGCCATTGTCTTTCTGATGAATCTGCAATCCCAGAAAATAAGACATCTCTCCAAGCATAGACATCTCAAACTTTGTCTTCATCTTCTTAGCAAACTGCTTGCAGGGCTTCTCACAGTGTCCCCCAAATATAATGTCATCCACATAGACCACAACAACTAGTTGACTATTGTCTTCTATCATGACATATAAATTGTTGTCCACTACTCCTCTTCGTAGACCCAATTAATGTAGATATGTGTCAAGCCTTTCATACCAAGCTCTTGGAGCTTGCTTCAATCCATACAGAGCCTTCTTCAATTTGCACACCATGTCTTCATCATTACTGAACTGAAACCCTTCAGGTTGCTCAGTGTACACTTCTTCTTCAAGATTACCATTCCAAAATACATATTTCACATCCATTTGGCAAACCTTGAATCCTCTGTGCACAGCTAATGCTAAGAACATTATGATAGACTCAAGCCTTGCCACAGGTGCAAAAGTCTCATCAAAGTCAATTCCTTCTACTTAGGCATAGCCTTTGCATACAAGTCTAGCCTTGTTTCTCACAACCTGGCCATCTCCATTTAACTTATTCCTAAAGACCCATTTTGTGTCAATTATATTTTTGTCTGCTGGTCTAGGAACTAGCTCCCAAGTGTTGTTCTTCTTAATTTGGTCAAGCTCATCATTTATAGCTTTCAACCAAAATTCATCCTTGCTAACCTCATACACAGTCTTGGGCTCAACCTCTGACAACAATGAATATGCAGGGGCTTTCATCCTCCTAGTTTGCATTCCTGCATTTAAATCTCCTATTACTTGATGATTAGGATGAATTTCCAGCCACTTGTTGTCTTTTGGTCTACCATCTTTCTGTACTTTAATCTGAATCTCTTGCATTTTAGATTCTTCTTCATCTTGCTGCCCTTTGTCAGCTGATATTGCCTCATCTTCATCAAGCTCTTCAAGAATGGAACTTTCTGGTTCAGCCCCTTTTAAGTCCCTTATCTTCTCATCAATTTTCACATCTGAACTCTATACAATTCTTTCAAGTCTTTTGTTGTAGCACCTATATGCCTTACTCTTGAAAGAATAGCCTAGAAATATGCCTTCATTTGCTCTATCATCAAACTTTCCAAGGTTCTTTTCCTTTCACTTGATGTAGCACTTGAAACCAAAGACCTTAAAATACTTTACTATAGCTTTCCTCCCAAACCACAGTTCATAAGGTGTCTTGTTTTCATGAGGCCTCAATAGACATCTGTTGGTGATATGCACTGCAGTATAGATGCCTTCTATCTAGAAATGCTTTACTATGTTGTTCTCTACCATCATAGTCCTAGTCATTTCCTACACTGTTCTATTCTTTCTCTCAACCACTCCATTTTGCTGAGGAGTTCTGACAGCTGAATGTTGAATCCAGATTTCACTTTCACTACAAAAGTTAAAAAATTTATTCCATGTAAATTTTTTTCCTTAATCAGACCTTAAACACTTAATTGTGCTTCCTGTCTCATTCTCCACACTCTTTTTAAATGCTTTGAACTTGTCAAGAGCTTCAGTCTTATCCTTCAGAAACATCATCTAGGTCATTCTAGAATATTCATCTATAAATAAAATGAAGTATCTCTCACCTCTTATGGCTTGTATTCTCATAGGTCCACACAAGTCTATGTGTATCAAGTCAAGAGGCTTACTTGAGTGGTACTCCTTTGATTTGTATGTAGCCCTTGCTTGTTTACCCTTCTGACATGAATCACACACATAGTTCTTTGGAGTCTTCATCTTGGGAAGATCTCTAACTGCTTGCTCCTTAATAATTTTGATCAAGTTCTTGAAATGAATGTACCCCATTCTTCTATGCCACAATCAATTTTCATCTTTTTGAGTCATCATGCAATTGTTGATGGCATCTGTCAATACATAAAGGTTTCCAACTGATCTTTCACCAATGGCCACAACCTTTCCCATTACAACCCTGTGGATAACAAATCCTTTATTGTTGAAAGTGATCTTATGTCCTTGATCACAAATCTGACTCACACTGAGTAGATTATGTTTCAACCCATTAACAAACAAGATATTATGGGACTTTATCTTTCCATTATTAATGTTTACAGAACCTCTTCCTTCAACTCTAGCACCTTCATTATTTCCAAATCTTATTGTTCCTCCTTCTGCAGCATTGAGACTTGTGATTTTTTTTTACCTATCATGTGTGTAGAGCATCCACTATCAAGAATCCATGGAGATTGTTTATTTTTGTTTGCTTTGAGTGTCGCTTGCACCATCAAGGACTTGTTTCTTCTCCACTGTCGTCTTTCAACCCATATAGCATTGTCTTTCACTGTAATAGGCTCCCTTGCTTCTCTTTTTTCTACATTTCTTTCTTCTCTCTGAGCTTGTCTCCTTAGAGGATCTTTTCTTACCTTCCTTCTAGGTTGCCTTTGAGATGAAAGAATTATTTTGTAGTTTCTAGCAATATGCCTAAATTTTTCACATCTGTAACACTTTATTCTCTCATCAGCAAGAAGAGCAAATATGTTCCTGTCAATGAATACTAGAGGTTTCTCCTATCTTCTACACTCAGTCACTCTATGCCCATAGACATTGTAGCCATAGCAGTACCCTCTGAAGATGTTCCTCTGAACCTGTCTGTTCCATTGAAACTGACTATTCCTTTGAAACTGACTCTGCCTTATCTGTCTGCCTTGCCTAACTATCTTGAAACCCTCTTCATTGGTCTGGTTTTTTGTAGCCCTTACTGCTTGTGATTCTTTTTGCTTTGCCTTTACAAACACAATGGGGTCATCTGTAGACCCTTTAACCTTCATCTTCTTAGATGACTGCTTGGTGTATCCAAGCCCAGATTTAATGTGAGAAAACCTCTGGTAGCTTAGAATTTCATCAAGGATGTTGTCTTCCTCCTTGTCTTCATCTTTAGAACTGCTAGCTTCCTCATCTTTTAGTGTCCAGACATTCTTGTCTTTTGACTTTAGAATGGTTATAGGAGGGGTTGTTGTAGTAACCTCAACATAGCTTTTCTTCTTTGTAGACTTGGTCAATTCTGCATCAAGTCTTACAATCACTTCTTCAAGCTTCTTACATTCAAAATTTCTAATGTAAGGTCATTGTCAAGCTCTTCAGTAATTTTCATTGCTTTCTTGAGTGTTTTCATAATCTCTGTATTTATGTCATTGGCTTGATCAAGCTGATCATTCAAACTTTTGTTCTTCTTTCTTTCTGACTTGAGCTTTGTGAGTGCAGAAAGCAATTCTGCTTCAAGATCTGGGTTGTCATCATCTTCCAGTCTCTTCTTACAATTATCACCTCTCTTCTTTGTTGCTTCAATCCCTATAAAAGCTTCTTCAAGTCTTGCCATGAAAAGAATATCAACATCATTTTCTTCTTCAGACTCATCAGAGTGATTATCCTGCTTTGACAGATAACTTTTCTTTCTTGGAATGAACTTCTTCTTTTCCCTCTTCTCTTAACTCACTTTAGGCTCTTCTTCATCAAACTCATATACTTTACCTTTTTTCTGGCACTTTGAAGCAAAGTGTCCTAAGCCACCACAGTTGAAACATCTCATTGAGGACTTGCTTTTAAACTTCTCAGATCTCTTCTTCAGTCTGTTAGTCAGATAGGCTATAAGCTCATCATTAGAATCATCTGAGTCACTCTCTACATCAGCTTTTGCACTCTCTATTGGTTCTTTAATTTTTAATTTTTTAAAATCCTCAAAAGCAGCTTCCTTCTCTACTGGCACTGGCTCAATCATCCTCATCTTATAAGTAACCAGTATGTCATGTAGTTTATCTATGGTCAATGTGTCCAAGGTAATGATTTCTTCATGGGCTGATACCTTGGCAATGTATAGTTTTGGAAGTGTCCTCAACACCTTCTTGACCACGTAAATCTCCTTCAGTTCTTCACCCAATGCTTTGATTGCATTGTTGACCTTGTTTACTCTATTCAGGTAGAACTCTATTGTCTTACCTTCACTCATTCTCATGCTTTCAAACTATGATCTCAATATCTGTAGTTTAGCCTCCTTGATCTTACTGTCACCTTTATGTACACTCTGTAACTTATCCCATATCTCCTTTGATGTTGGACAACTGATCACTATAGTAAGCTCATTGCTTGCTAGTACAGCTAGAAGAGTTGTGATTGCCTTAGATTCATTCTCTCTTTTCTTCATCTCAACATCATCATTGATATCTTCAGTTGGGAGCTTATAGCCATTTTTTATAGCTAGCCACACTCCATATCGTTGTGCTATTAGGTATGCCTCCATTCTGACTTTCCACACACTGTAGTTGGAGCCATCAAGCATAGGAATCCTATTGTGCCCATGATGCTCATCATTTCTAGCCATCTTTTTGTCTCAATGCACTATCTATACCTGAAGCTGTTAAACTTCTTCCCTTGGGAACGCAGCTCTGATACCAATTATTAATCCTAAGTAATCACTGAGAGGAGGGGGTGAATCAGTTCCCACTAAAACAATCCCACTGAGATGATCTGACCTACTACTTTGCTCACTCCAAGAGCTGTAGTTTATTGTGTGCTGTCTTAAGTTGTCAAACGAATTTCTCTCACAACTAGTTTGTCAAACATACTTTATGCACACACCAACCACATACCCACAGGTATCCATACTAGGGGCTTGGCCTGCCAAGTGTGTACACCCAGACCTGCAGCACATGGACTTCTATTCCACACACATATGGATCCACATATACATCCACAACATAATATGTAACGTGGTTCACCAATCACGCATTATAATGGCTAGTCCACAGGTTAATACCCTAACTAGGGTTTCATATTATACCCAATACGCAATTATAATAGGTGGAGTTCAATTGTTTCAACAGCGAGGTGCCATACTACCAGGAAAAGAAGAGCTACAACTTGAATATGAGCTACAACCCATAAGTCTGCTAGGCCCCAACCCAGTAGACTAAGAACTACATGAATATGTTGATTACAAACCCTTCCCACTAAGCACATACATCATAATGAGGGTTTGTGTGAGAGATTAGCTTCCTGGCATAATCACTCCTCCTGTGAAACACTCTAATGAGCTTGTTCACTACTCCTAATGGCCACTCATGCCATTTCTTCTCACCATAGCTTCTATGGAGGCTCAATAGAAGCTCACTTAACTTTCCATCAACTTCACTAAAGTATTAATGGCCAAATAAGCAAGGTGGAAAGCTCACACCACAAGTGCACTTGCAATAGATTTTCTAGTATTATAGCACCTCTGTCTAAACCAGAGCTCTCCTTTATTGTTTCATTGAGTTTTCTTTTTAAAATGAAGAAGGTAAGAACTTGAATTACTAAAATCGGAGCATGGAGGCCAAGATATGGTCGATCAAGGTTTGGCCGCTCAGATCATTTGAAAAGGAATCTTTAGAGCTAATTCCATGCGTTGCTCCATACCTTATCGCTGCCTCCCCTGACATGTTGTACCGCCTTGTCGAGCACCAATTGGCGCCGATGGAATCTCTCTCTCGTAGCTGTTGGATTGGATCAGAAAAAGGGGGATTGCTTCTGGGCCATTCGATCTAAATTCATCGCGCGTTAGGCTTGATTAAAAACCTTCGTAGCCTCTGGATTGGCATCAAATGCAGCAACGTATCAGACACGTGCCACACCAAATCACCGACATACCTTTATTCTACGCAGCTTGCCTTTTAAAGTTGTGCCCAACCAATGAGAGATGTTGGGGGAGGATCATGACGTGATCTCCGTGCTACACCATAGCCCGCATTGATCTGAGACGCTGAATCAAGATCTTTATCACGTGGCTTGATCAGAGCCTTCAACATAAAATCTTCTTCTTTCTGCCTTGACCAAAATACCCTCCTCTTTTGGCCGAATGGCCTCTATAACTTTTTTTAAAGTCAACTCAGAGACATTTTTCCAGTAGGGTCCTAAGGACCCTGCTCATTGAGGAAATGCATCGAACACCTCACGGGTGTTGTTGCGAGAGGCGTGCGTTAGCTCTTTGCACACGCTCTATCACACCCCAATTCTGAACCAACTAGAATGGTGTGATGAACCATCTATGATCCAACGGTTCAACTAGGATCTTGAATAGGCCGTGTCCATTTGATTAAACCAGATACAACCACAACCATAATCAGAGTAAATAAACAATAGCGGAAGTCATCAATATTAATGAACTGAGTATCTAACAGTGATAACATAATTAATAATCCAAGTATCTCCAAATGACTGAAGACATAAAATAAAATTAATTAATTAATCAATTACATGTCCCCATAATCCAACAACTAATTCTAATAAAAAACACAAGAGTTGCACTCGCACGATGAATCATGCGACTCCACCATAGCTTCCATATCCATCGCAACAACATGCCCGTATATTGGTGCATTCATATAATATTCTACAGTAGGACCTGCATCATCAACTAAAAAATATTCGACGTCGAAAGGATGAGCACACATCATGGCTATGTGAGCAAGCAAAACAATGCAACAAACATATGCATGCATTCAATTCATATCTTTGGTCTGGTTCATAAGTTTGCAATGTGTAATAGAAAGGATTGGTGGCCGCCACACCTCTATACACGAGTGTGTGAAGCCGTCTAATGGATGAAACACCATTGCCGTCCCACATGCACCTATCATGGAATAGAGATAGAGCTAAAGTGCCCGGATCAAACACCGCATAATACTTCCCCTGATGTCTTACCCATACCAACACGTAAGCCCCTACTGGCGAGGACTTGCAAACTGGGCTCACAACTAACCAATTTTAATGTCAAATAGTGTATCCAAGGCCTCACCCTAGCATCCCTCAATACTTCCATAGAGATAGAGCTAAGGCCCCCCCGACAAAGTCAAAGACTACACAGTCCGAGACCACCTCCCCTGATGCCCTACGAAGTAATAGTTCTACTAAGATAATGGCTATACGACGATGTTAGTGGACAAGACTTGAGTAGAGATAGAGCTAGAGTCTAGTGACTAGGATGAACCACAATGTCACATCCTCCCCCTGATGCTCTACTTGCATCAAGTACACTAACCACACACATACATTCACATGCCTATTCCTAGTATCATCATCATCATCATGTTATAAATATACAAAATTTAATATGCATGAGCAGTAATAACAGGAATATTGGATGACATGTGAAATGCGCATTACAAGTGTAAGACCCGCACGCCACGAACCCAGTCTATCCTTACATTTCATGTCATGACCAGTCTACATATCATGGTCGAGCCAAGTGGACCAAGTGCGTGAAGAAACCCAAGACCCAATATGAAATTTAACTCAAAAATAGTCAAAATGAGGGTAGGGTCTCATGCCTAAACAGGTAGGGTCGACCCCACCTCAACAGAAGTCCAACCCATGACTTTTTGGTCGTGGGGTTGCATGGGTCTCGGATTATGCAACCCTACATCTGACCCTACCTGCGACCCTACACCCTAGGGTCTCACGTTTTAAAAAAAACGTAGGGTCTCAATACATCCGACCCTAGGTCCGACCTTAGGAAAACAGCACGAACCAAAAATTAGGAAACTTTTCTAATTCCAAGGGGATCTTTCCTAAACTCAATGAGACTTGTTTTGGAGGATTTTCCTCTATAAATAGGACGTCCCTTAGCCTCTTTCATTCCTTTTAGAACCCTAATTGAAAGTGAGAAAAAGAGAAGGAGAAGGAAGAGAAGAAGAGAAGGAAAATTGGAGAAAAAACTAAGGAAGAGGAGAAACTTCAGAGAAACCTCTGAATCTCAGCCAACTTCAGGTATGAGTCTAATTCCCTCATAAATTAAGAGCCTAGAATGGAATATGAAGAAGTTAGGATTAGGAGAAACCCAAATCATCTATCCATGGATGAGTTTCGAAGGAATCCATGGAAGTAAACATCATAGGCAATAGAAAGTGTGTAAAAATTATAGTTATGAGCCATAGAACTATCTTAGAATGGACCTACGAGACCTCAGGATCGATCACATACCCTTGGGAAGTCCCAGGGAGGGTGTGGTCGCACATAGGGTCGATTGATAACCGACCCCATGTCCGACCCTACCCCTAGGGTCGATTGGGTAACTGACCCTAGGTACTACCCTACCTGCGACCCTATGATTTCAGCTAGTCTAAATTTTTTAGAATTAATTTTAATTAAAATCTATCGACTTGTTAGGTTTTTCCTAGTGATTTAAAAGTGATTCTTAAAGGTTGAATGAGGATCTACACTCAATCAAAGGTGAGGGAACAAGACCTAAACTAATTGGTTAATAATAAACTATTTTATTTATTGAGTCCAATGCCATGAATGATTCTATGCTTGTTTGCGTATAATGTGTATTTAACATGTCATACAATATTCCTGCTATTACTATTCATGCATATTTAATTTCGTTTATTTATAACATGATGATGGTGGTGATGTTAGGAATAGGCATGTGAATGTTTGTGTGTGGATAGTGTACTTGATGCAAGTGGGGCATTAGGGGGAGGACGTGACACTGTGGTTTATCCTGGTCACCAAACTCTAGCTCTATCTCTACTCAAGTCTAGTCCACTGACATCGTCGTATCGTCATTACCTTAACAGAGCTATTACAGCGTAGGGCATCAAGGGAGGTGGTCTCGGACCATGTAGTCTCTGACTCTGCCGGGGGGCCTTAGCTCTATCTCTATGGACGTATTGAGGGATGTTGGGGTGAGGCCTTGGATACACTGTTTGACATTAGGATTGGTTAGTTGCGAGCCCAGTTTGTAAGCCCTCGCCAATAGGGGCTTACGTGTTGGTATGGGAGCATGTGATACTACAATGCCAATACCCATTGGGTACACTGTTCCATGGTGGATGCATATGGGATGGCAATGTCGATATTCATTGGGAGGCTTCACACACTCGTGTATAGAGGTGAGGCAGCCTCCGAACCTTTCTATAGCACATTGCAAACTTATAAACCAGACCACAGATATGAATTGAATGCATGCATATGTTTGTTGCATTGTTTTGTTTGCTCACTGAGCTGGGATGTATGCTCACCCTTTTCGACGTCAAATATTTTAGTTGATGATGCAGGTACCACGGTTGAAGACTACATGAAGGCTCATGTGTACGGGCAAGTAGCGGCGATGGACGCTGAAGTGATGATGGAGTCGCATGATTCGACATGCGAGTGCGACTCCTGTGTTTTCGATTAGACTTTTATTTGGATTATACAGACAATGTATTTGAATTAATTATTTAAGTTTATGTCTTAGTTTAAATTTTTTTTTTTTTTTCTTTTTGGAAATAATTGGTTAAATTATTTATTTTATCACATTTAGATTCTCGGTTCATTTAATATTTAAGACTTCCGCTATTATGTATTTACTCCGATTATTGTTGTGGATGTGTATGGTTTAAGCAAACGCGCGCTCGGAAGAATCTCCCCGAAACGGGAGGGCCTTTTTGTCCCACTAATTTCACCGCCTTTGAGATCCCCTGATTGAACCCTGTTGGTTATATTAGCGATTCATCACACAGTATAAATGAAATCCCCCCCCCCCCCCCTCCCCCCCCACCATTCCGAATTCAGTCCTTCCAGACTGGACCGGTGAGACTGAGGGGGGACGTCAAACACCACCACCCGCCCCCGAAATTAGGGTGTGACAACAAGCATACAAGCATAGAATCATTCATGGCATTGGACTCAATAAGTAAAAATAGTTTATTATTAGCCAATTAATTTAGGTCTTATTCCCTTACCTTTGGATCAATGGTAGTTCCTCGTTCAAGCTTTGTAAATCACTTTTAGACCACTTGGAAACCTAACCAATTTATAGATTTTAAATTAAAATTTATTTCCAACAATTCAGACTAACAGAAACTGAGTGATCGCAGGTGTGGCAGCACATGTGGTCTTAGTTTCTGCGACCACAGGGTGTGTGGTCGCAAGGTGTGGTCGCATACCCTGTGACCACACCCTCCCTGGAAACTTCCCGAGGGCATGTGGTTGATCATGTGTCTCTCGTGTGGTCACATATCATGTGTCCCTAGACTTCCCGAGGGTGTGATGGTCGACTTTTCACTCCCAACTCCATTCCTTTATGTTTGGATCCCTTGGCTTATCATCATGATCCTTTCTATGATTGTACAATGGCTTAAAACTAATATTTTTACAAAATCCATCATCCACATAGATTCCTTCCATGGATCTCTTGGAATTTGTCCATGGATTGATGATTGGGGTCTCACCTAAATCCTTATCTCCTTCATGATCTGTTATAGGCATTCAATTAATATGGGGAATATTTTCATACCTTAAACTTGTTGAAGATACAGAGTTCTCTCTGAATTTCCTCCTCTTAGTCTTCCTCTTCAATTCTCCTCCTCTTCCTCCTCTTCTCTTTCTCTCTCTTTCGGTTTGAGTTCTAAAAGGATGAAAGAGGCTAAGGGATATCCTATATATAGAGAAAAACCCTCCATATAAAGTCCTAGTTAGATTAGGAAAGAACCCCCTTCAGATTAGGAAGGTTTCTTAATCACCGAGTCTGACTGGGTTCGTGTGGTCGCAGGTGTGGTCGCAAAACCCGTCGACCACACAGTCAGAAACTTGCGACCACGCGACCCATATTTTTGTGGTCGCTTTGGTCTGAGGTGTGGTCGACCACACCTGTTTAGGTATGGGACCACACACTCCTAATTGACTGTTTTTGGGTTCAAATTCATATCTGGTCTTGTGGTTTCTTTACGCACTTGGTCCACTTGGCCCGACCATGATAGGAAGACCTGATACAAGGTGGTAAGACCGGTTAGTACAATACGAGTCTTACACGCTTGCAGAATGCTTTTGCTTGCAGCTGTTGTGCATGTAGCAAGGCATGGTTGGCCTGTTGCTGTGCTATTATGTGTGGCATGGCCTCACATGGCTAGCCTTGTGTTGCTAGGCACCTACCGGCTTAGTGCCGTGACTAGTATACCACCTCATGTGGGACCCACCTAGCACATTTTATCTCTCCCCTTCTCTCTCCTCTTTCTCTCTCCTCTTTCTCTCTCTTCTTACTCTCTCCTCTTTCTCTCTCCTCTTTAAATCTTTCTTCATGTTGGAGAACTGGAAAAATTACCACAGACACTGCCATTATGCACTAGTCTTCATGGAGACTACTTATACTGCCACTGCTCTGCTCACACACACTGCCATAGTTGCCAACAATGACAACACACTTGGAACTGCCCATGAACTGCCCATATCTGCTCAATACTAGCCAAGGTTCCAACAGAAGGGAACCTAGATTTTGCGAGGTTTTGTGAAGACAGTCCAAGAAGCAGGCCTCTATGCCGTTCTACTCATCAGTCCTTATGTGTATGCTATGGGTACGTAATACTTACCCATCAGTATTAATTATAAACATTCTCTTAAAATTAAGAACTGGAAACAAGCTCATGCGTAGCCTCCTATCTGTGCCAAACAAGACAACCATAGAATTTTAACTTTTTCCCTTATATTAATGTCAAGCTTCTTGATTAGAAATATATTCACTAAATTGATGACATTTTTCTTATGATCTTATGCGGAATCAAAGAACTTGCGATGGGATGAGCGCATATTCGAGCCTTAGATGCGCGTAACGAAGGAGGCATTATGGTTTGATGTTCCTGAGTTTCATGGGAAACTCAACCCCGAAGAATTTCTAGACTGGCTTAATAGCTTAGAAAATCATTTTGACTGGAAAGACATGCCAGATGAGAGGATTCCCCATGTGGTTGCACAATCTACCAGGAATTCAGTTCAGGGCAGATAATCAAGTGTTCAAGGTTCATAACATTTTTTTTCCCTTAAATCACTTAAGGTTATTCTACATGGATTTGAAGGTATTAATTAAAACCACTTTTTTTTTTTTTTTTTCAATTACAGGATTAGATGCAAAATTTCACTACCTTAATAGCAGACATTGTTAAAAAGGAGAACCTCCTGATCCCCGAGGGAGGACCCATAATTCTTGCACAAGCCTGTTTAATTATGTTACACTATTTTTCATGCTACTACGTACAGCTGACATTGCTACTGCTACACATATTATAGGGACTTTTTTTTTTGTTTTTTTTTTTTTTTTTTGACACACTACAGATGGAGAACGAATATGGAAATGTAATGGATGGCTATGGAGACGAAGGACAAAGATACATCCAATGGTGTGCAAATATGGCTGAATCCCGAAATACTGGCATCCCATGGATCATGTGCCAAAAAATAATGCACCACAACCGATGGTATATATTTATGCTTCAAGCTTCTATTCTGGTAAACACATAAAGCTCTCTTTTTTATATGTCAATTCTTGCTTCTCTAGTATATTAACTTCTTCGGTTCATATTGTTTTAATTTTCTTGCGGATACATGATCAATTGTTCATTGACCTCTCAGATTAACACGTGCTATAGATTTTACTGTGACTTCAATTTCAAGCCGAATAACCCAAAGAGTCCCAAACTGTGGACAGAGAATTGGACTGGGTGGTGAGTGTTTTTTTCCCCTTGAAACAATACAGCTCGAAAGTAGAAAGACAAGCTTGGACTCGATTTGGTCGTGACAATGGAATATTAAAAAAAATTGAAGTGAAATTAAATTAAAACTCAAAATGAAAATATGATTATGTAACTAATTTTAAATCAGGTTATTAAATTTATTTTGCTAATTTACAGCCAAATCCCTTGGATTTGAAAAGAAAAATAAATATTATATATAAAAATATATATAATTATCAAATATATTAATAATTTTAAGTAGATTACACAATCAAAATTACAAAAATTTTCTTTTTTGGAAAAAGTTTTCTGCATGTATATCCACATACATGGTCCATGCTTCAGCCGTCAGATAAGAGAGGGGTGAGTGTGGTCAATACCATTTCAGCCCATCCCATATTGGACAAAGAAACTCGTGGCCGCATATGTACACATGGTCGTGCACAAAAAAACTTTGTCCTTGTTTTTAAAACCATTTTCACTTCCCTTCACTTCTTGCAATAAAAACGAGCCTTAAGGTTTTTCATCCCCCACATAAACTATAGTTTGAAGCTAAAGGGATATTGTTTCAGGTTCATTGGTTGGGGCATCCCGTTTCACTATTGAGCTGCCGAAGATGTGGCTTTCGCTGTTGCCCGTTTCTTCCAAATTGGTGGTGTCCTCCAAAACTACTACATAGTAATTACTTCTCATTCATGCAATCACAGAGTCATTGATTTCCTTGGTAGCAGGAGAAGGCATTAACATTTTAATGACTTGCATGGTTTCAGTACAATGGAGGAACCAATTTTGGTCGTACATCAGATAGCCCATATATCACAACATCTTATGATTATGATGCACCACTCGATGAATATAGTAATCCTTAATATATCCCTTTATTTTAATATTAAATGTGATCAGATTGTAATAATTAAAACTGAAGGAATTACTACTTAATTATATGTCTCGTTTGTACAAATTTGATAAGTTCCTTCTTTAAAAGGGCAATTTGAATTTAGTATATTGTCCAACGTTCTCTCCAGGTCTTTTGAATCAACCTAAGTGGGGACATCTAAAGAGACTACATGAAGCCCTTAAATCAGCGGAGAAGATTCTCGTCAAGCAGTCAGTGGTACAGAAAGACATTGAAACCAATGTGGCAGTTAGTTTTATGGTAGATCCTTTCAATAACTAGTTCTTGTGTCTTTTTGCAAATCACTGAAACTGGAAGCAATTGAGATCTTTTTGTTACAGTTGTCTACATTTATCGATAATTCTACGGGAGATTAAGTTTGCTTCTTGAGCAACGTAAACGATAACAAAGACGCGACTGTTGACTTCCAAAACAATGGCAGCTACTTCTTGCCTGCTTGGTCTGTTAGTATTCTAGCTGATTGCAGCACGGAAGTTTACAACAGTGCTAAGGTAATAAAAAAAATAAAAAAATTAAAAAATTAAAAAATTAAAAAAAAAAAAGGAATATTTCATGCCATTTATGAAAAGTTAGTATTCTTATTGAGTTTTATCAAAAGATTAAAGCATGTAATTAGTTTGTTTTCCATGCTTAATTTCAGGTAAGCATTCAGATATCCTTAAAGACAAAGAAACCAAGCAACGTTAGTACTGAACTTACTTGGGCGTGGAAGGCTGAGCCTTTGACAGATGTCCTCAGAGGAAAGGGTTCATATATTGCAAACCAGCTTCTTGAGCAAAAAGAAACGACTGTTGATGCTACTGACTACTTGTGGTACATGACTATTGTTGGTCATGTGTTGTTATCATTGGTAACTTGACTGATGTAGCAGTATTGGAGAGCTTACAATCAGATAAATGAGGAGAGAGAGCGTCAATGCAAGAGAGAGAGAGAGAGAGAGAGAGAGAGAGAGAGTGTGTCTATACAAATAGCAATGATGAACCAGCCTTAGGTATACATTCTACAGTGTTCTACAATCTCTATAGAGTGATTGAGAAGGTATGCAGTGAGTTGATTGGGTTTTAATCCGAGTTGACTGGGTGGGAGCAATTTCGACGACCAATCTCGTCGTACATGAGTTCAGTGATGTTCTAAGCCAAACAAAGGTGATAAACAATGTGTGGAAGCTAGGTGAACATGCACAAAAAGTTTTGGGGCCGGATGCCAAGGTTCGTTTCAAAGTTTTGACTTTAAGGCTTTTTTTGGTGGGTCTCGTCGCACTATCATGGAAATTAGGCACTGGAAAGACGTAGAGGCGTCAAGTTGGCTTTGCAACGCAACTTGAATTGTTCAATTCTGACTTTGGATGAGGGAAATATCGCGATTTCAGTCGGATCACGCGAAAAATGTCAAAAAAAAAAAGTTATCGGTGAGTGTATCAATCACAGGGATAATAGTGAATTTTAAATAGTTGAAGGCCTTTTTTATAATTATCAGAAGTTGAAGGTTTGAGATGGAATTATCACAAATGGAATCTAATTACAATCGGGCGGCTTTGGCTCTGCCGCATCCATCAGATTCTAATCCAACAAATCTTAAGAAGGCGAGCTATCGTGTTGCGTGTTGGACATTCCTATATGCTATCGCATGCAATCGGATTAGTTGGGGGCAGGTTATAACCATGATCCAATAATTAGGAAGTTTATTTCTTTATTCAGTGTTGCGCGCGTATCGTATGGCAGCATATCAGATTCTAATTGAAGAGTTTCTATTGAATGCAACTTCATTCTGATGCGATTATGAGATCGGATGGCCAATATTTGATCCCGCCTTTTTGCAAGGATCGAACGGCTTTTGTTTAAGATTCTGTCATTAGCCGATCACAATTTGACAACCACTTCTGACAGATAGCTGAGATAGTGCTTCGGTGTAGTGCGTACATTGTATAGTGGCAATAGAGATCTCGATCCGACGACTAATATCTATTCCAATTGCACCTAACGCGATGAAGTCCATCCGACGGTTACCATCATTTCCCGCCCTTTTTGAAATGATCGAATGGTCAACATCGAAGATGCCCTGAGCAACCAACGGGAACTCGACACCACGCCTACTATGTCAGCTGCGGCGCGGCTTCTGTGCTTTGCAGGTACACTATATGCGGTCAAAGATTCCATTTTAAATGTTTTTATTGTCTGATCTTATTTTGATCATATCTTGATCAATAGATGTCCAAATAGGACCGTTCAAATTGCAGAATTCTTATTTTTGAATTCTCTACACATTGCGAACAGTTTAGGGATGAAGTAGGGAGAGAAGCTCCGATTTTTGGGCAAAAAACCCTCTCTTGAAGGTGTGGTGTGGGTTTAAGGCTTTTATTCTTACCACCAAACTTTCATGGGTTCAATGGGGTTCCATTAAGTTGTATTGAAGAGCTTGAATGACGTTTTGTGAGCAATGGATGTTCTTTGAAGCTCTAATGAGAGCGACAACGGTGTTTGCTATGTTCTCAATGCATTGAAACCATGGAATGATGGTTTGCCATTAAAGAAGAATTGTGAGGGCTTTAGTGAGCCTATAAAGAGCTGGAAGATGTATTAAGGCTATGTTGAAGAGAGAAGAGTCTTCTTAAAGGGATGGTGTGCTTCAATGAAGGGTAGACTAAGTATTAACCATCAATGACAAAGGTGTGAGCTTGGTTGTGGAGAAAGAAACTAAAAAAGGCAAGGGAGCATCATTGTGACTATCATCACTTGAAAATTCAAGTTTCTTGCTGTGTTGAGTTAGTTGAAGATTCCAGTGGACTGTGTAGAGCTCTAGGGACATCTCTAGATTTTTGGAAGTGATGGTTGTAAGTATTTTTGTGCCTTGTATATTTACTTGCTTCCATTTATATGTATGCTAACTGTAGGTGATTATATTGAATGCTTAACTAGTGGGGAAAAAATTATAAGGCAATCATTAGTCTAAAAATTAATTTTGTTAGCTTCTCGTGGGTGTAGGTTAAGCTTGATGTGTGCAGCAGATGCTGAACACTGGTATATTGATACTTGAATTATAGGCACATTTGTACCCTCCTAATTATATACTAGATAAATTAAGGGGGTGTATATATATATATATATATTTAATATCTTAATCTGGTGGAATAACATGATCTAACGGTGATGGTTTTGTGTTTGAGAAATCAGTCAAGTTGCAAAGGGGTTAACCTGATATCTTTACTTAGCATCACCGTTGGACAAGCGGTATTTAACCCATTTTCACACTCTAGTTTTTAAGAAATCAAGAAGAAAATAGACAAATTCATGAAGAAAACAAAAAATCATCAAGAAAAATACCGTTTGCATCAACTATTTGCATGCTTTTGAAGCTAACATTACTAAACATCTTTTTTGCTTGTGTAGAACTATGGTGCATTTTTCGACTTGGCACCAAATGGATAGTAGGTGGTCTAGTTCAGTCAATCGGAAGTGGTAATGTTACTATGGATCTATCATTAAATGAGTGGTCGTACAAGGTAATATAACGACTGATAATTTTGAATAGTATTTACCTACCTAGAATTCGATTGTGGAACTTCTTTAATCTGAAAAATACTAATTTTCATACTAGTGCATGGTTCAATATCTAACTTCCCATTTATCTCGTGCATGGTTCAATATCTAACTTCCCATTTCTCTCTCTCTCTCTCTCTCTCTCTCTTCCAATTTTGCTAACATAGGGTTTAGGTTTGAATTTTTGTTCCATGGAAGAGGTCGAGTATTGATGGGATGTTAACATTTACCTTCTACCCATTTCCACACTTACACTCACTCTCACAGCTTTATGGCTATGGCCATTCTAGGAAGAATCTTGTGTCTTATCTGTAATAAGATGTTAATGGTAAGATAGTGTTAAACTTAATTTGAACGTATTTGATGTCAGAGCACCTTCAAGGCTCCTTTGGGTAGAGATCCTGTCAGGATAGACATGCAAGGTATGAGCAAGGGACATGCCTGGGTAAATGGAAACAGCCTTGGCCAATATTGGCCTTCAATGAATGAGTACTCAAGCTCCCCAAGGATATTCCTACTCTGATTTTTTTTTTTTTTTTTTGGGGGGGGGGGGGGGGCTAACGGGCTAATGATGGGTATTCAGACCTTTGGCGGGGCTAACTGGCTAACGATGGGTATTCAGACCTTTGGCTTGACTAATCCCATGGGGCCATACCGACCCCACAACCGTATGTATCGGGCCATTCGAGGATTGAATAAGAACCATTCCACTTGCACCCATAGCAGGAAAGAAAGAGCATTTAACACCCCCATGTGAGTGGCCCCAAGGTAGTAGGAAGAATCAAACTCAGTCACTTACCATGATCACAAATGCTTCCCTAGTTACAGCAATCCTTCACAAAGATGGTAAGTCAAATTTCTTATCATTTTTTTTTCTTCTTCTTATTAATTTTTTACTGAAAGAGCTTGCAACATATATGCTAGAAGAATGGAAGGGGTGAACTTACTATATTCTTCCCTAAATTAATTATTGTGTTAATAATTTGTAAGATATTTATGTGTATGGGCTTAATTAATTATAAGGTTAGTTGGTTCAATGGAAGTCTGGCTACAGGTAGACCAGTTTAAGTATGATTAGAGATGGATCAACCTGGTCCACTGTGGGACTGATCCAGGGATAGGGTGGTATTATATTTACCAATGATTAGGGTCCCTGTAACCACGGTGTTATTTCCTTTACTGTTGCCATACGCAAAGAGAAGCAAAAGGATCCTCGGCAGACTGTGGAAGACTCTAATCCAAGCATTCCAAGCTACATGAAACGGTCGAAAATCAATATATAGTAAGAGGTATGTGTCTTATCATCTCTTTTAATGCCCATTGTATTCTAGTAAGCTGTGTTGTGGATCATAAAAAATCTCATGGGAAAAATCTGAAAAAGACCTAAAAAGGTCTTATAATTGGTATCAGAGTCACCCACACAGACTTAGGATCAATGGGAAAAGTATATGAGAAACTGTATGGTTGAATGAATTGAGAAAAATGAGAGATTTTTATCCAAAATTCTTCGTATTAGGGTTCAGACCTTCGAAAATTTTTTCAAACTAGTAAAAGATGAAATAAATTATATAGGATTGTAGGTCTCGGAGAGACGAAGCCAACGACAAAAATTGTCACCGGAGGCGGCCTGATGTGCCCTCACTCGCTGCTTGAAAAAGCACATAAGATCCACGAGTTGGTGGTTATTCGAATAAAAAAAGGAGAAGAAAAAGGAAAGGGCTGACGTCAACCCAGGGCAGGACCGAGCCATCCTGGACTGGGCCGATCTAGAACCGAGCCCTGATCCAAGAATCTAGCCTAAACCGAGCCCAGCCCAAGACCGACCCAAGACCAGGATCTCCTAGGCATACATGTGGGTCAACACGTGTGCCCCGATTACCCAATCAAAGGATCCGTTGACCCGTTGACCTGACCCAGAATCTTGACCCAAAACCTGACCTATAGACCTAAACATATGACCCGAAAACCTAGAAATTTGAATCAAAAATCCAAATGGTGGGGCCGGCTAGACCATTGGTTGAACTATTGGACCAGACCGTGGTTCGATTAGACCTCAGACCATTTAGTTCAGTCTAGACCAAAGTGATCAACAAAAAAAAAAGGAAGAAGTTAAACAATGGGTTCGGCCCGATCAAAACCGAACCCAGCCAGACCAAACCAAACCAAGCTGAACCGTCCAAAACCGGTTCAGGATAAAAAATACGTATGCCGACTTTGATCGATGATTATGGGCGCTAGGAGCATCAGATTTTTATGCAGTTTTTTGCGTTGCGTCTGGATTTTCATGCTCTACAATCTGGTATATAATTTGACATATTTCGGTGATTTGAGAAATTTATTTTTGACTAAAAGGTGCCCCAAATTAGTTGGGTTTGCAATTTTTCTGTTTGTTTGTCAGTTATTTTTGTACCAGATGCATGTAGAATGTTATATGTGCATGAGATTTTGTTTATTGACCCACATGGTGCTACAAAGTAGGGTTTGGGGACATCATTGTAGAATTAGGTCGATCCCACCAAAGTGGTACACTTAGTTTCATCATGATATCTTCAAATTCAAAGTTAATGTATTTGTAAATGCTTGTATAAGGTTGATGTACACCCAAAGGTGACATTTTCAGTTGTTGTTTAAATTAGAGTTTGTGAGTATCATGTGAAAATTGGGTGGATTCCACCAAAGTGGTACACTCAGTGCCAATATGGTGTTCTCAAACCCCAAGTTTGTGCATTCATACATACAGTAAAATGATATATTATTTGATACATTGTACTCCCAAATATTAAAAGCAGCTAAGAAAGGCAGTGTTAGCCCAAAGGTGGCATTGTCAAAGTTTAAAAATATGTTCACGCATATGAATTGAAAGGGTTTTGGCTTTAGGGGTCTCATTAGCCCAAAGGTGATGGGATTTCGAGAGTCATTATTCTTTCTTAGTTACTGCACAGACACTGAGAAGACCACTGCATATTTATCTCGAAGGAGAATGTATGGTTGGTTAACTCTTGAAAAAAAAGATATTTACTTGCATGAATGTTTTGATATGGTTAGTGCAAGTAAATGGTGTATGTATGAATCTTCTGTTGTTTGATATTGTATTTAGACTCATACATTGATGTATTCATCTAAGTATGACTGTCCCAAAGGATGTTTTGATGTCTATTTATTTCTATTTGAGACAAAGTATAAGCAAATGTAATTGCATGTGTTTATATGAGTTCTGTATAATTTGTCGATTGCTTGATGTTTATGTTTGAACTCATATGATGATGATGGAATGTATCTCCTAGGATGTCTGTCTCAGTAAATATGCCAAGTGGCATGGTAGTTTTAATTCCCACTCTATTTGAGACAAAGGATAAGGTTTGTTATGAAAAGGTTAGAGACTAGCATAGGATCGTTTGACTTAAATGTATTTTTCATAGTAGTTTATGTTAGTTGTGAGGTATTCTACTATTGAGGTTATATATAGCAGTATTAAGATGAGAAATATTACGAAGAGATTATCTAAGAGAAATCCAAGGGATAGGAATAAAATTTCTAGGGTGGTCGGGAGATAGTTTATTGATCTAGTTCTGTTGAAAATGGTAATGTGAGGAAGTACTTTTGGGACCTATCAATTATTATTAAAAGCTCAAGAATAATGAGACCAAAGTAAATGATATATTAGATATCCCATTCCTTATCAGAAAAGTATATTCAAGTCTAGGTGGCTTACATTACCAAAGGAAAGAGATAGAGCTAGTAATAAGATTGTTGTTGAGTAACTTCAAGGTAGATTGCGCAAAGATTGATAGATTAACCAAAGATAGGTGGTTTGACCAAATACTGTTAAGTCAGATAGGCATAGCTAGAAAAGGATAAAGATTCCAGAACTCCCTAGGTATTTGGAGTATGAGGATTTTGAAGACTATTAGCTTGAACATTGTTTAGTTTCTTTTTACATACAGAATATATTTCCACTCCTTGGATTTTAACGGTTTATTTTATTTTATTTTATTTTTATGGTTGTTGTTTTACTTAATATTTTGTTTTTCTTACGTTAAAAATGTAATTGATGCTACTTGAAATATCAAAATGTAAGGTTTTCCTTTCCAACTAAATAGAAAGAAGTTATGTTGTCATGGAGCTTATGATATTATAAAGGTAAATATATATCTATAATGTTGACTGTGTTTGTTCTGTAATTTGATGAATAGATTTTTTCAATGTTTGACTGTACAATCTTAGGTTCAACTAGTTGTACCAGTCATAGTGTTGATCTCTAGGGCAAAGTAGAGACAGGTTAAGCTAGTTTTCTTTTAATGTTGAAAAAATTTTGTTAGTGGAAATCTTTAGATTCTCTTAGTCAGTGGGAATACTTGGATTTACTTAGTTAGTGGGAGATCTGGTAATTAATGGTTTATCTGTGATTATTTGTGTTGCCTATGATTTAATAGGTAAAATTATTAGTAAGCATTCATTTCATTGCTTGTGTGTATTTTAGTTATTTACAAGATATGTCAAAGTTGCAAGGCGGTATTTAGCCAAAGGAGGTGGTAAGCCAAAGTATGATATTAGTTTAAGCTGGAGGCGGTTTGCCTAAAAGTTAGATAATGTCAAAGTGCATTAACCTATAAGGATTTTAAGGTAACAGGATCGTGGTAATTCAATCATTGGACTCATGTATTCATCTCAAAGCAATTTATGTCATTAAGTAGACTTTTGCATGTGGCTAACGGAAGAGGGTACACCAAATGTGTTGGAGTACTTTTCGCTATTGTTCGACATTGGTAGGCTTGATGACTGAATCAAAATAAATGATGGTATTTATGTAATTAGATTTCATGGCCACATTGGGTCAATTGTGACTTTTATTAGACTTATATGTGGGCTTAATTAATTACCTAACTAGTTATTCAGTGAGAGTCTGATTGACACGGTAAAATTGGTTTGATTTGATTCGTTACATGATATAAGATACGTTTGGTAACCCTAATTCTACTATGGGAAGAGTATTAGGGTTACACCAGTATTCTATAAATACTGGGTTAGAGTCTCCACAGCCACAGTTAGTTAAGTTCTCTCTACACCCATTAGCAAGAGATATAAGGATATCCTCTAGAGGCTGTGGAAGACTGTAGCCAAAGGATTTTGATCAAAGCTTGGAGTGTAGAGGAAATCTATAACACCCCAGGTGTTTATAATAACCTAAACCTTAGCTTGATTGGTTTTTCCAGGTGGAATACAGTGATAATGCAGCCTGGGTACATTGATGGTGCTATTAAAAGGAGTTATGGGAAAACAAGTATAAAATTTATATCTTGCTCTAACTATAAGTATACAGGCTTTCTTTGAAATTAAAGTAGAACTAATCATACTGAAATGTATGAGAATCGATGCTTTGTCGAATTTAGATATATAATTATATAGTTATATCGTAAGGCAATAACTAAGTATATAAGAATGCATAATGGTGGTAAGTAAATAAAGAGGGATAGTGTGAAATTACACCATTACAAATAAAGGAAAGTTTGGGGGTAGAATTGGAAGTTCATAAAGCTAATTTAGTTGAATTAAAATTTATAAGAAAATATATAAATGGAACCTATTTCTAACCTTTTCATTTTGGGTTAGAGCTGAAAACGCAAGAAGGATAGAGAAGGATCTCTAGAGTTGGGTTTGTGGGAAGTTTTCGATTTCAGCCCTAGGGAAGTGTTAATGTGTGAGTTTTTGTGATTAGAAGAAGGATTGAAGAACCCTTAGAAGTAAAGAATCAAATCTCAGCAAGAGAAAACAAGGGCTGGAAGAAGAGAGGAAGTTCTAGTTGCAGCCAAGCATATCGAACATGC
Organism: Protea cynaroides; assembly: GCA_028583415.1. Lineage (NCBI taxonomy): Eukaryota > Viridiplantae > Streptophyta > Magnoliopsida > Proteales > Proteaceae > Protea > Protea cynaroides. Next base: position 63,703,915 of record CM053274.1, read on the forward strand.
AACAAAGATAAATTGCAGAAAATTTGAAGTAACAACTGTATCACTTCTTTGATCAAGCAATAGCTACTCCAGGTAAGTTTTAAATTCATTTCTGACCATAGGAAATTGATTACATGTTGAGATAAAGAAAGGAGAATGGGATTTTAGAGGCATTGGAGTTTCTTGGTGGTAGAGATGATGAACAGTAGCACTATTCATCAAAACTATCACCAAGTATAGAGAAAAAAGAGTTTATGCATGTATAAATTGGGGAAAATGAATGTTTATACATGGTTAACATCTGCAAAGGCTATTTCTGAGTTTAAATGATGAGTTAAGAATGCTAGATGGTGATGATTTTGTTAGAAACAAGGAGAAGGAGAAAAATTGCAGAAATTTTGAGTTTACCATGAAAAGTCCATTAATGAAGGTAATATAAGTTTATAGCTATTATAAAATGACTATGGAATGATTCAAATGGTTTTAAAATGATGATTGCATGTTTATTGGTGAGTGGGAAGACAAATGGAGCAAGGAAAATGGGGCTTTGGAGTACAATCTTACATTTCTAATTGTTAGATATGAAGCTCTAACAAGTGAACATAAAAGATAATGCATGCATGTATGGGTGGGAGAAAATGATTTTTAATGGATAGAGGATGATTGATAGACTATTTTTGAATCAATTTGAGATGTTATGAATGATTGTTAGTGGTAAGTTAATAGAAACAAGAAGAAGAGGAAAATATTAAAAAGTACAGATTGTCGTTAAGAAAGGGTTAGTTAACCATTGAATGGGGAACCTATGACTAGTAGAAAAATGGTTTGGGGGATTGAAAATGCTCCTAGCATACTGTAGTAATGATTAAGGAGGAGTTATGAGTGATAAATGGTGGTAGCTTTGATGAAAATAAGAGGAAAGGTTAAATTTTCCAAAGTGTAGAAATTTCATTAAACAAAGCAAACAAGTAAAAATATGGGGACTGTTTTGGCCTATTTAAATTGGTTTTTGACGATATTTTTTTTCAAAGACACTTATCAACATATAAGCTATATGTGGTTCAAATTTAATAATTTTTCATAAGGTTTTTGGGTCTCAAATGAATTTTATACTGATTAAAAGTCTATTTTGCAGAAAATTGCTATTACTGCATGTTTAGGTAAAAATATAGGGCTAATTTGGCCAAATTAAAATATCTTTTGATGAATTTTTTTCAGGGACTTTTAATGACCAGTAATATAAATGTGGTCCGAATTTGGTATTTTTTCATGAAGTTTTGTGCATTCAAATTAATTTATTATTGATTGAAGGTTTGTGTTACAGTAAATGCTATTACAATAGGTTTGGGTGATTAAGTAATGGATTTTTCTACCTAGGGGACTTACAAGGATAGGAAAACTAAACATAAGGTTAGAAGGTTTCACTATGATTCATTTTGGGGGGCTGGAAGAGAAATTTTAAGATTAATTAAAGCTTCATATGTTCATGTGTTTCAGTTAGAACAGCAAAATAGGAAAATTTTTGGGTTTGAGCCGAAGGGAGGTCATTTTGGGCCAAGAGGTCTAAGTATGGAAACAATGCTCCCCAACACTTTTAATATCCTATTTGGGGTTTGCTCATGCATTTTATAAGTGGAAAATATGGCTTTATGGCTGTAGGAGGTGAAGGATTGCTTATTGCATTCAAGAAGTTCAAGAAGCTGTAAGCAAGGGATTTGTGGATTGTAATGTTAGTAATTGACTTCTTGTAGTAGGTTAATAATCTAAATATATGAATATTCATGTTGTGGTGATGAATGCTATTTAATATTGATGTTTATGTGCTTGTTTATGCAAGATTACAGCATTTTACTGTGTTAGTATGTGTTTTATGGACTATTAGGTACAAAGAGATAAATGCTATTAATACCATGAGGTTTAATGAATGTGGCTGTGGTTTAGGTGTTGTTATGAATGTAAGATGTGTTTTCAATGTTCTACATGGCACCTAAGCATGTAACAAGGGGTGAGGTTATTTCTATAAAGTATATCTACAAGCTATATTAAAGTAGATTAAAGGGCAAAGCCAATGGACAACAAACCTCATAATTGGATGTCTTGTGTTTTACATGTGATGATCGAAATACCTTTGGTAATCTACTGCAACTTATAAGAACATCACACAAATAAAGGAAGGTAAGTGATTAACTTACACTAAAAGGTGTTATGAGCATAAATGAAATAAATCTAGGCTATATGGGAAGATTGTATTCCCTTTAACATGTTAAGAAAGATAAGGACAGCAACTGATAGGAAGAGTTGGAGATGGCTTTGATGACTTGTAATAGTTGATAATGGATGGCAAATGGTACACAGTATAGCCAGTAGTTTCATACACAGAATGAAACAAAATGGACAGCAAGCATAAGTTAATGTTTAACAGCAAGTAAGACCTAGAAATTCAGTCTAGGTGAGCATGAGCATCATGGTAAATGGCAAGAAACGGAAGCATCCGGTGAGCCAAATAAGAGGTAAGAAACGGAAGCATCTGGTGAGCCAAACATGTAAAACCCGTATCGAACTAACCGGTCTTACCACCTTGCACCAGGTCTACCTATCATAGTCGAGCCAAGTGGACCAAGTGCGTGAAGAAACCACAAGACCAGGTATGAAATTTAACTCAAAAACAATCAAATATGAGTGTGTGGTCGCATGCCTAAACAGGTATACCAACCCCACCTCAAAAGAGTCCAACCCGTGACTTTTGGTCGTGGGGTCGGATGTTTTAAAAAAGGTAGGGTTGACAGATTCTACGACCCCACGGAAACAGTCAGAAACCGAATTTAGGAAACCATCCTAATTCGAAGGGGGGTCTTTCCTAAACTCATTGGGGCATATTATGGAGGGTTTTTCTTTATAAATAGGACTTCCCTTAGCCTCTTTCACTCCTTTAGAACCCTAATTGAAAGTGAGAGCAAGAGAAGAGAAGGAAGGGAAGGAAAATTAAAAAAGAAGACCAAGGAAGAGGAAAGTTCAAAGAAAACTCTGAATCTCAGAAAACCTAAGGTGTGAACCTAATTCCCTATATAAATTAAGAGCCTAGAATAGTTCATGAAGAAGATAGGATTAAGAGAAACCCAAATCATCCATCCATGGATAAATTCCAATAGAATCCATGGAGGAAATCATTGTGCACAATGGATAGTGTATAAAAATTATAGTTTTGAGCCATAGAGCAATCATAGGAAGGACCATGATGGTAAGCCAAAGGATTCAAACATGAAGGAATGGACTTAAGAGTGAAAGGTCGACCATGACACGTGTGGTCGCACGTAGGGTCGCATGATATCCAACCCCACGAGATCCACATGTTCGACCACATGCCCTCGGGAAGTTCCAGGGAGGGTATGGTCGCACGTAGGGTCGAAGTATGTCCGACCCCACCTACAACCCTACACCCTGTGGTCGCAGAAACTGAGACCCCTGGTGCTACCCCACCTGCGACCCCTCAACTTCTGTTAGTCTAAACTTAAGGGAATTAATTCTAATTAAAATCTATCAACTTGATTAGGTTTTTCAGTGATTTAAAAGTGATTCATAAAGCTTGGACGAGGATCTACGATCAATCAAATGTGAGGGAACAAGACCTAAACTAATTAGCAAATAATAAACTGTTTTGTTTATTGAGTTCGATGCCATGAATGATTCTATGCTTGTATGCATGTAATGTGCATTTAACATGTCATCCAATATTTCTACTATTAATGTTCATGCATATTTAATTTTATTTATTTATAACATGATGATGAAGATGATGCTAGGAATAGGCATGTGAATGTATGTGTGTGGTTAGTGTGTTTGATGCGAGTGGGGCATCAGGGGGAGGACGTGACACTGTGGTTCATCCTGGTCATCAGACTCTAGCTCTATCTCTACTCAAGTCTTGTCCACTGACATCGTCGTATCGTCATTACCTTAGCAGAACTATTACGTCATAGGGCATCAGGGGAGGTGGTCCCGGACCGTGTAGTCTCTGACTCTGCCTGGGGTTCTTAGCTCTATCTCTATGGACGTATTGAGGGATGGTGGGGTGAGGCCTTGGATACACTGTTTGACATTAGGATTGGTTAGTTGCGGGCCCAGTTTGCAAGCCCTCACCAATAGGGGCTTACGTGTCGGTATGGGTAGGGCATCAGGGGAAGTGTGATGCGGTGCAGTCCTAAGCACTTTAGCTTTATCCCTATTCCATGGTGGGGTGGATGTAGACAACAATGGTGTTTAATCGATTGGGTGGGCTTACACACCTGTGTATAGAGGTGCGGTAGTCACCAAACCTTTCTATTGCACATTGCAAATTTATGAACCAGACCAAAGATATGAATTAAATGCATGCATATGTTAGTTGCATTGTTTTGTTTGCTCACTAAGCCGTGATGTGTGCTCACCCTTTCGACGACGAATATTTTTTAGTTGATGCAGGTACAATGGTAGAAGACTATCTTAATGCTCCGATGTACGGACATGCTGCGGCGATGGATGCAGAAGTTATGATGGAGTCGCATGATTCGTCGTGAGAGTGCAACTCATACGTCTTCGATTAGATTTTATTTGAATTATTCAGACGATGTAATTAATTAAATTATTTTATTTTATGTCTTAGTCTTTTGAAGATAATTGGATAATTTACTTATGTTACCACTGTTAGACTCTCAGTTAATTAATATAAAGACTTCCGCTATTGTTTATTTACTCTGATTATGGTTGTGGATGTGTATGGTTTAAGCAAAAGGACACAGCCTATTCGAGATCCTGGTTGAACCGTTGGATCATAGACGATTAATCATACTATTCTGGTTGGTTCAAAATTGGGGTGTGACAACTTGGTATCAGAGCTCTCGGGCCCTGTCTATTAAACCTGTATACTTCCACAAAAGTTCGTAAACTGAGTTAGGATAAAAATTTAAAAGTTGTAATAATAACACTCTATAAGCACATGTGTTGTATGAGACAAAATTAAGAAAGAGAATAATGCATAGATAAAAGGAGAACAAGTTTCATATACACATCGAATAAAAAGCAACGTATATACATATCCAAATCAGAGTACGGTCCACAATCTGGATAGTTATTCTGTAGTACAAGGAAAAACAAAAAGAAAATATGCATCATGAAGCTGGAGGTGCTGGAGGAGGAGGTGCCTCATGATCCCGTCATAGTCCTCAAGATACACTCTAGTCAGCCAGGCTTCCTGAGTCTGGGTCACCTGGAGACTAGCTGTCAGATCGGTCATCCGCTGATCAGACGCGCGCTGGGCATCTAGAAGCTCTCCGACTCTCCAATCAGTCATGCGTGGGCCTCCCTAATCTCACGCAGCAGCCCCATCACATCATCAGATGGTGGGTGTGAAGGACCAGCTGTGTGTGAAGGAACCCGAGATGGGCCAGCTCCAGTAGAATGCAGTGGTGATGGAGGAGGTATGGCGTCTACATCCATATACATGCGATCATCATCCTCACCATCACCCCCATGGACTCCTGCTGCTGCTGCTGCTGCTACCGCCTCAGCGTCTGCTATCTCTACCCGGGTACGGGGATGCACCAAAGTGTTCCTCTCATCGTCACTAACCTGCGCATCTCGCATCCCCATCCTACAGATGGCCTCCTAGTTCAGGTCACAAGAGAAAGTATCCTCATGAATCCTCTCATCCAATAAGTCGACCTGTAGGCATGTGAGCAAAGTAGTGATCAGACGTCCGTAGGCAGGTTGCCTATCTGACCAGGCACCGTAGCACGGATCATCGTCCGGATAATAATGTATGGAAGGCAGACAGGCTGCCTAGTACAAATGCAGTACAAGACATACTGGGTCAACTGAGAAATCCTATCATAATGCCCACTCTGAGGAATCAGGTTGTGCTGAATGATTTTGCAGTACACCCGAAGCTTTGGCCGTAGGTTGATTGCTTTCATCTCCCAGCGATCACCTCTAAGAAGCTAGCTATCAATCTCAGCACGCATCATCAAGGATAGGAACTGGGGTTCCTTAGGAGCACAGTACACCAAGGGGCCGTCATTTGATATACCCAGGAAATCAGCCAACTCCTGGCAGTTAAAGGAAACTTCCACCCCTTTCACATAGCTGGTGATCCTGAGCTCCCTACCCCTGTCTGTATCATTGCGATCACCCACTACCTGGAGGTTGCAATAGAACTGCTTCACCAAAGCAGGACAGGTACAAGCCTCATATGTGATCACGAGAATCCAATCCATGTCACCGAAGGCACCCTCTATGTTAAACAAGGCTAGACTAGCCAAGTTTACACAGCGACCCCCTTCCACCTTCTTACGTTCATAACGAGCATACTAAGCCTCTGCCTCATTAGAGCGGAAACGAATGGGATCATGAGCTCTGGGAACCTTAGTACGAGCCATGCTATCTGCAAAGACATAGAAAAATAAACAAGATATTAGATATGGTGAAAAACTCAAAATTTCGGCATTATAACGGCATGATTTGGCCAAAAGCCTCACTTTTCACCCAAACAGCTGGGCAGGAGGACTTACATATGTTCCAAACCATCCTGCAAAGCTCATACAGTTGGAAATTTAAACTAGGAAGATCGAATTTGAAGAAATTTCAACAAATTGAAAAAAATCTCAAAAATTAAGTAAAAAGAGGAAAATTTCAAGTTTCTCAAAAACCAACCGATGAAACTCAAATTTTATTGAGGGCTTTCGTCCATTGGGTGGCCAATAGCAAAAGCCCCCAATAAAAATCAAGTTTTTACGGTTAGAAAAATTTTAATTTGAAGAAAACGATATAAATGGAGAAAAACCTAGTTTTGAAAGCTTAAGAATGAGAAACAGTAGAGAGCATACCTGAAGGAAAGGAACGGAAGTCGTGAATGGAAGAAATAATCACCAAACACTATGGGTCGATACTGTAGCAACTCAGAGGAAGCGAGTTGAGTTGGAGGAAAGAAGAAAGAGTAAGAAATCACTCCAAAATCAGGTTTAAAAACCTAATTTTGGGTCGTGCGGTTGCAGAATTCGACAAAATGTGTGACCCTACGACCGACCCTACCATCGACCCTAGGCTCTCGATGATCTGACAGACATTGTGTGGTCGGACCTAGGGTCGGACATATACCGACCCTAGGCTCTCGGTGAGCTGACAGGGTTTTGTGAGGTCGCATACCCTGGGGTCGAACATAGAGCGACCCTACCATCGACCCTACGATGGAAAATTCAGTATTTTCACTGAATGACTTAAAAAATTAGAATTTTACATTGATTAGTTGGATTTTGACTTGGGAATGACTTATATTGATTGCCTCACATGTTCTATGATTGTTTTTCAGACACTACCACCACCAGAACAGGAAATGGCTGGGCGAAGAGTAACTAGGCGAGGCCGTAACCCAATTCCACCACCACCACCTGTGGAGGAAGACAGCCATGAAAATCCTGAAGTACAAGAGAATCAGAATATGGCAACACCAGGAGCTAATGGCCAGGCAAATCCTATAAACTTGCCAGCCCCACCTACAGATTTGGCCACAACAGTAATGAACCTGGCACAACAGCTGCAGCAAATACAACAGGTGCAAGCCAATATGCAAGCTGCTATAGGAATGGTTTTTCCAACTGCACATACGACACCTATGCCAGTCGGACAAGCTAGCACAGTACCAGGGGGTAGCAACACGGTACCCCAAGCACCTCAAATGTCAGTTGTGCAAGCTCCAGTACAGAACCCTAAGGTAGCCCAAGGGAGCTACCAGTATCAACCACCAATGTATGGGGCCTATGCTCCGTATCAGTTGGACCACTCTCGACTGATCGAGCGTTTTCTGAAAATGAAGCCTAAAGAATATAATGGTAAACCAGCTGATCCTTTGTGGCCAGCTCACTGGATCGACGAGATGGAAAGGAATTTCATGATGATGACAGTTAATGAGGAGGAGAAAGTAATGTGTGCAACATTTATGCTGAAAGGCGATGCACACCACTGGTGGAAGTCCACTCAACTCAGGACAGGTGCAGCCCTTGTACAGAATCATGGGGAGCCAGCCCATATCACCAAAAGCCCCCTCCACATAGAATAGGGCTAGGCTGGCCAAGTTGACACAACGACCCCCTTCCACCTTCTTGCGTTGGTACCAGGGATAATATACCTCCGCTTCGATGGACCTGAAGCGACGAGGATCGTGAACTCTAGGAACTTTAGTACGAACTATGTTACCTAAAAAGGCATAAACCAATAGGCTATAGGTTAGATATAAAGGATTCAAATTTGGCATTATGACGGTGTTATTTGGCCAAAGCCTCATGTCTACCCAAAATGTTTGGACTAGAGGACTCACATACGTCATAGACCGTCGTACCATAATCAAATGAATGAAAACTTGCCATTAATTAAAAACAAATTGAAGAAAATTAAGAAATTGGGAAAAATCCCCAATTTCTATGTCAAAAGATAAATTTTCTATTTATTGACCAAACTGACCGATGAAACCCAAAAATTTCTATAGGGCTTTTGTCCATTGAGTGTCCAATAGCAAGGCTCATTAATTAAAATCAAATTTTTACGGTTAAATAAAATTTAATTGGGAAAAGATCGAAATGGGCGATGAAAACCTAGAGAGAATTGACAAAAAGAATAATGGAAATGTAGAACTTACCGAAGAGATGAGCAATCCGGTGGTTGATCGAAGAAATTTCACTCAAGGTGAGTAGTCAGTACTGTAGCAACTCAGTGGAGGCGAGTTGAGTTGTGAACAGTATAAGACAAAAAGAGAATGGAGAAAAAGACTCGAAAAATTGGGTTAAAAACCTAAATTGGGGTCGTGTGGTCTCAGAACTCGACCAAAAGTGCGACCACACGATCAACCCCATGATCTACCACAGGCTCTCGGTGAGCTGCCAGGGTTCGTATGGTCGCAACCCTATCCGACCACACCCATCGACCCCATGATGAAAATGCCCTGATTTGACTGAATGACTTTAAAAATTTAAATTTTTGCCTCGTTTATTGTTAGATTAACATGTGACCAACGTATATTATACTTGCCTCATATGTTTCCTTGACTTTCAGGCACTACCACCGTCGAAAATAGGAAATGACTGGGAGAAGAATAACCCGAAGAGGACATAACTCCATTCTACCTCCATCACCACCATTGGAGGTAAATGCCCATGAAAACCCTGACGAACAGGAGAACCAGAATATGGTATCGCCAAGAGTCAACAACCAAGCCAAGCCAACAAACCTACCAGCCCCACCTACGGAATTGGTTACAGTAGTTATGAATTTGGCACAACAGATACAGCAATTACAGCAAATGCAAGCCAACATACAAGCTGCTATGGGAATCACTCCCCCAGTCGCAAATATAACATCTTTACCAGCAGGGCAAGCTAGAACCATACCAGGGGGTAGCAATATCATGCCCCAAACATCAGCCATGACCAACACGGTGCCCCAAGCACCTCAAACGCCACTTATACAAGTTCAATTACAAAACCCTGAAGTACCTCAAGGCAGATATAACCAGGGCAATTACCAGTACCAACCGCCTATGTATGGAGCATATGCTCAGTATTAGCTGGATCATTTTAGGCTGAACGAGCATTTTCTGAAAATGAAGCCGAGGGAGTTCACTGGCAAGCCGTCGGATCCTTTATGGCCAGCCCCCTGGATTGACGAGATGCAAAGGAACTACATGATAATGACTATCAATGAAGAAGATAAGGTATTATGTGGAACCTTTATGCTGAAAGGTGATGCCCATCATTGGTGGAAATCTACTCAAAGTTATCTGCTGACAAAGCACACTCAATTGACCTGGACTACCTTTAAAGATGCCTTCTTCGAGAAGTATTTTCCCATGAGTTTCAGAGATGTGATGGAAAAGGAGTTTCTGAGTCTGTATCAGGGACAGATGATTGTGGATGCTTATCAGCAGCGTTATGAGGAGCTTTTTTTCTTTGCTCCCTCTAGCATGCAGGAAGAAGATACCAAAATCCGAAGGTTCGTCATGGGACTAAGGGAAAGTATACGGGAGCATGTATTGGGGTTGAAAAAGAAGATCTATAATGAAGCTGTACCGATTGCTTGAGTACTAAAATCGAGCCAGAAGGAGAGCTACTTTGCTCAGAACAGAGGCATTAAGAGGCCTAATGGAAATACATATAACGAAGGGAACTCCAAGACATTTAAACCCTTCCGTACTCAAGGCTTCAATGCTGCAGCCAAGACTACACCAACAACCCAACCTCAGCAAAGGCAAGGAAGTGCTGGAGTTAAGTGCTTTAACTATGATTAAGTAAGGCACTATTCGAGGGACTGCCCTAAACTGAAGAAGCAACTGCAACAAGGCAAGGTTTATGTGTAACTGCTGAAGATGTAGCTGCATCACCCAATCTAGTCACAGGTATGACCTGACCTTTTATTGTAACATCTTGTATGAGCATATAGATTAATTTAAGACTAATATCACAGGTGACGTACCCATTAATGGCATACCCGCCAGAGTACTCTTTAACTCTGGGGCCACTCATTCTTTTATATCTGTGTCATTTGGAAAGAAGCTAAATTTATCCCTCAGACTTTTAGACAGTAAATTGCTGGTACAGTCACCTATGGGATTAGAAGTAGAATTAGACCAAGGTTATGGACCATATTCAGTTCTCATAAATGGATAAAGTTTGGACGCCAACCTGGTGCAACTTGAGACGGCAGACTTTGACGTCATCCTAGGGATTTACTGGTTATCCCAGCATTCTGCGAGTCTGCTTTGTGCTGAAAAGAAGATATCATTTAAAGACAAAGAAGGAGCAGAGTTTAGTTTTGCGGGAACCAAACTTTCCCGTAAGAGAAAACTCATTCTTTCTGCGTTAAAGGCTAAGAGATGCCTTGAGAAAGGAGGAACTGGTTACCTGGTGTCGGTGGTCGACCTCACCATGGAAGCACCATGACTGAAAGACATAGAAGTGGTACGAGAATTTTTAGATGTATTTCCTGATGAATTACCTGGTTTGTCACTTGATCGAGCGACAGAGTTTGTTATAGACCTTATACCCGGAGCTACACCAGTATCTAAGGCATCCTATAGAACGGCTCCTACTGAATTGAAGGAAATGAAGGTACAACTACAAGAATTACTAGACAAGGGTTTTATCCGACCAAGCATATTGCCTTGGGGAGCGTGAGTGTTATTTGTTAAGAAGAAGGACGGCAGTGTCAGATTATGCATAGACTACCGGAAACTAAACAAGCTCACGATCAAGAATTGATATCCCCTACCTCGAATCGATGATTTATTCAATCAGTTGCAAGGAGAAAAGGAGTTTTCCAAGATCGATCTTAGGTCTGGGTATCATTAGTTGAAGATCAAGGATGGTGACATTCCAAATACAGCATTTAGGACCCGATATGGACATTATGAGTTCCTAATGATGTCCTTCGGATTAACAAACGCACCTGTATCTTTTATGAAACTTATGAACCGGGTGTTTCATGACATGTTGGACACATCGGCTATCGTATTCATAGATAATATATTGATATACTCCAAAGATGAGGTAACTCATGCATCAGATATTAGATCACCTTTACAGCGACTAAGGAAAGAAAAGCTTTATGCAAAATTCAAGAAATGTGAGTTTTGGTTAAAAGAAGTACAATTCTTAGGTCATGTGGTATCCGTAGAAGGAATCAAAGTGGATCCCAACAAGATTGAAGCCATTGTAAAATGGGAAGCACCTGAAATCAAAAGTTTCTTAGGTTTAGCTGGATATTATTGACGATTCATGGAAGACTATTCTAAAATCACCGTACCCCTCACCAGTCTGACTAAAAAAGGAGAAAAATTTGTTTGGACCGACAAATGTGAAGAGTGTTTCCAAACATTGAAGACAAGATTAATATCAACTCCCATCTTGACTATTTCGATTCTAGGAGAACCATTTATCTTGTACACTGATGCGTCTGGATTAGGTTTGAGATGTATGCTCATGCAAGGAGAACAAGTAATTGCATATGCTTCTAGACAATTAAAGACACATGAGAAGAATTACCCAACCCATGACTTGGAATTAGCAGCGGTAATACATGCTATCAAGATATGGAGAGACTATTTGTACGAAGAAAATTTTTAGGTTAAATCAGATCATAAAAGTCTTACTTATTTTTTTAATCAGAAGGAGTTGAACATGAGACAGAGGAGATGGCTGAAGTTGCTAAAGGATTACGATTGTGACATCCAGTATCATCCAGGAAAAGCTAATGTGGTTGCGGATGCATTAAGCAGGAAAGCTATGACAAAATCTCAAGAAGAAGCCAACTCAAATGCTGAAATGTGTGACACAACAAGAGTATTCAATTACGACAGTGAGTAGTTCGTGATTGATAAACTAGATGATTCAACCAACCTAGGGTTTATTCATCGATTTTCAAACATGTTTGCTACATTAAAGATTATACCTGATCTGAGAGACGAAGTGAAGACAGCTATTCAATCAGACCCCTATCTGAGAACAGTACAAGAAGACCTTGATAAGGGAAGAACTGTTCCTGACTTCACCTTAGATTCTGATAGGACATTAAGATACAAAGGAAGGGTGTGTATTTCTGAAAGTGAAGACTTAGACATCAGACACAGACTAATGAAGGAAGCCCACAGGACTACCTATTCGGTACATCGAGGAAGTTCAAAGATGTATCATGATTTGAAGAAACTATATTGGTGGAGAAGAATGAAAACAGATGTAGCTAAATATGTGTCTCAATGCCTGAATTGCCAATGGGTAAAGACTGAAAGGCAAAAGCCTATAGGATTATTGCAGCCATTACCAGAACCAGCTTGGAAATGGGACTGTATTGCTATGGACTTCGTCACTAGATTACCATTGACTCCCAGATCAGTAGGCGCAGTTTGGATAATTGTGGATCAACTTATCAAAACAGCTCGTTTCATTGCCATACGACCTCAATATACTTTGGAACGGTTAGTTAAGTTGTATGTGGATAACATTGTCAGATTGCATGGAATACCTGAAAGCATCGTGTCTAACAGAGACCCACGCTTTACCTCAAAGTTTTGGGAAGGATTACAGATGGCTATGGGAACTACATTGAAGTTTAACATGGTATTTCACCCTCAGACTGATGGACAGTCGAAAAACATACTATTCAGATTCTAGAAGACATGCTCCGAGCTTGTATCATTGATTTCAAAGGATCATGGGATGAGAAGTTACCATTGATCGAGTTCACATATAACAACATCTATCAGGCTACTATACAGATGTCACCCTATAAAGCATTGTATGGTAGGAAGTGTCGAACTCCTTTGTTTTGGAACGAAGTCAGAGAGCGAAGAATTGTAGACCCTGAATTTATGGAAAAAACTTGCAAAGTAGTCGACATATTCAAGGAAAGAGTTAGAACAGCTCAGAATCGTCAGAAACAGTATGCAAATAATCGACATCGAGACCTAGAGTTCGTCCTGGGTGATAGAGTATTCCTGAAAATATCACCTATGCGAGGCTTAAAACGGTTCGGACAGAAAGGAAAATTAAGTCCGAGGTATGTCGGGCCATATGAAATTCTAGCTAAGCGCGGGAAGGTAGCGTATCAGTTAGCACTACCCCCATCCATGTCAAGTGTACATGATGTATTTCATATCTCGTTACTGAAAAAGTACATCTGAGATCCAACACACGTCCTAACAGCGGATCCACCAGGTCTAACTGAAGATTTGACGTTCGAAGTAGTACCATTTGAAATTACCAGTCGGAAGGTTCAACGTCTACGCAACCGTGACATCTACTATGTTAAAGTTACTTGGAGAGGCCAATATGTGGAAGAAATCACATGGGAAGAAGAAAATACTATGCAAAAGAACTATCCTCACCTTTTCAACTCGTAAGGTATGTGTTAATTTCGAGGACAAAATTTATATAAGAGAGGGGGAGTTCTAAGACCCATACTTTACTAACCCGGTCTTACCACCTTGTATTAGGTCTTCCTATCATGGTCGGACCAAGCAGACTAAGCGCGTGAAGAAACCACAAGGCTAGGTATGTAATTCGAACCATAAATCATCTAATTGAGACGTGTGGTCGCATACCTAAACAGGTGTGGTTGACCACACCTCAGAATATTGAGACCACTTGAATCTGAGACGTGTGATCACAGTTTTGAAACGTGTGGTCGACGGATACTACGACCCAACGTGCGACCACACGATGGTATAACTGACTCCGAAATTAGGAAACCTTCCTAATCTGAGGGGGGGGGTTCTTTCCTAATCAAAGTGAGACTTTATATGGATGTTTTCCTCTATATAAAGGACGTCCCTTAGTCTCTTTCACTCTTTTAGAAGTCAAACTGAAAGAGAGAGAAAGAGAGGAGTAGGAAGAGAAGGAGAATTGAAGAGGAAGACTAGGAGAAAGAATTACAGAGAAAGCTTTGATTCTCTAGCAAGTTTAAGGTATGGAATCATTTTCTACATTAATTAAATGCCTAGAATAGATTATGGAGGAGATATTGGTTCAAAGTAGGATCTCAATCCTAAGACCATGAACAAAACTCTAAGGAAATCCATGAAAAACAGATTAAGGTGAAGGACTATGTAAAATTATGAATTTTAAGCCATAGAACAATCATAGGAAGGATCATAATGTTAGTCATGGAATCAAGTTATGAAAGGATGTGGTTGAGAGTAAAAGTTGACCAAAAACTCGTGTGGTCGCAGTTTAATCGACCACACGAGGCACATATGTCCTACCATACGCCCTCGGAAAGTTTCCAGGGAGGGTGTGGTCGCATGTGTATGGTTGCAAGATATGCGACCATACGTATCGACCCCACACCCTATGGTCGCAAAAACTGAGACCACAGGTGCAGTCACACCTGCGACCACTCAGCTTCTAGAGGTCTGTTTGATTTCAGGTTGGACCGTTGACTACTGTAATTTGTTGAGCTTGAACCCTAACTTAGAACTTACAAATTTCTTAGGTTTCCAAGAGATTCAAGAGTGAGTTAAGAAGCTTGGAGAAGATTGAACGTTCCTAGCAGGTGAGGGAACAGAACCTAAACTAACTGGATAATAATAAACCGTTTACTTTTATTGAGTCCAATGCCATGATTGATTCTATGCTTGTATGCTTGTAATGTGCATCTCACATGTCATCCAATATTTCTGTTATTACTACTCATGCATATTTATTTATGTCTATTTATAATATGATGATGATGATGATACTAGGAATAGACATATGATTATGTGTGTGTGGTTAGTGTGCTAGATGCGAGTAGAGCATCAGGGGGAGGATGTGACATTGTGGTTCATCCTGGTCACCAGACTCTAGCTCTATCTCTACTTAAGTCTTGTTCACTAACATCGTCGTATCACCATTACCTTAGCAGAACTATTATGTCGTAAGGCATCAAGGGTGGTGGTCTCGGAGCGTGTGGTCTCTGACTTTGTCGGGGGGCCTTAGCTCTATCTCTATGGACGTATTGAGGGATGCTGGGGTGAGGCCTTAGATACACTAGATGACATTTAGGATTGGTTAGTTGCGAGCCCAATTTGCAAGCCCTCATCAATAAGGGCTTACGTGTTGGTATGGATAGGGCATCAGGGGAAGTGTTGACGGTGTTTGATCTGGACATTTTACATCTATCTCTATTCCATGTGGGTGTATGTGGGATGGCAATGGTGTTTGATCCATTGGGCAGATTCACACATTCGTGTATAGAGGTGCAGTGACCGCCAATCCTTTCTATAGCATATTACAAACTTAAAAATCAGACCAAAGATATGAATTGAATGCATGTATATGTTTGTTGCATTGTTTTGTTTGCTCACTGAGCCATGATATGTGCTCACCCTTTCGACGTCGAATATTTTTAGTTGTTAATGCAGGTCCAATCGTTGAAGATTACATGAACACGCCGACGTATGGACACGTAGCGACGATAGATGTGGAAACTATGGAAGAGGCGCATGATACGTCGTGCGAGTGTAACTCATGTGTTTTCGATTAGTTTAGTTGTTTGGTTATCGAAACATGTAATTGATTAATTTATTTTATTTTATGTTTTTAGTTACTTTTTAGATAATTGGATAATTAATTATGCTATTACTGTTAGATACTCAGTTCATTAGTATTAAAGACTTCTGTTATTGTTTATTTACTCTGATTATACTTGTGGAATGTATCTGGTTTAACCAGATGAGCACGGCCTATACGAGATCCTGATTGAACCGTTGGTTTTCTTCACGATTCATCACACCACTGGTTATATCAGATTTGGGGTGTGACATTACAGTAGTATTCTATAAATACTGCATTAGAGTCCCCACAGCCACAGTTAGTTAAGTTCTCCCTACACCCATTAGCAAGAGACATAAGGATTTCCTCTAGAAGTTGTAGAAGACTGTAATCAAAGGATTTTGATCAAAGCTTCGAGTGTAGAGAAAATCAGCCTTCACAGACAGGTATGTCTTTATGATTGATAGATTGTAGATTATCTATTGTGTTCTATGGTACTTGTATGGATTAGGATGGATTTGACTGAAACCCTAATCACATAAACATCTAACAAATTTATAATTAATATAGCCCAAGTGGAAGAATGTAAGATATTTATGCATGTGAGCTTAATTAATTATAAAGTTAGTTGGTTCAGTGGTTGTCTGGTTACAGGTAGATCAGTTTAAGTATGGTTAGAGATGGATCAACCTGGTCCACTGTGGGACTGGTCTAGGGATGGGGTGGTATTACATATATATATATATATATACCAACGGTTAGGGTCCCCGGGTCCTCGCGGCCACTGTGCTATTCCTCTCTTATTCCCATATACAGAGAGAAGTAAAGGGATCTCCAGCAGGCTATGGAAGACTTTAATCCAACTATTCCAAGTTACAGAAAACGATCAAAAATCAATCTATAGCTAAAGGTATGTGTCTTATCATCTCTTTTAATGTCCATTGTATTCTAGCAAACTGTGTGGTGGATCATGGCAAATCTCATGGGAAAAACCTGAAAAAGACCTAAAAAGGTCTTACATAATTTGCTTTAGCTACCATGTTCCAAGATAATTCTAGAATGATGGGGATAACACATTGATCTTGTTCAAAGAAATGGGTGGGAACCCAACCCAAGTTAGTGTCCAGACCGTCACAGTGGCGAAGGCGTGTGGCACTGCATATGAGGGGAACATGTTGAAATTATCATGCCAAGGTGGCCAGAACATTACAATAATTGAATTCGCCAGCTTTAGAGAGCCCCAAGGCAACTGTGGATCATTTAAGAAAGGTAGTTGCGATGCTGCTAACACACTATCTATGTTGCAAAAGGCATGTATCGGGAAGGAGTTTTGTTCGATCAATGTATCAGAAGCAACATTTGGATCAAGCAGTTATAGCATCAACACCCCCTAGAGACTTGTTGTGCAAGCTCTTTGCTGAAAATGACCCTCCATATTTTATCCATGGATATCTAAGATGTTGGCTTGGTCACACTCTATTATTGTACCAAAACCTCTTACCAATGATTAACATACAAATGTGAAAAAAGGGATTTTTTTTCAAGCCGAAAGAAATTCTAATTAATGCATGGTGTGTTGCTATCCCCCACTAATTTCCTCTATGATCGTCTGAATATTAATTGTGATCTAAGTTAATTTTATCACCAGTGGTACTTTAATTAACATTTTGTAGATTAAAACCTACAGGTGAAAAGGAAATAAAAGTCTGATCATGAAAACCTTTAACTTTAAGCACTTAAGACAAATAATTATTTCAACCCTTGTTGACTTCATCAATTTTTATTAATTAAAGTTTCAAAATAAAAGTTTGTATTGTTTTGTTTTTCTCAGTATGTGGCTAGTGATATAAGACCCAAGATTCCTTGAATTCTTCTCTTCGGATGGATATCTTCTCGAATAGTTTAGATTCTCGATCACTTGAATTGCCCAGCGCCACTACTTTCTTCTCGAGTAGTGCAGGTTGGATTCACATCGTCTCCTGCCAAGGGGTCGGCAGGAGACTCGGCTACATGTTGCAGATACCCTCGCAGGAGAAGATTTGAATCCATTCAGATTCTCAATCACTTGAATCTAAAGCTCTCCCCGTCTTTTATATACAACTACTATGGGGGAAGGCATGCAACAGAAGCAATAAGAAGCTCGAATTCGTCAATTGAGATATCATACATCCATACCATGAGGATAAGAATTATGGATCCAAATAACTCTCTGAAGTGTAGGTGCTTGCAGGTGTAGTTGTGGAGAGCGAGCTTGCACTGGAGTTGCTATCTTCTCTTTTAGAGACTAGTGTCACAATCGACTTGACCATCCCAGTCAATATCCTCCTTTTGATCCACCCTCTCTTTGGGGGAATTGGAACTTCTTTCTTTTGGTTGTGTTTGATTGCAAGGGGGATTGAAGGGAAGGTAAGTGAAATTTTTGGATTCAAATCCTCTCATGCCCCTCATGCTGACATAAGAAAATTCAGTAGCTATAGTTTATTGTGTGCACATACCGATGTACAGTCAATGAATTTTCTTATGCTGGCATGAGGGGCATGAGAGGATTTATTTTCGAAATGAAATTTTATAATCCTAAGGTAACATTGTCATTAAAAGTATTAGTGATGATACATCTCATCACCTAATGGGTTGATAGAATATATTTTTCAAATTAGGGGAGATGGTTGACATTATGGGCTAAGATGGGAGTGGTTGAATTATAAATATACCTCAAGAGTGGGTGAAATTTTATCTTTATTTTTTATATCAAGAATCCTAAAAGGACGGCCAATGGCCCAAAGTAGGGAACTAACTACAAGGGACCCCAAACAAGGGGGACTAACTACAACCGTATAAGGAGGTAGAGAGTCAAAACCAAGACCTCCCCTCTGGACTCAACCATAGTTATTTAATTCAGATTCGGAAATTATTCGAAAGGAGAATAATTCAGAATGAGTCATTTCAATAATTTAAGAATTCGGTCAAAGTTGTAGTCAAAAAAACAACAACAATAACAAAGCCTTATTCCAACTAAATGGGGTCGGCTACATGGATTTTTATCCGCCAATCAGCTCTGTTCGATGTCATACTTGAAGCAAGGCCTAAGCTATAATGTCTTTCTTCACCACCTCCCCTAGAGTCATCTTAGGTCTGCCCCTAGCTCTTTTAACCCCTTCAATCTGAATAAAATCACTCCTCCGAATAGGAGCATCTAACGGCATCCGTTAAACATGGCCATACCATCTCAAACGACTTTCTCGTAGCTTATCATGTATCGACGCTACTCCTAAATTAGCTCTAATACGATCATTCCTTATTTTATCCTTTCTAGTTTTTTCACACATCCATCTTAACATCCTCATCTCAGTTATACTAAGTTAGTTTATCAATATGATGCATAATAACTGCCCAACATTCTGCACCATACATCATGGTTGGTCGAATAACTGTCTCATAGAATTTTTCTTTAAATTTTAAAAGAATACGTCGATTACACAACACTCTAGACGCACTTCTCCACTTCATCCTATTTTAATCATCTGTAAAACATCATTGTCTATATCACCTTCTTTGTTTATGATTAAACCTAAATACCTAAAATGATCATTTTGTTGTATCTCCCTCTCAATAATGTTTACCACCTCATTATCCATCTTTATGTGACTAAAGTTATACACCATATATTCCGTCTTCATTCTACTTATCTTAAAACCTTTTGATTCCAATGATGATCTCCATAGCTCTAACTTTGCATTAATCTATGTTTTTGTTTCATCCACCAAAATAATAGCATCAGTAAAAAGCATACACCAAAGAACTTCATCTTGAATGTCTCTGGTTAAATCATTCATAATAAGGGTAAACAAATAAGGGCTTAAATTTGATCTTTGATATAACCCCATTGTAATTGAGAATTCACGACCTTGACCCCCCACGGTTTTCACACTAGTCATCACATTATAATATATATCCTTAACTATATCCACATATTTGCTTGAAACGCATCTCTTCTCTAGTACTTATCATATTAACTCCCTAGGGACTCTATCATAAGCCTTTTCTAGATCGATAAAAATCATTTGGAGGTCCTTCTTACCTTCTCTACATCTTTCCATGAGTCTCCTAAGCAAGTAAATAGCCCATGTTGTGGATCTATCTAACATTAAACCAAACTGGTTCTCCATAATGATAGTTTCTTTTCTCAAACGAATTTCAATAACTCTCTCCCATAGTTTCATAGTATGACTCATTAGTTTTATGCCTCTGTAGTTATTGCAGCTCTGCATATCGCCTCTGTTTTTGTAAATCAAAACCATAATACTACTTCTCCATTCATTTAGCATTTTTTCTAAGCTCGTAATTTTATTAAACAACTTAGTTAGCCAAGATACTCCATACATTCCTAGACTCTTTCAAACTTCTATTAGGACCTCATTTGGGTCTGGTGCTTTGCCTACATTCATTCTCTTTAAAGCATCTTTCACTTCTGTCACTCTAATTTTACGTATATACCTATGACCTATGATGTCATAATGGATAATGTAGCAATCTAGTGCACTATTTTCAGAGACGTCTTCATTTAGTAGGCTATAGAAATAATTGTTCCATCTCTCTTTAACGTTCTCATCCCTTACTAGAACACTACCATCTACACTTTTAATACATCTAACATGATCTAAATCTCTAGTCTTCCTTCCCTCATCTTAGCTATTTTATAGATAATTTTTTCTCCTTCCTTATTGCTCAAATTAATATAAAGATCTTCATATTTCTTCGCCCTTATTTTTCCCACAATCTTCTTGTTTTATTTCTCGCAAGTCTTTATCTTTTTAGATCTTATATATCATTAGTCTTTTGACATGCCTTAAAACTATCTTTCTTAGTTTTAATGGATACTTAAACCTCATCATCCCACCATTAAGACTATCTAGGAGAATGATATTTCTCTTTCGATACACCTAGAACTTCTTTAGCAACTTTCTTAATACAAGCAGTCACTCGTTCCACATTGTATTAGTGTCTCCCTCAAAGTTTTACATTCTTTGTTTGACCACTTTATCAGTAAAAGCTTTCAAGATATTTCCTTTTAAGCACCACCACCTTATTATAGGACAAAAAACCTTCCTACTGCTCGACGTAGTAAGAAATATCCAAGACCAATAATCTATGCTGAGTGATTAGACTCTCCTCGGGCATAACTTTACAAGCCTTACATAACAATCTATCGGATCTTCTAGTTAGAAAGAAATTTGTTCTTATGATGCCCACTTTTGAAGGTGATTAGATGCTCCTCTCTCTTTTCAAAGTATGTGTTTACGATGGATAACCTCTACGATCTCTCCCTACATGTCCATTTAAATCACTCCTTAATATAATCTTTTCTCCTTGTCGTAAACCTTGTACTAATCCATCCATGTATTCATAAAATTATAGCTTATTATTCGCATCCAATCCTACTTAAGGTGCGTAAGCGCTAATTATATTAACTATCTCTTTTCACATCACTAACTTAATGGTTGTAATCCTATCACCAAATATTTTTACATCCACGACATCATTCTTTAAATCTTTATGCACTATTATACCCACTCCGTTGCTATTATTTTTATCCCCCATATACCAAAGTTTAAAACCATCCAACTCCTTAGCTTTTGTACCCTTCCATCTATTTTAGTAAAAAAATGAAGCAAGCACACAACACAGGATTTCCGTTGGTTCGACTCAATCCGAATGCCTACCCCCCCCCCCCGAAAGAAATTCTTTAGCCAAGAACAACCTCTACCCCCCTCACACGACCACCTCCTTTGCTCCTCTTGGTTTTCCCACGGGACCAGATATATAGGGAAACCCCCTAACACCTCCCACCACAATTATAAGTTTACTCCCATACATGTAATAGACTCATACCCTAATACAAATACTACCCCTTATAATTACGTGGACCCCACAGAATACAAGACACCAACCCAACACCATCTAGTCTCTAGTATGCAAGTTATGTTAATCATTCTTCTCCTCATAACATTTATCAATTCTAGACTCTTACCCGTTAAAGATCTTATGTTCTAAGATGCTATTCTAATCCTACGCTTGAACTAGCTTCCTTGCCCGCACTCGTCCAGGAACTTTGGTTCGGAAACTATTCGTTTACCAAAAAAAAAAAAATTCAGACAAAAATTCGGATGTTTGTTTCTATTATTTGTTGCACTTATTCCTCATTACCCATGTCTCTGGAATCTGAATCCATGCGACTTTGCTTGAAAAAGTATGGAGAAAAGGGCAAGTAATCATTATTTATAAGAGTTAATCATTATTTTTATACAAATAATACCCAGTCTAACTCCATAAAACAAAGTATTATATTTCATAAGATAATAGCTTATGAACTGTAGAAGCAAATGAGATATTTAGCTAAAATAACTTCTTTTTTTTCTTTTGGTGAAGAGCTAAAATAACATTAAGTTTCTTAAAATCCAAAGCTAAATAAATTCAATCATTTCCAATCAAAAATGAAAAATTGAAAAATTGAAATAACATTAAAGTCTCATAAAAATTAGATCCTAAAAACAAGGGAGAAACTGAAGAGTTAAAAGTGGAGAACTTTAAAACCGGATTTTCATTGTAAATAAGTGTTATATAATGGACTGAATAATTCGGTATAATTCGGTTGCAAATTATTTGTTAAATTTATTTTAATTACAAAATAGCGCAAATTTTTCCGAATCATTCAATATAATTCATATTCGGGCGATTTATTTGTCTTATTCAGTTCGACCGAATAATTCGCGAATTATTTACCGAATTAAATAACTATGGAGTCAACGCATGACCAAAATCCATTGGGCTATCCAGCGGTCCTTATTTATTTTCCAAAAAACCTTAAGTTACATGTGTAAGAGAGAGAGAGAGAGAGAGAGATATTCTATTTATGAAATCTGTGTTTATTCTAATATAATATTTTTCTTAATTTAAGGGTGTCAAAATTGAGGCAGAATTGAAAAGACCGGCCAAAACCAATTGGAAAAAAATTGGATTGAAACAAATCAAATTCTTATCAGTCCGGTATTAGACTTCGTTTTTAGAGACTGATGAAAAACCAAAGATAAAACCTGAGTGAACCAACCAATAGCCCGATTTACACCCTACACTTAGAGAGAGATGAAGAACATAATTAGGAAACAAGCAATTTTTTTTTTAAATGAATGTGATTCTCGTTTAGAAAAAGTGTCCTTTCTGATCGGTGGATTTTTTATTGTTTTCTATTTTTCTTAGGGCACTGAAACAACAATTGTAGGCATGTTTCAAGGTATTGGTATCGGATCAGTCAATTCATATCAGTTTTGGACCTGATCGTTTTTCGATCCATGATTGTTTTAATACAATTTTAATAAATATCGGACAAGTTTCAGTTTCCCATTGTATCCATACAATCTGGATCGGATGGATTTTTTGAAACTTGGGTTTAGACCCTTGGGTGGGACCTCATATCACGTTATCAGTAGAGTTAGAGCAAACATGAACATCAACCTCCGTTGTCGTCCAGCGGTTAGGATATCTGGCTTTCACCCAGGAGACCCGGGTTCGATTCCCGGCAACGGAATTTTTACCCATTTCCCATATTTTGGTTATTAAGGGTGACATTTTCGGTTATCCATCTAATGGAATGGAATGAAATAAACTTAGGTTAAGAGCGGCAGGATTTTTTTTTTTTTTTTTTTTTTTAATGGATAACAAAGTAAAGTAAAACCCAAGATATAATCTAAGCCATTCATTTTATGGTCTTCTTAATTTAAACTGTTTTTAATGGTTTAAAGTTAAGAAAGTGCATCGTAATATATGGAATATATGATATGACTAATCTTGATCATGTTTTCAGTATTCAATGGTTGAAATAGACATATTATCTATATACATGGCAATTACATATCAAAATAATAAAAAAAACCATTGTCACAATAATTATTCACCTTTTAAATTTTAGATTAGGAGTGTTATAAGGAAGCCAAGAAAAATAATTTAAAAAACAGAATTTGTAGGGAAGAAATATGATTAAAAAATAGAATTGTGGCTCCTACATCTCCATTTTTGCGATAGTCTTGTAATTAATGGAATAAAATTATGTGAAGATTCATGCCTAAGTATTTGCCTACGTATTTGTGCAGCTCTTACATGGGTGCATCCCAATTTTTGCCATATGGTTTGGTTATTGGAAAATTTATCCTTTTTTTTTTAGGGTAATAATGTACAGGTAGCCTTGTGTAATGGAATCTCACAAGCGAGCATGTATTGACCATTGGATTGAATGATTTAAATCTCGATCGTTCAGTAAATTATGATTATATATGTTTGTGTGTGTGTGTTGGTGGGTGGGTGTAAAAACAAATTATTTACTATTCTACAAAATACATTAAAGTAGGTTGGTTTCATATGTTAATGTATCTATACATCCCCAATTATTCCACCATATTTTTATTTTCAAAATTATCCTATCTTCCTTTCTCCTCTCCCTTCTGGCACATTCTTCTTTGCTGGGTACCCATTCTTCCTGGAATTTTCCGGTGGCACTCTCTCTCTCTCTCTCTCTCTCTCTCTGCTTGTCGGTGCTCCCTGTTCTTGGTACCCGGTTTTCTCTCTCTCTCTCTCTCTCTCACTCTCTCGGTCTCAATAATAGTATATTAGATGGAAGTTAAAACAGCATTCTTGAATGGTGATCCCAATGAAGATGCCTTTATGATTCAATT
Source organism: Protea cynaroides (assembly GCA_028583415.1). Taxonomy (NCBI): domain Eukaryota; kingdom Viridiplantae; phylum Streptophyta; class Magnoliopsida; order Proteales; family Proteaceae; genus Protea; species Protea cynaroides. Next base: position 63,728,660 of record CM053274.1, read on the forward strand.
AACTGGTTTTGAAATAAAGGGGAAGGAATAATTAGTTTGCAAACTTAAGAAGTTCATTTATGGGTATGAATTGAAGCAAGCTTCCAAACAGTGGTATCTAAAGTTTAATCATGTTGTCACATCTTTTGGCTTCATCGAGAACATCATGAGTCATTGCATATACATGAAGGTCAGTGGGAATAAAGTTCATATTTCTTATCTTGTATGTTGATGATATCTTATTAGCAAAGTAGTCACATGACATTGCTTGTGAAGACCAAATGTTTTTTGTCTAATAATTTTAAGATGAAGGATATGGGTGAATGTTTGGTGTGAAGATTATTCAAGACAGGGAAAAAAAATGGCCTTTTGGGACTATCCCAAAAGGTCTATACTGATTTAGTTCTCAAAAGGTTCAACATATCTACATGTTCAAGCAGCGAAGCACCCATTAGTAAAGGTGACAAGTTGAACAAGCAGCAGTGTCCACAAAATCAGGTTCAGGGAGAATCCATGAAAGATAAACCCTATGCTTTGGCAATTGGGAGCTTAATATATGCACAAGTTTGCACACGACCTGATATAGCATTTGTTGTCAGTTACTTGGCAGGTTTCAACCTGATACTGGTATACCTCACTGGACTGCGGCAAAGAAGGTTATGTCGTATTTGTAGAGAACCAAGGATTATATGTTATGTTATAATAGGAGTGATCTACTAAGGTAGTCGGCTATTCAGATTCTAATTTTAGCGGTTGCTTTGATGATAAAAGGTCTACCTTCGGTTATGTCTTCATGATGGGAGGTGGTGCCATCTCATTGAAGAGTGCTAAACATAGCATTATGGCTTCATTGACGATGCAGGCAGAGTTTATAGTTCTCTTAGAAGCATCCATAGGTTGTGTGGCTAAGGGGTTTTATTTCTGAGTTGAGAATTGTGGATTCCATCTGAAGACCTATACAAATATAGTCTGACAACAATGCAGAAGTCTGTTTTTCAAAGTACAACAATAAGTCTAAGAGCTTCAGCATATTGAGATTAAGTACCCTGTTGTACGAGAGAATGTCAGTGAGCGTTAGATTGTTGTGGAACACATTTCAACTGAGAAGATGTTGGCAAACCATCTTACAAAGGCTTTAAATGTAGGAGTGTTCAAAGTTCATGTAGAGAATATGAGTGTAATTGAGTCTTTTGATGTACAGGGTTGTTGGGAGCTATATTTTCATTTTTTATTTTTTACACAGTAACTATTTGCACTTTTGGACTCAAGTATTTCCATGTTTGTAACTTTGTTGGGTTTTGACAATCATATCATGTTATTGATGCATCATTTTCATTTGCTTTGTAACATGTCAATTCTTAAGGCGATATTTAGTCAAAGTTTTCATGTTGGTTGGTCATGGGCGGTAAACCAAATTTTGATGGTATTTCAAAGTTCACAGATTTATAACGTTTGCCAAATTATTGGTTAATATCAAAGAGGATTCACAATGAATGACCATTTGTGATTTTAGGTTTTGTTAGGTTTTTCTTGTTTTTTCCCAAAACACATTGGTTGATATTTGATCTTGTGTTTGTGATAACAAAGAATTACATGTCATACGTTGAGGTGTGTTATCTGCTGTTATTCAGCATGAGTTGATTATTGATTGAACCAAAGTTTGAGTGATCATTTATGATGAGATTCCAAGGCCAAAGCAATGGGAGATGTTCATAATTAATGTAGCTCAAGTGAGAGATTGTTGAAATTTCTGTGTGGGGCTGCCTTTATCATGGGCTAACTATTAATGGGTCTTATTAATAGACAACCTGGATATTGGGCCCATTCTAGGTTATGGGGTTTTTCTTGACCCAACCCTTTGTGGGGATGAGTTTGGATTAGGGTTCAATATATTCTATTAGGGTCTTCGCAACCACACAGACTCTTGATTCCAACTTCCCATAAGAAGGAAATTACAGACAGAGGTTGTGGAGGTTACAGAAGACCCTAATCGTAGAGACATATCCTTGAGAGGAATTCAAGCTCGAGCAAGAGGTTTTCATCAACACACATAGTGAAAAGTAGCATCCCAAACCCCTCTTATCTATTATGTTCCATTTTTCATTGTGTTTCTACTTTCAATGGTACAATGCATCGTTCTTATTATAGGGTGGATAACCCTAGGTTTCTGATACCCTTCGCCTTATTTTCTTGCCCCTTGTATATCCCCCTCTCTCCAGCTCTCCCATTATTCTCTCCGCATTATAATTGTTTATATATCCTGCGATGGACAATTTTGCTTAAGCCCATTTTACCCTTGGAACTGGTTCATTAGAAGTCCCATAGACCATGGACATATTGAAGGGAATAAAAGTCAACTGATTCAAGGCCAAGCAGCCCCTTGGATCAAATGGAAGAGTAAACCGAGAATACATGCAAGGTTCAAAGGATAGAAATTCAGTTGCAGTTAGACGAAATCACTGTGGTTGAAACCCATGAAGCTCTTCTTCAACCAATCTGTGTCTTCTCCGATTGGGAGTTGGGATAGAAGCCTGGGTACTCTGATAAACTCAAACCGAGCTGATCAACTGAAGACGGCCGACGACCTATCGAGAGAGAAGATGCAGAGGGGGGCTGTTGTAATTTTAATGTTTTGGATTTATTAGATTCAAAATATTATTTTATTATTTTTTATGTTGTATTGAAAAGGTGTGTCTCTTCCTAATAAGCACATTTACAGGAAGTGTTAAAGGGATATATTTCTTTCTAATAGGCACCTAAATGACCAATAGATGTGACTATTGGTGACATGTCTAAATGGTCAAATTGTTGTAATTTTAATGTTTTGGATTTATTAGATTCAAAATATTATTTTATTATTTTTTATATGGTATTCAAAAGGTGTCTCTTCTTAATAAGCACATTTACAAGAGGTGTTAAAGGGGTATGTCTCTATTTAATAGGCACCTAAGTGACCAATAGGTATGATTATTGGTGACATGTCTAAATGGTCAATATACATGTTTATTTGTAGAGACATGATGTTTGGACACACTCTTTGGAGACACATTGGTGATGTCTCTTCTTCTCCTATATATAGAGAGAAGGTTTAACCCATAAAAAAATGATGTAACTTGGTTTTAACAATCCCATTATTTTTCATGTTTGATCTCTACCTATTGAGCATAGCCTTCTGAATCTCTGAGTAAACCATGAAAATAAGTGCAACACTTTTCGATTTTTTAGGATTGTTTTATCTTGGAAATCGATTCGCATAGAACCTGGTTTGCACTATAGGGGGCGATTACGATTTTAAGGAGAATAGTTTTAACTACGACTCAACCCTACCATTTGCTTGTCACATGTGGTACATCATTCAATGGTGATTTTGATGCTTATTTTGGTGAGTTCATGGGTATTTACATGGATTATATGAGTAAGTCATTTTTATAATTATTTTCAATTTTATATCTCTTGATCATCTCATGCCTAGATGATGTTTGTGGTGCAAATTTTACAACAATTCTTAAAATCGTAATTAATGAGATTATAGAAGGCTCGGCTTCTTTGAAGTAGTGTTCTATAATAAGAGAGCCATACCGATTCTGTTTTGTAAATGTTAAACCTTGCAATAGTTGTGTTTCCCATGCCAATGGGTTTGGAGAAAAGGCTGAAGGCAATTTGATCCACAAGAAGAAACAAGTAAGAAGAATCATTTGGTTCTTAGTTTGTAACGGTAGACACCAATCGCTGAAACCGGTCCATTTAAATTGGTTTTAGAAATAATGAAAGATGAGGCAATTAAGAAAAAGGGAGACTTAGACCAATGGGCGTGACCCCAAAATGAGAACCCATCACTAAGGACGGTTGATTTACGGCCTTGTCCACAATATCATCAATTGCCTGGCGCTTATTTAAACTAACAGGTTTCACTCACTCCATTGTTGTTTGTGGTTTTAATCACAAATTTACGCGAAGAAATACGCAACAAGAGAATTGTAATTAAGAGAGCTTAAGGGAACACAAAGGGAAAGAAGGAAGGATTGTGAACCGTCACACATAGGTGTGAAAAATAGAAGTCCATGATGAACGATCTGTTGTAGTGTTTTACAACAACAACAACAACAATAACAACAACAACAAAAAAGAGGAAAGAAAAGAAAAAACCTGTAAGCCACCTGTTCATAGCCAATGCAAGGTATCCCTTGACATGGTTACAAAAGTTTTTTGCACCTGTTCAGTCTGAGAATGGTTCGTAGCAGCCCATTCTTTAAAAAAATAAAAAAGGGTTCCTATACACATTTGGGAATGAAAAAATGGGGTGTGTGTGGTTTGATGAACAAGCGTAGTGGGTAGGAACCTCATTCGAGAAAAGGTTCCTGTACACTTGGAATATGTATTGAAACTCTTCATGATAGTTTGGTGATCATACTTTTATGAGTTTGAGATTCAAATTTTGTTTAGGCTTACACAAGCCTGATTTGGTAGAATTCAAACCAAGTAGCCTAGTTGATTGATCTGATATTATATAACATAATGCTTGTTGGTTGGGTGCTACTCCTATATTTATGGACATTTGCAAGAATGCTCTATGAATTATTATCATGCACATGATGTTGCTAAAAACATGGAAGTATACACTAATAATTCTTATGTTAGTCGTGTGTTAGATAATTTGCAATGTTTGATTTGCATTTGAAATTGCCTTGGTTATTTGGATTAAAAATGTGAATGTTACTTTTATGTTAAATGAGGTAAAATGTCACAAATGTGAAGGATAATTTTATATGCATATGATGATGCATGAGGAAATTAAATGATAATACACCATAAGTATACTTGGAATACCTATAAAGTTGAGTATGGAAAACTTGGAAGTGTGGGAATTTTGTAAATGTGCACGTTGTGCATGGTAAAACTTTTCTAAGAAAGAAGAATGAAGTCGTTATGCATGGTAAAACTCTTCTAAGAAAAAAGAATGAAGTCTAAGTGGAATGGTTAATCTCTACTTGGATATGGAATCTAAAAAACAAGTCTAGATTCGAAAAGATCACTTTGGTTCAAAAGGTGATAAGCATGGTGGTGATAAGATTTATTGAACCATTACGATAATACCAATGGCATTGGTTCCACCATAGAAAGGTTTTTATGCCTATAGAAAGCCGGGATATAGGTAAATGGTTAAAAATCTCAATGACAGATATATGGTAAATCCTAAGTTGATTATGCTAGTGTAATATATATATATATATATATATATATATATATATATATATATATATATATATATATATATATAATATTTCTAAAGACTTGTAAGACATTTATGTCTTAGTCGATTGTATATATATCTAGAGAGGCTAAGGAGGTATTGAGCACTTAAAGACGTGTAAAACTAACTAGTACTAATACTTAGTCTCTGACCACTAATGTAGTATTCATCTAAAGGAATATATAAGCATTCTAAAGCCTCTAACATAAGTCATGTGATGGACACCCAACCTATGTGGAGGAACTTTCTTGAATTAGGTTCAAAGGGTAAAAACGAAGTTACTGGATGATTTGATTTAGTATTACTACAATTGGCTTATTCTGGTTAGATGGGAAAGTAATACCGCCACAATGAAAATATGATGAGTTCCAAACTCTTAATCAAGCCAACTCTCATGAAATGTGGGGATGTGTTAACTGTGGTGCACACTATGGGCTGACCTAAGTGGATGTAGAAGATGGAGGCCGCTTACCGATGAGAATTTAAAGGCGAATTCCCTAAACATCCATGAATCTGAGATGGAGACACGGCCGATGTAAAATGTTCATTCAAAAAAATAAAAAGAATATCATGAACGTCTACTGGTAGGATTTGGATGGTGGGCTAATTGACTACACCAATGAGGAAAGGTTCAAGAAGTTTGACTTCACCCGTACTTTATAGCGTAGTCCATTAGACCTAGTATAGGTTCAAGTCCGAAAGACACCTACAACGACGGGTCCTACTATGTTTAATATGCTCAATGAGATATTTTAAATATTTTGAATCTGTAGGAGATTGTTGTAATTTTAATGTTTTGGATTTATTAGATTCAAAATATTATTTTATTATTTTTTATGTGGTATTGAAAAGGTGTGTCTCTTCCTAATAGGCATCTTTACAAAAGGTGTTAAAGGGATATGTCTCTTTCTAATAGGCACTTAAATGATCAATAAGTGTGACTATTAGTGACATATCTAAATGATCCATAAACATGTCTATTTGTAGAGACATAATGTTTGAACACACTCTTTGGAGACAACCATTGGTGATGTCTCTTCTTCTCCTATATATAGAGAGAAGGTTTAACCCATGAAAAGATTATGTAACTTGGTTTTGACAATCCCATTATTTTTCATTTTTGATCTCTACCTATTGACCATAGCCTTCTGAATCTCTAAGTAAACCATGAAAGTAAGTGCAACACTTTTCGATTTTTAAGGGTTGTTTTATCTTGGAAATCGATTCGCATAGAACCCGATTTGCACCATAAGGGACGATTACGATTTTAAGGAGAGTAATCTTGACTATGAATCAATCCTACCGTTCGCTTGCCGCACGTGGTACATCATTCAATGGTGGTTTTGATGCTTATTTTGATGAGTTCCTAGGTGTTTACATGGAGAATATGACTAAGTCATTTTTATAAGTATTTTCAATTTTATATCTCTTGATCATCTCATGCCTAGATGATGTTTGTGGTGCAAATTTTACAACATGGGCGATTTTTTGGAGAGGAGATAATGCAAAGAAGGGAGAGATAAAACACCTCCGTAGTTTCTTCGTATGAAACTAGTGTGCATTCCTTTGATTTGTATATGTCGGAAACCCTTAATGAAAACATTCAAGTATCTTGGTTACATTTAGACCCTGTTTGATAATTCTTCTGTTCTGGATTCCTTTCTTTTGTTTCGGAGCAAGAATTTAATAGTTCTTTGTAGTATAGTAAAGAGCATGTAGATCAATAGATCCATTTCCCATTTTTTTAATAGTATAGAATTATTCAAATATTTGTGTTTTCATTATTTTCCTTTATTTTATGGGAGAGGGTTTCTCACACCTCTATGTGGGAGGAATCTCCCATGCTACATCGCTGACCGTTCGAAAGGCGGTATAAATTATAATCAAGATGGGCCCACTTAGCCAAGAGAGGAGAGAGAAAATAATAAAAAAAAATCTCACACGAAACATTGAAAATGAATGATCCCATGGGGCAGCATGGAAATTTTATTCCCTTATTTTATTATGAAACTTGGTGGATCACATTCGACACCAATTTGGCACATAAATAAAAAAAATGATGGGCCTTGTCTATCACTAAGGCTATGTTTGGACGTCAAAAAAAATGAAAATAATAATAATAATAAAATAAAAAACATAAAGTAATCGTTGTTTTATAATTATTTTTTTCTTAAACTTTGTTTTTCTTAACATCCAATCATCGCACTATCCTCTTGACAAGCACCTTTGTGGCTTTATTCTAAAATGTTGTGGGGTGATATTGGCTAACCCAACCAAACTCAAGTCAACTAAATGGGGTCCTCTTCTAAAGTCCAATATTCTATAGCCCATGAAAGCTTGGGTTATAGAGTTACCATGGATTTAAAAATCGAATAGGAATCCACCGAATCGGCCTCAAATCGGAATGCAGGAGAGTGGTTTTTGAATATTTGCTCCTTATCAGTGGGTGCTGTTCACATTGCCTATGAAGAGTGGATGGAGCTGTTTCTGCAAATGTTGGAGCTTCAGGAGGGTTCACCAGAACTGTGTTTAGCCCGCAATAGTGCCGGAATTTATAAGTTCCAGACTGGAAAGCAAATTTACTTCTTATTTGAAGAAACTAGCTGTGCATTGTTCAGACAAAGTGAGGAAAAATCCGGCAGTTTTCCGGCAACTCGGGAGTGCTTTTGATATCATGGGTTCAGTTAAGTGTAATATCGTTCTTTAACTTGTTAGATCTGAAAGATGGAAAGGAATATAGCGACCAAGCAGCAACCCCATTTTGCATCTATGCTTGAACTGCTATAATTGTTGTAAAACTTTGAAATATTAATTACCCTTTCAATATATGCAACTTTTTTAATGAAAAAATATTCCAAGTTTTATTCTGCATTTAATTCTGAATCTTTATAGATATCCAATCCTTCTGTACCATTCTTGAATTTATGAAGCAATGCTTTCAAAAGGAAACAGGAAATCTGTTTGGGCTAGTGTTCGTCGGTAGTCCAAATGATCTGCCCTGGCCCAAACCAAAGGTTAATGATCCAACTAAATGAGATATTCGGTAGTTTTTCACAGTGCTCCTTTGATCTGATTAAACATTAGGAAAAAAAAAAAAAAAAACATAATGATTCCAATGTTTGTTTTCAGGAGGTAAATTATAATGATCTCTAAAGAGGTAAAACAAAGTTCTCCTGTATACAAATATTAGGAAAAAAATTACTCATACTATCCTTGCACTATAAACTAATTACATCTACCATCTACTAATTTCCAACAATTACACATATCACCCTTAATTTCAAAAATGTGTAACAAAAAAATACATTCCATTAACGGTGTTAAATCTAAATTTTAAAAAACAACTTTACCCTCATCTATTTTCCATTCTTCTTCTTCACAATTAAATTCAAAAAAAAAGAATCCTATAATGAACTACTCCGACTTTTTTTTTTTTTTAATTTAGACTTAACATGGTTAACGAAATGGACCTTTTTGTTACACAATTCAGAAATAAGGATGATATGCGTAATTGTCAAAAACTAATATATAGTATATGTAATTAATCCATAATCCAGGAATAGTACAACTTACCAAAAAAAAATAATTTAACACTATAAAATATTATGTCAAAACAAACAGAACCTCAACTGTTCAATTTTTCCATCCCAGAATTCCTTGCTGGATCCAGTTCTGGATATTTAAATAAGATTATATCAATTTCCCATGTCAATGAGATTTCTGGGGTTAGTTTTCTTCACCCCGTCTGGCCTGGCTGCATTGTGCAAAGGAATTGTACATCTATTTCCAGAATGCTTCGTTATCGTTAGCAGAAGATCTAGAAAATACACAGGCACCTCCTGAAAATTCCATTTATATACCTTTGGCTGAATACCACCTATAAGGTTACAAACGCTATTTTTTGACAGGGGAATGTTCCCGATTGGTAAGAAAATACAACCTTTCCCCCCTCCCCCCTCGCTCTCCCTTTTCTTCAGAACATATTCTCTCTTTTTTTTTTTGGTAGAACATATTTTCTCCAGTTTAAATAAAGAAAAGTAGCGGAAAGGCAAAAAAACCCAAAAAAAAAAAAAAAAAGCACAAATGAATCCAAAGAGCCGCCATCCCCCCTCTCTCTCTCTCTCTCTCTCTCTCTCTCTCTCTCCCCCGCAAAAATCCAAAGAAGGAAAAACCAAATCCTGTACCCAAAAGCTCTTCCCAGACAATACCACTTACAAGCTCCCAGTGTTCATCCTAAACCCAACAATGGCAACTGTTTGTGAAAAGCAGCAGCCGTCATGCATATTTCGCATCAGCCCTAGCCAATTACACAGGGTCCTTTCCGGTACCGGGTGCTTATCCAAGCAAGTGCAAGATCAAAGAATTTTCATGCGACCCATGCAAAATGGGTCTGTTAATGGAACTCACGAAATTGGATGACAGGTCCATTGTATGCACAATTAGCTCATATCCCAAGGAGATCGCTGAATTGGACTCAAATATTTTAGACACCTCATAAATATTTTCCAGATGACTTCCATATTCTTCCTTCAAGTGATATCACCATAACAGTAACATCATCATGGTACTTCCTGCGGTCTCCTTGTGGGATGTCCAGTAACTCGTGGAAATCCATTCCTGCAGGAAAGGCAAAGAATACAACAGGTTACTACAACAATCTGAATAACAAATGCTTATAGCACAGGAAAGTGCTGTAACCATCTGCTGCGATCCCACCCAGAAACTCTCAAGGAGACTTAACAACCAAACACAAATATGTCTATTGGACCCTCAGAACTAACTCCTAAGCTAAAGAGTTAGCAGAGCACATGCACCAAAAAAATGAAAGATTCCATTGTCCACAGATGAACCTAACTTTGATTATCAGGAGCAAGTCTCTCGAAGGCCCACCTGATGAGGCTTGGGCCATCTAATCATCGAGTCCCCCCGCCCCCTTCTTTTAAAATGATCACATGCAACCAACCATTAGTAGTAGTTTATTATTGATAACTTCCCTGCCAACATCTTTAATGTCTTTTCTCCTTTCCCTCCAAAACCTGAAACCCCACCTTCAAACCCTGCTCAGAATCTAACCCCACAACTACTCCAGTACCACCTAATCACCCAAAAGCCATGACATAAGAGGAATTTTTATATTGGCAAAACTCCATTGAAATTACAAACAAATTCAACCATAAAATACCCAATACTTATTCGTAGATACATAATTTTTCTGGGTGAATTAGATCAAAGACTAACTCACCACCTAACCCATTGCTTTTAAAGACGGACTGGACCATGCAATTGAACCAGATGCTTTTATGGTTCAAAGACATGCCAAACCAGATGGGCATCAAAACTGCATCTAGATAGCTAGGTTTTATGGGCATCAAAACTGCATCTAGATGACTAGGTTTATAGTTTTCATGCAAAACAGAAACTTCACAGCCAGTTTCTAATTTATTATATTACTTATATTGTTTCTACAACCAGGTAAAACATAATTCACCACCAAAACAATTGGGTCCCTGGTGCAGTTTTAGAAACTATTGTTGGCCAGTGCAGTTTTAGAAACTATTGTTGGCCAACTGAAAATGATTCCACCCAGGTCCATGCTACCATAAGCCACCTGGGGTTCAAATCAAGGGGCAACATGTGAATCTTTGTTATGTTGGTCACCCAAACATCTACCTGATTCAGAGGTGGCAATAGCATGGTATGTCAAAAAAGGTGCTTCGGCAGTTTGGCATCTTTCAGTTAATATTTGATATTGACCTACAGTGTACTTAAGAAAAGTACAATCCAAGTTTGCCTTTTTCAACCAAAAGGTTTGGTGCAAAGTTATTGCAGTAGAATGTAACTTGGGTTCAAGACCGGCTTGAGGGGGTTACAGGTTGAAACTTAGAAAGCCCCTAACCCAACCCAACCCCACCCATTGCACTGCAAACCATAGATGTTATGAGATCATCGATGAGAATTAGTAAGACTACAGGCCCTAGAAAATCAAAATCACATGCTTTTCAAAGATTGCCAAGTTCAAGACCATGAATACTTGCCTTAATAGAAGTCCATACAAAGTCTGTCTTCCTCTTCAGCTGCCCCCCCCAACGGGGGGCTAAGGAATTAATTATCAGTCCATATTGGCTGATATATATCCATATCGACCAATGCCGATGCATGCCGATACGATTTTTTTATTATAATAAAAATAGAAAATAAAAAGTTGATCCCCCACCACCCCACGGTTCTCAAACTAAAATCCTTGATTATGTCCACATATTTGCTTGAAACATTTCTCTTCTCTAGTACTTACCAAGTTAACTCTCTAGGTACTCTATCATAAGCTTTTTCTAAGTTAATGAAGACCATTTGGAAGTCATTCTTGCATTCCCTAAATCTTTCCATGAGTCTTCTAAGTAAATAAATAATTTATGTCGTGGATCTCCCTAGCATAAAACCAAATTGATTCTCCGTAGCAGTAGTTTCTTGTATCAAGTGAATTTCAATAACTCTCTCCCATTGCATAGTATGACTCATTACTTTTGTCTCTGAATTTATTGCAGCTTTGAACAACACCTTTATTCTTATAAATCGGAACCACAACCCTTCTCCCCCATTCATATGGCATTTTGCTTGTGCTCATAATCTTATTAAGTAGCTTGTAAACAAGATTTGGGCCCTAAATGATCTACCACATGGCAGATAATAGGTTCAACCATCTAAATTCTAACATCTCCTATGATCAGACCTAATTACTACTAATTTATGGTGTTTTACGCTTCAAAATTGTATTTTGCATATTCTCAAAGATTGCCATGTGTATCTTAGTGAATCTTCGATACAATACGATACTTAAAACCTTGTTTGCATATATTACTAATCCTAGTCTACATTTTTCAATATCAATTTTGTGAGTCAAGCATAGCCATAGAGATTTCTTAAAAGCCTTAAACATGGCAGGCTTTGGCTTCTAACCTAGTAGCATTGAGAGGTTGAGTTTCCAGTAGGGTGTGAAACACGAAGAGAATTTGGGGGGGAGGGGGGAGCTTAACTAGGAGGAAAAGGCAAAAGGGAGACTACTCGGTGCTGCCTAGTCTCAAAGCTGCCACAAAATTGAAAAAATGGCCACATATTGCCTCCCTTGTGAAATTTAAGGGTCACATTTTTATCTTAGTAAAGAAAATAAGAAAAAAGGTTGTAGGAAAAGAAGAATAAAGGTTGTACCAATTTATGAGTGGAATGGAATGTGATATTTACATTTAGGAAAACTGATTTATTTCGTACTTCTTAAATACTTGGTTGACAGTTTACATTTCTCCTTAATAAAAGTTAGATACTCTTACTAAAATCAAGGTCCCTCGAGGTAACTTTCAAAGAAAAAATCTTTGAAACCAGGCATCCCTGGTAACTTCCCCACACACCACCCCCAACAATAAAAAATAAACGATGAAATACAATAAAATGGTGATAAATGTTAGAAGCAAATCGCAAACGAAAATATGCTAATTGAGATGATTACTGCAGGTTATAACTAGATGGAAATTTAAAACTAGCAGATAAACAGTCGTGGTTCAGGTGTGGAGTTTACATTTCACCCTTAAAAAATCATATTCTGATGTTTTAGTCAATTAATAACGAAGATGAAAAAATTTCATCTAACCCCCAAAAACTATGTCAAATTCGATCTAACCCCCAAAAGTTTCAAAAGTCTCATCTAACACCCAAAAGGTTTCCAAATGTCTCATCTACCACCCAAAATTTTTTCACCGTTAATCAAAGAGACCCCACCCGTTAGTAGAGTCCCGTTAGTTGCAAATATTAGGACAATAATACCCTTATTCCAAAAGTAAAAGACAATAATACCCTTATTCCCATCTGTTTTTCAAGTTTCTTTCTACCCAAACCCTAAAAATTTGGAGACGAAGAGCAAGAAACAAGGGGATCCTCCTCTGATGGTTTCCTACATCGGAGTTCAATATCTGTAATTTTTTTTTTTTTTGTTTCTCTAAAAATACTTCAGTTAAAAGGGTTTTTGTTGCTCTGTTTTTTTTTTTTTTCCAGTTAAAAGGTTTTACGGATGGGTCCAATCCAAGCAAGAAACGAAAGGGGATCTATATAGAGATTGAAAGAAGATTACGGGAGAAGAAATAGGGATTGTGGAGAAAAGTGAAGGAAAAGAAGTAGGAAGGAGAGAAGATAGGGAGTGGGGCCGTCGGTGGCCAGAGTAAGAGAGAGAGAGTCCGAGAAGAGGGGAAGGTAAAGAAATTTTAGGAAAAAAAAGAGGGATTGTGGGAGAAAAGTGAAGGAGAAGAAGTAAGAAGGAGAGAAGATAGGGAGTGGGGCCGTCGATGGGCAGAGTAAGAGAGAGTCCGAGAAGAGGGACACATGATTTCAGAACAAAAACTCCTCACGGCTCCACATCATCTCTATAAAATCGGGGACAAGTAAAAATAAAATAAAGCTTCATTTAGCGAGATTTGCAGAACTTCAGGAAGGATAATCGAAATCCGAAAAGGACTAGATCTTCTTGACCTAGATTTCGAAATGACCAAGCAATCAAAGTGAAATATATCTCTTTTTAATGAATCTGGATTTGAGTTGGAAGGGCTTGAGATCATTAAAGATTAGGTAATGGAGTGCTCATGCGGATGATATAAAACCTGCAACTCTGTCCGGCCATGGTAATCGTTATCAATCATGAATGATTCTCAGTTTCCGATCTGAGATACAACTTGCAAGGGATGAAATTTTATGATTTTTTTTTTTTTTTGAGTTTCATTTTAATGTTTTAAAGAAAGGGTAAATTAGTAACTTAATCTCATTTTAATGTTTTAAAGTTTCAAATAGAAAGGGTAGGAATGTCTACTCACATGTTCAGTCAAGTCTGTCAGTTAAATGGGGCCGGTTAGAATTTTTGGAAACCATTGGGTAGTAGATCGAATTTGACATAGTTTTTGGGGGTTAGATGAAAATTTTTCTAACAAAGATTGTGTTTAAGGCTATGCATGAAATCCTCCAAAAATACTAATTTCAGGGTCAAACGAAATTTTCTTTTCTGCACATTAGTGGATAAAAATATATGGAAAAGCAATGCTAGAAGATAGCATAAACGGATTTAAGATTTAGAGTTATCTTACCAGCTTTCTTGGCTGCCCGGAACAGAAGTTCCTCTATCAAGTGTTGAGCTGGATCTCCATCGGGAAACTTCTCCATGAAATTCTCCACATGAGAAACCACTTCCTCATTACTAAAATACTGATAGAGACCATCAGATGAAAGGACTAAAAATTGGTCATTCGCACCAATTTTATGGTGATGAAGAGAAGGATAACAGGATATGTACGGTGCAGTACCAATATAATCATTCCGGAACACCCCCAATAATGCATTATTCAACTTAGGCTGCACCAGAACACAAAGCACATCATATTAGTCAAGAGAAAAACTTTTGATAACTAAAACATAAGAACTTGATAAACTTAAATGTATCATAAAAAAATATATAAAAAATAAAAAATAAAAACACTTGATAAACTTAATATTCCCATCCAGTAGACCACCTGGATGGGCTACCACATGTTTACTCAGATATACATGGCACAATCTGCATCACCAGTGTGGGCTTATCATCAGAACTGTCCCATCTACATTATATTCCATTTCAACATTACATCAGTCTTTTAGGTGGTCAATAGTATGGGAAAGAAAAAAGTAGACCAACTAATCAGGATAACTGAAACACAACAACATCAGCTCAGATCACCTAAATAGGATCTCCAAAATGGGGATTTCAAGCTTGGCATTAGTGTTATATATATCAGGATAACTGAAACACAACAACATCAGCTCAGATCACCTAAATAGGATCTCCAAAATGGGGGATTTCAAGCTTGGCATTAGTGTTATATATATATAACTGAAACACAACAACATCAGCTCAGATCACCTAAATAGGATCTCCAAAATGGGGGATTTCAAGCTTGGCATTAGTGTTATATATATATACTGTGTGTGTGTGTGTGTGTGTGTGTGTGTGTGTGTTACACACACAAAAGACCATGATGCCATGTTACACGCACAAAAGACCATGTGGCATCATGGCATGAGAATTAAGTAGTGTGGGAAGTTACGTTAGTGCGATTAGTGTGTGGGTAGTTATTAAGGTAATGGGTTAGTAATGTGGTAGGGGATAATGGGACTAGTTAACAAATTATTTAAATTATGTAAAGTTTAGTTATGTAGCTATGCACTTGTAAGTTGTAACCATTTAGAATGCCTACTTATATGGGCTCTTATGAATTAGAAAGGCATATGAATTGAATCCCTAAATTGTCTCCTATGAGATTGAAGTAGGCTTCCTCCAATAAACCAAAGGAGGTTCCCTCGATAGAACCAATCTCTTCCCTATTAACTCTTATCTTCTCTCTCTTCCCTATTTTCTCTCTTTCTAATTTGATCCAAACCTGAGATACGTATCAAATGGTATCAGAGCCCATGCAACAACCAAGCAAGATGGATTTGGAGCGACATGTTGAGAACTGGAGGCTGAAGTAAGCATACTCAAAAAAGGGCAGCAACAGGTTATGAAAAAGCTCTCTAAATTTGATGATTTACTCGAGAAATTGAGTACACAATTGCCCAACACTAGGCAGGAGATGATTGAGAATTCGGATATTCAACCAAGTAACATCCATCTCAATCGTTCCCCACCAACATTGCTCATGTATGTCCCACGTACGGCCAAGGTGGAAGCCATGGAGAAGGGGGTTAAAATGAAGGCATTGTGGATGTGTCTCAAATTGCAGCCCTACCGGTGGACCCACAAGCATTGGCATCAAATATTTATCCAATCTAAAGGTGCGGCATAGGCCGCCTGGTTCGGCAGGTCCTACTTGTGGTCTTGAAGACAAGACCAAAATTAAGGGGGAAGGAATGTTACACGCACAAAAGACCACGTGGCATTGCAAGTGTATGAGGTGGCATCATGGCATGGGAATTAAGTAGTGTGGGAAGTTACGTTAGTGTGATTAGTGTGTGGGTAATTATTAAGATAAGGGTTAGTACTGTGGTAGGGGATAATGGGAGTAGTCATTACAAGTTATATAAATTCTGTTAAGTTTAGTTATGTAGCTATGTATGTGTAAGTTGTAACCATTTGGAATGCCTATTTATATGGGTTCTTATGAATGAGAAAGGCATATGAATTGAATCCCTAAATTGTCTCCTATGAGATAGAGGTAAACTTCCTCCAATAAGCCAGAGGAGGTTCCCTTCATGGAACCAATCTCTTCCCTATTGACTCCTATCTTCTCTCTCTTACCTATTTTCTCTCTTTCTTCTTTGATCCAAGCCTGAGATATTAACCACGTATCAATATGCTGGTCATTTTTACAGTCCTATGCTCCTATATAATCGATGCTTTACACTCCTAAAAAAACTGATGCATCTCTCACCACCAGTAAAGCATCGCCAGAATATTCATGCCTTTAAGCCTTCAAATTTCATAGATAAAATTATTCTCAACACAGACACACACCATTAATATGGCATCTCTTTTAAATGTCATGATCCCTTGATATGAAAAACTAACAAAAAGAATACTGAAGGAACAAACCTGTTTGAGAAATCCAGCACCAAATGCCCGGGTCACCTTTAGGCGACCTTTAACCCTATCATTGACAATACATTGGTTGTCATCTGGGTGTTCTTCCTTGATTCTTAGGACTTCCTGTACAAGGGTAGGAACATCAAAAAATTAGTAGAAAAAATCTTTGGGATTAATATGCATTAACAATAATTCAGGAAACTGATGAAGAACAACACCCATCATGGGAAATGGAAGTTTGTTCGAACATCAAGGTTAACCAACCAGGTCCACCCTCACAAGCATATAACTATATAATTTTTTTGGACAACACTTGAAGTATATTGTGAATTCAACAACTTTAGCAATAAGCTGCATTGATATAGCTCTTTGGCCAATAAATAACAAATATAACATGTTCAAGTGCACAAATAAATGGCATGTTAAAAATAGACCCACTGAAACCTCTTTATTCTCACTGTGAATGCCCATGTGTTTCCCGCATTTCAATCAAGTGAATAACAATAATATCTTCTCTACATAGTGTTAGTGTCAAACACTAACCTTTCAGAAAGATTTTGTTCTAAACCAACACGCATTCTCATCCCCCCATAGTTGTCAAGGCATCACCTAGGTGTCCGGGCAAGGTTTGGGGCCTAGGCGGTAGGGCACCTTATTTATACTTCAAAAGGCGGACACCTTGGAGCCCTGGGCGATGCCTAGGGCGCCTTGGGTGGTTGCCTTTTAATTTCACTTTTTTTTATTATTTATTATTATACTTGTTATTTACAAGATTTTGATTTTAATGTTAATATAACCATTGGTTGTGTACCTGTTATACTACACCGAGATGCATGGAATCACATTACAAAGATAACCAAACCAATATCGAACAGCACTTTCACTTTTCACTCAATCTTGCTTCTTCTCTGAGGAACCCTAGCAGGCAGCAACCAATGGCTACTTCATTCCCAGTTCCGGCACTCTGGCAATCCCACACTCATACACTCCGGTAGCCTACCAATTCCGGCACTTCTAAAACTCTTGGTTTTTAGTAATGCTTTACTATAATAAGATTTATAAAATTTAGATTCGGAAAAAAGCCTAGCATTTGCAAGTTGAAAATCGCCCCCGCAGCCAAAAATCCAATTTTGTTTCTTGAACTAGAGGGTTGACTTCTTTTCCTTTTGGAATTTGAATTTTATACTATTTTTATTGGATTCAAATGGGAGATATTTGTTTATTTATGAATAATATCTAAAGTAAATGAAATATAAAATTAAAGAAACATTTACTTAAATGATGTTTGTCATAAATAAGTGTTGCATAATAAGTGTTGTTCCAATGTACTGTTCCAGGCTTTGGAGTCCAAACCTAGTCGACTTTAGGTCAAAACGTGTTGAAATATATACGTTTCGATCAAAACCTAGCATTTTATATAAGGGGGTGGACCAAAACCAAATCGAAACCTGTTATTTTTTGGGTTCGAGCCTTGGAGTCATGCCGACCAAGCTTGAAACTGAGTTGTGCCGGTCAAAACCAATGGTCTCGATCGGCACCTCGAACCATGCATATAGATAAACATAAATATAGCATTCATGTTCTAGGCATAATGGATACACACCAAAAAAAAAAAAAAAAAAAAAAAAAAAAAAGACACTAGAAGCACCTTGGTCACCTAGGCAAGTGCCCAGGGTGGCCTCCAACGCCTTGGGTCGCCTTGTCACCCTGACAACTATGCATCCCCTACAAACCTCTTTATTCTCATTGTGATGCATATGTTTTTCATGCATTTCAAATAAGTGAATAACAATAATATCTTCTCTACATTGTGTTAGTGTCAAACACTAACCTTTCAGAAAGATTTAATTCTAAACCAACCACACATCCCCCCCCAAAAAAAAAAAAAAAAAAAAAAAACCCCCCAAAAAACAAAAGGCATCTCAAATTTTTTTTAAGAGCTAGAATATGATGTCAGATAACGGCTGCTTGTTTCATCAAGTGCATCAATACAGACATCAAAAGGGAGGGGAGGGTCAAGAAATATGAGTCTCTTCCACTCATTATCTCATTTTTCTTCCTCATGTTTGTTGCTTGTATGTTAAAGTACCTACTAAAATGATATGTTACCCTAACCTCAAAGAAGAACAATAGTAGGGTAAGGATAAATGTATGTCAGAAGTTACTTTCATGTTCATGTAGAGAGCTAGTTTCAGAATTGCCAAACAATGCAAGACCACATGAGAAAATGTAGAGGTAAGATCCCCTTCTCCCTAAATGAAAAGGGGAAGCACCCAGAAACAGGTTTCCTGGTACCCTATGTCACATACATGAGAAGTAAAGCATGGCCACTAAAGTCGGTACCTCAGCCTGTGAACTTTCTGTTAATAAGTCGAATTTAGTATACATAATTCATAAATTTTACTAACTTACAATAAATTCTACAGATTTTAGATTTTATATAAAATTAAAAGGATCACTCCCTTACCAAGCTTTTTGGTATGGGTTTGAGAATAATCAAATAGGCCATAAAAGTATAAGAACAGAGAAAATACAGCTTAGTTTCCAAATTTTAACATTTCGAACTTCCAAACTTCGATATAATGTGAATTTTCTTAACAAGACATCTCCATTATATACCGTAGCAAGTAACCTATCATATAGTTGTATACTTCAACTAAACCTCTTGGCAGTTTTCAAGAGTTCTTAGCTAATACATTCAGGCTTCTCTCAAAATGTAAGATCACTTATCAGAAAAGCAATGTAATATATCTTTGCTGTCCCACTGCGGAGGGAACCAACTCTAATGTATATTAAATGCAAACACCTCTTGCAACGTGACTGAAATTACCAAAACGGCTTCATAGAAGAGTCCACTAAGTGTTTTTGGGTATGATACATTAGAAGAAGTGTCCTATTTAATCACTTCCAAAGTGGGAAACAGAAGTTAGGTTTTCCCCGCAAACCAAGAACGAAAGCAGTGTTTTGGAAAAAGGGAAATTAACCAGGCTATCCATGCCTGGTGGCCTGAAAAAGGTAGTTTAACTAGCATAGACAAACTCTGATGATTCTGCAGCTGGGCAAGATGACCTCTTAATCCCCTGATCATGGAAGCTTTAGGTCCACTAACACCTATGTGGCAGAGGGTTTTCTGGCTACACATCCAGGGCAAGATGAGGAATGTACCTCTAGCTTTAATTATATAATATTTTGTTTTACTTTAACAAGTTACAGTTTCTGTTTGAGTCTTCAGTCTTTTCTGATTTGACCTTGAATTACAATGGCTTCAGGAAGAAATTCCCATTTTTTATGTTCCCTGTTCATATTTGCCAGAAGTCTCAATTTGCTTTCTTCTTTAAGGTTTAGAATTTAAAAAATTGTGAGCTCTGGAGAAACAGAAAAGTTTTAAGCATTAATTTTAAAAGGGGTTAAGAGAGAGAGAGAAAGAGAAAGAGAAAGAGAGAGAGAGAGAGAGAGAGAGAGAGAGAGAGAGAGAGAGAGAGAGAGAGAGAGAGGGGGGGAGGGGGGAAGAACGAAAACATGGGAAAGGCTCTCCCTACAAAATATAATAAATCCAATATTTTTGCATTTTCTACTGGTTTCTGTAACTGCATGCTCATAGAAGCAAGTGATTGGTCTGACTAAATACTTTTGGATACCATATAGTTTTAAAGAATCCAATACTAGAACCACTAAGAATATTTTTATTATCCTTTATTTGTTTTAGCATTCTGCATATGGTCATTTGAATAAATCATGGATCAGTCGACGGTCCATTCTTCCCCAAGCATAAGGCACGACTCTCAATTTCTGGAAACCAAGAAAACCTGCAACATAATATTTCACTTCATATGCCTATTTAGAACCTATTTATAACCCCTCCCCTTTCTTTTTCTTTTTTTTTTTTTTTTTTTTTTTTGGGGGGGGGGGGCTTCAAGCCCTAGAGCAGGTGTTTTTACGATGGATATGATTAGGGGCTAGACTCTTACATTCTCTTTTCTTTTCTTTTCTTTTTTTCTTTTTTCTGAGGTATTAAAATTTATAAGTACAACTCAGATATCTAAAAGGCTGAGAGGGATCCAGGATTACTCTGTTACTCCACGAGTATGGAAACTCCACAGGAAGTCAGGATTTTTCTACATTTTCTCCTTTTTCCCTTTCTTTTCCTCCAAAAGTGAAACATGTGTGTTGATGGACAGACATTTTCACTATTTTACAAAAATATCTCCCCTAAAAAGAGGGTAGAGGGTATGGGATCCTTCAGGGTCCTGTCTATAGGTTGGATTCCTAAACTACCAATAGGATATTTACATGTAACAGTTAGATCCAGTTAGGTTAGAAGTTGTAACAAAATAGAAAGAAAGAGAGAATGAGAGAAGATGGAGAGATTGGAGAAAAGGGGAGAAAATGGATCGAACTAATCCTCTCCCCCTCGCCCCTATCTTATTTATAATAAGACTTACAAGTATTAGCATCTAAGTAAACTTCACAAGAATTAAAATTAAACTAGGACTTCAACTTAAACTCGAAAATAATCAGCACTTAGCTATGTGACACCTATACAGCATAACCAAATCCATACAATCCTCAACAGTCTCCTTCAAGCCGGACATGCTCCAGCTTGGAATAATAAGAATAAATATGAATGGTAACACCGATCTTTAGGTAGTAACACCCATTGTTCAAAATCTCGGTTCTCGAGGGTGTCTCGAACCTTGAGAAAACCGAGATTTCGGTTGAGATCTCTGCGAGATCTTGCCGAAACTCCCAAAGGGTAAAAATGGGAGTTTCGGCATGTTTTTTATGTTTTTATGCATGTTTTTTATGTTTTAAGGCCATTTTAAGGCTATATACTGCAGGAAAATACTAATTTAACATATATAAGCACATTTGAAGCATAAAAATTAATCAAATTGTGGCAAGAATAGGTGGAATCCTAGCTTAGATGCAAGTTGGATAAGAAGAGTAGAGTAAAGAAGATGAAAACAGCAGGTTTTGAAGATGATAAATGAGTCTCAGTCGAAATTCAACCGAGACCGGGCTTTTATATAATAACTAGTCGAAACCAGTCGAGACTCGAGACCAAGTTGAGATATAGTCGAGATGGTCAAGACCAATTCGAGATCCAGTAGAGATGGTCAAGACCAATTCGAGATCCAGTCGAGATGGTCAAGACCAATTCGAGATCCAGTCGAGATGGTTGAGACACCGTATCAAGGTGAGATCTCTTCTCGAGACCCTTGAGAAATTTGGATACCGGCGAGATCTTGCCGAGATTTTGAACTATGCTTACACCAACTCATGAACACCAAGCAGCATAGGTTCTTCCCACGGAAGACAGTAGTAGTCGTAGTACATAACAGCATAGTATAGATCATTGCAAACCAAGTATCAGTAGTATTAGTAGATAGCAACGCAACATAGGTCACTACAAACCAAGTAGTAGTAGTAAGTTCTTCCACGAGCAAAGAAATAGTAACCTTTAACATAAGCAAAGAGGTAGTAGGCTCCAACACGTGTAGGTAGTAGATATATATATATATACACCTTCTCCCACTCACATGGAACACATTCCACGTGGATAAATTATTGCGGCAAACATCAAACTGTAGAATATAGAGTAGAATATAGGAACAAGATATCCAAATTTCAAAATCATCCAATGGTCGGATTAAGAAATATAATAACCTCCTAGTGTGACTAGGAATAGGGTAATGATGCAAGTGAATTTTGAAACATTAATTGAAAAGTCAAAGATCCAATCAACAGATGAGGCACAAAAATGGCAGGCAAGTAATTAAATATAACTAGGACAAGTCATCAAAACTTGGGTACGATCCAATGGTGGAGATGAAAGTTATTAAGGAGTCCTTAAGATGATAGAACTCTTTATGACAAAAACAGTCAGCAGTATTTGATCCAATCAGAAATAGAATCAATTCCCAGCAGAATTTGATGGCTTGCTTATTAGGACCAAGTCAACAGCCAATGAGATAAGAAGATATCAAACCTCCTCATAGAAATAGGATGTTTTAATCCTAGTCCTCAGTGGCTGTAGCAGAGCAATTCAGATTAGGACAACAACCTAATCAGATCACATCTAATCAGAATGTTGAGACAATCCTAAATCAATGGAGCCAGATTTTGGTATAAGAGATTTAGCGCGGTGCAAGC